>CM025791.1:97334607-97679627 GCA_014635995.1 Sarcophaga peregrina
TATACTTCCTTTACTGTTCTGTTTTAAAACTCAAACTTTGAAAGCCAAGCCCTGTTTTGCTTTGCCTGTCTTTGTCTTGAAAGACATAAAATTTATGGCTTCATTTAAAAGGCATTAAAAAAAAATAGTTTCACTTACAAATTTATGTATATGACACAATAAAAAAAATTATGCAAATTTATGCCATAAAAATCAAGATTTAATAAGCAATTGCACAACAAATTGCCATTTAATACCAGACAAACATTTGGATTTAATATCATAAGAAATGATTAAAAATTCATTAAAGTTGTAAATATTACATGAAAATTAATTTTGAAAAAAATTTCTCTTAAAGGGAAATTTCCGTTTTATGATATTTTCCTTAAAATTCTTTACTAAAATGTTTAAATAACTGGAATGTAATTTAAATACATAAAAAATTTCAATATTTCCTTCTTAAAAAATATTTCCCTTAAAGGGAAATTTTTATTTTATTGTATTTTCCTTAAAATTCTTTACCAAAATGTTTTAATAACTGAAATGTAATTTAAAACTATAAAAAAATTTCAATATTTCCTTCTTAAAAAATATTTCCCTTAATGGGAAATTTTTATTTTATTGTATTTTCTTTAAAATTCTTTACTAAAATGTTTAAATAACTGGAATATAATTTAAATCTATTAAAAAATTGTAATATTTCCTTCTTAACAAATATTTCCCTTAATGGGAAATTTGTATTTTATTGTATTTAAATTTTCCTTAAAGGGAAATTTTTATTTTACTATATTTTCACTAAAATTTTTTACTAAAATAACTTAAAATCATAAATTTTTTTAATATTTCCTTCTTAAAAAAAGGGGAAATTTTTGTTTTTTTATAATTTTCTTTAAATTTTTCACTAAAATGTTTAACTGAAGTCAAAGAAAGGTGTTTCCATAAAAAGTTTTTAAAATTTCCCCTCAGAAAAATTTCCCTCGAAAGGGAAAAATTTTATTTGAACTGTTTTTAAAAAAATTTACTTAGAAAATTTTTATAATTACACCAATATGTGGAAAAAATTTCCCTTGAAGGAAATTATAATTTTCTTAGATTTCCTAACAGTTTTTGCATGTGCCTTACTAAAGTTACAACAAAAAACCTTTTTTCTGCATTTTTAATAAAAAATTTCCCATTTTATTATTATTTTTTTTTCTATAAAACCAGCACTCGGGGGATGACCCCTACTCATGCAGTGCATTGTGTAGGTTTTTAGGAAAGGTGGAAAGAGAGGGAAGATGCGAATGGTAAGGAAACGAATTGCTGCTGGTAACTATAAAATGGCCAGTGCTATACCTTCACCATTAGACAGTATACAGCAATCGTCCCTAAGAAGCCCTCAGTTTCTCACACCACTTATGTTGTGTGTGTTAATTTTATGTAGAAGTGGCGGGACCTACAGTTTAAAGTCGACTCCGAACGACAGAATACGATTTTCTTAAATATAAAAAAGTATCTTTATGCTTTCAAAGGCTGTGTAATACTACGTTCAGTCATCCACCTTAATTGAGTCAATATTCTGTTTATGGAGCAGAATATTTTAAGTGTTCAGACATAATAATATACACGCGTTCAGCTGCTTATTCAATATTCATTGGACAGCTGGTAAAAAAAAACATTGTTTTTATTTTGTTAACAGTTGTTGACATTTGGGTTGTCAAATATCAACAGGAAGTGTTCGGAAAATTGTAGTGTGCTCAGTGAACATACTTATAACAGTGTTGTATTTTAAATTTTACTCAATATTATAACAATTTACGTATTTATTGCGCAATAATTAATTGAAACTTTACGCAATAAAAGTGCAGGTCTGAACATAATATAAACATTCTGGAAATATATTTTTTTAAGGTTTTAATAAATTTCCCTTTAAGGGAAATTTTTGTTTTCAAAGATTTTATAAAAATTTTTAAATTCTGATATTGTCTGTAAAGTAACGCTTACAATGGAAAAAATTTCCATATTAATATTTTTTTTTTTTTTATAAAACCAGCACTCAGGGGATGACCCCTACTCATGCAGTGCATTGTGTAGGTTTTTAGGAAAGGTGGAAAGAGAGAGGGAAGATGCGAATGGTAAGGAAACGAATTGCTGCTGGTAACTATAAAATGGCCAGTGCTATACCTTCACCATTAGACAGTATACAGCAATCGTCCCTAAGAAGCCCTCAGTTTCTCACACCACTTATGTTGTGTGTGTTAATTTTATGTAGAAGTGGCGGGACCTACAGTTTAAAGTCGACTCCGAACGACAGATTACGATTTTCTTAGATATAAAAAAGTATCTTTGTGCTTTCAAAGGCTGTGTAATACTACGTTCAGTCATCCACCTTAATTGAGTCAATATTCTGTTTATGGAGCAGAATATTTTAAGTGTTCAGACATAATAATATACACGCGTTCAGCTGCTTATTCAATATTCATTGGACAGCTGGTAAAAAAAAACATTGTTTTTATTTTGTTAACAGTTGTTGACATTTGGGTTGTCAAATATCAACAGGAAGTGTTCGGAAAATTGTAGTGTGCTCAGTGAACATACTTATAACAGTGTTGTATTTTAAATTTTACTCAATATTATAACAATTTACGTATTTATTGCGCAATAATTAATTGAAACTTTAAGCAATAAAAGTGCAGGTCTGAACATAATATAAACATTCTGGAAATATATTTTTTTAAGGTTTTAATAAATTTCCCTTTAAGGGAAATTTTTGTTTTCAAAGATTTTATAAAAATTTTTAAAGTTTTATATTGTTTGTAAAGTAACGCTTACAATGGAAAAATTTCCCTTGAAGGGAAATTTTTGTTTTCAAAGATTTTATAAAAATTTTTAAATTCTTATAGACAACCATTACGCCTACTCCTTGATTTTCTTTTTGTTTTCCTAGATTCCTTTGCACAATTTGTCATGTTGAATTTATTAATCTTGAGAGAGTTTCATTGTTGTTGTTGTGGTTGGTGTTTTTAATTAAAATTCATGACTTAAAAAGTGCGTTTCCATTTTTATTTACAATATGTTACCTTGACAAATAGTAATATACATACACACACACACACATAGAGAATTGCATAAAGAATGGCAGACAGAAGAGTTTTTTTTAAAGATGCTGCCACCAGACTATTTAAACATTTTGACACGCTCTAAGGCAACGACAAGCAACAGCAAATAAATAATACGAGCACCAACCATGACTACATAACTCGATGCATTGCAAAGCATAGCTAAACAGGACCAATGACAACAACAACAACAACCACAACAGCAAGAAATTGAAAACAGTAGCTATAGAAATGGCAACAAGAACAAATTAAACTTAAAGTTGTGTGAAACAGAAAAAACCACTGTGTGTGGTAAATATTTAAAGTGAACTACCAATCGCCCCCCTTTTCCACCACATGTTGGTTGGTTGCTTTGCTTGCTTTACTTACCACTTGGAAGTCATATGAAGTGCAGCTAGAAACTCCATTAGAGTCTTTACAAAATAACAGTCAGGCAGTCAGTTAGTTGCTGCCTGATGCTACCAGGGCAATTGTAAACAACTTTGTTTTGAGTTGAACAGTATCGTGTGGGGGAAAGTAAGAGTGTGTAAGAGTACTGTTTTTCATTTTTTTTTTTTTTTTATAAAACCAGCACTCAGGGGATGACCCCTACTCATGCAGTGCATTGTGCAGGTTTTTAGGAAAGGTGGAAAGAGAGAGGGAAGATGCGAATGGTAAGGAAACGAATTGCTGCTGGTAACTATAAAATGGCCAGTGCTATACCTTCACCATTAGACAGTATACAGCAATCGTCCCTAAGAAGCCCGCAGTTTCTCACACCACTTATGTTGTGTGTGTTAATTTTATGTAGAAGTGGCGGGACCTACAGTTTAAAGTCGACTCCGAACGACAGAATACGATTTTCTTAAATATAAAAAAGTATCTTTGTGCTTTCAAAGGCTGTGTAATACTACGTTCAGTCATCCACCTTAATTGAGTCAATATTCTGTTTATGGAGCAGAATATTTTAAGTGTTCAGACATAATAATATACACGCGTTCAGCTGCTTATTCAATATTCATGGACAAGCTGGTAAAAAAAAACATTGTTTTTATTTTGTTAACAGTTGTTGACATTTGGGTTGTCAAATATCAACAGGAAGTGTCGGAAAATTGTAGTGTGCTCAGTGAACATACTTATAACAGTGTTGTATTTTAAATTTTACTCAATATTATAACAATTTACGTATTTATTGCACAATAATTAATTGAAACTTTAAGCAATAAAAGTGCAGGTCTGAACATAATATAAACATTCTGGAAATATATTTTTTTAAGGTTTTAATAAATTTCCCTTTAAGGGAAATTTTTATTTTCAAAGATTTTATAAAAATTTTTAAATTCTGATATTGTCTGTAAAGTATTACTTAAACTAGAAAAATTTCCCTTAAAGGGAAATTTTTATTTTAGTTTCTAAAAAGCTTTATATTGTATGGTAAATATAAATTTTTAAATTCTTATAGACAACTATTACGCCTACTCCTTGATTTTCTTTTTGTTTTGCTAGATTCCTTTACACAACACCATTTGTCATGTTGAATTTATTAATCTTGAGAGAGTTTCATTGTTGTTGTTGTGGTTGGTGTTTTTAATTAAAATTCATGACTTAAAAAGTGCGTTTCCATTTTTATTTACAATATGTTACCTTGACAAATAGTATATACATACACACACACACACACACATAGCACAGAATTGCATAAAGAATGGCAGACAGAAAGTTTTTTTTTTATAAAGATGCTGCCACCAGACTATTTAAACATTTTGACACGCTCTAAGGCAACGACAAGCAACAGCAAATAAATAATACGAGCACCAACCATGACTACATAACCCGATGCATTGCAAAGCATAGCTAAACAGGACCAATGACGACAACAACAACAACAACAGCAACAAATTGAAAACAGTAGCTATAGAAATGGCAACAAGAACAAATTAAACTTAAAGTTGTGTGAAACAGAAAAAACCACTGTGTGTGGTAAATATTTAAAGTCAACTACCAATCGCCCCCCCCTTTTCCACCACATGTTGGTTGGTTGCTTTGCTTTGCTTTACTTACCACTTGGAAGTCATATGAAGTGCAGCTAGAAACTCCATTAGAGACTTTAGAAAATAACAGTCAGGCAGCAAGTTAAGCTGACTAACTGACTGCCTGATGCTACCAGGGCAATTGTAAACAACTTTGTTTTGAGTTGAATAGTATCGTGTGGGGGAAAGTAAGAGTGTGTAAGAGTACTGTTTTTCATTTTTTTTTTTTGCTATTTTTCCTTTACAGCAACTACAACTCAAGTGTCATAAAGGTGTGGAGAGCTGAGATGATTTAGTTCTGCACTCACAAACACTGTAACATTCTTTAGCCAGTTTCTTTTATTGTTTAAGCCATGTTCTGTTTGATAAAGATTTTTTTTGCCTAAACCCTCCATGTTTTCCTCCCTATTTTCTCTTTTTCTCTCTCTCTCGCTCCATCTATTAATATTTGTTTAAAAAAAGAGAAAATAAAAATTTTTTGTTTTCAAATATTCTTTTTATGGAAATGAAAAAAACAAAAACAAAATGTATCTTGGCAAGAATGCTGCGACATTATGGTAAAAGTAATTTAAGCCCAAAGCACGGAAATGTGCAACTTTTGTTTTTTGTATTGTTTGTGTGTTGTTGCTGCAACAAGTCTATAGAATTAGATGAGGAATAAAATAAAAATTACAACAAAAAAAAAAAAAAAGAAAAAGAAATGAATTCAAATGGCTTAGATGGGCCATAGAACTGAAACAATACATTATAGCCACAACAAAAAGGTTAATGACTTGATGTAGAAAGAAAAAAATCTAGGCTTTCATTTACTCATTAAGGGATATTTTCATTATTTTATTTTAAATAACACTCTGAATTAAGGGAAATTTTTTTCCTAAAAGGATATTTTCTTTTAAAAAGAAAATTTTATTTCAACGGAATTATTAAAATTATAAATGGAAAAAATTTCCCTTAAAAGGGAAATTTTATTTTCAATTCAATTTTAGCAATTTTCTTTGAATTATATTTAACGCCATTAAAAATAGTTTTAGGGAACAAAATATTTGAATAAAATAACATTCAAATTTAAATTTCCCTACAAGAGAAATTTTCTTCTGAAGGTATTTTTGTAAAAAAACGAAGAGAAACATACTTTTTATTTTAAAAAGAAAAATGTAGGTAAATAAAGTTTTTAAAATTACATAAAATAAAAATTTCCCTATTAAAAGGAAATTTCCTTAAAAGGGAAATTTTTATTTTCATTACAATTTTAAAATATTTTTTAGAATTATATTTAACGGCATTAAAAATAGTTTTAGGAAATAAAAAGTTTGAATAAAATAACATACAAATTTAAATTTCCCTACAAGGGAAATTTTCTTCTGAAGCTGTTTTTGTAAAAAAAAAACTAAGAGAAACGTACTTCTTACTTCAAAAAGAAAAATTTAAGTAAACAAAGTTTTTAAAATTACATAAAATAAAAAAATTCCCTTTTAAGGACAATTCCTTTTTAAGGGAAATTTTTATTTTCAATTCAATTTTAACAATTTTCTTTGAATTATATTTAACGCCATTAAAAAGGTAATTTTTAAATTTTCTTCAATGTTATGAGAAATGGCATTAAAAATACTTTTTAAGGACAAAAAGTTTCAATAATTTGATATAAAACTTAAATTTCCTTACAAGGGAAATTTTTTTCTTCAGAGATATTTGTAAAAATTTAAAAGTAAACTGCTTTTTATATCAAAAAACATATTTTAATTCACAATATTTTCTATAAATGTACGAAATAAAAATTTCCTTTTTAAGGGAAATTTTTATTTTCAATGCAATTTTACTAATTTTTTTTGGATTATGTTTAACGGCATTAAAAATAGTTTTAAAAAAATTTCAAATTTAATTTTCCCTACAAGGGAAATTTTCTTCTGAAGGCATTTTTTTAAAGAAACTAAGAGAAACATACTTCTTATTTTAAAAAGAATCATTTACGTAAACAAAGTTTTTAAAATTACATAAAATAAAAAAATTCCCTTTTAAGGACAATTCCTTTTTAAGGGAAATTTTTATTTTCAAT
The DNA here is from genome assembly GCA_014635995.1 of Sarcophaga peregrina. Classification (NCBI taxonomy): domain Eukaryota; kingdom Metazoa; phylum Arthropoda; class Insecta; order Diptera; family Sarcophagidae; genus Sarcophaga; species Sarcophaga peregrina. The sequence goes on from CM025791.1 coordinate 97,341,747, forward strand.
GCAATTTTACTAATTTTTTTTGGATTATGTTTAACGGCATTAAAAATAGCTTTAGGGAATAAAAAGTTTGAATAAAATAACATACAAACTTAAATTTCCCTACAAGGGATATTTAATTTTTTAGAGTTATATTTAAAAATTGAACAGTAAATCTCTTTTTATTACAAAATTAACAAAAAATATTGTAAAATTTTCTAAAGTTATACAAAATAAAAATTTCCTTTATAAGGGAAATTTTTCTTTTCAAGGTAATTTTTAAATTTTCTTCAATGTTATGAGAAATGGCATTAAAAATACTTTTTAAGGACAAAAAGTTTCAATAATTTGCTATAAAACTTAAATTTCCTTACAAGGGCAATTTTTTTCTTAAGAGATATTTGTAAAAATTTTCAAGCAAACTGCTTTTTATATCAAAAAACATATTTTAATTCACAATATTCACTTTATATGTACAAAATAAAAATTTCCCTTGTAAGGGAAATTTTTCTTTTCCAGGGAATATACAAAATTTTTATGGATTATTAAAAAGTGTATAAAAAATAATTAGAAGGCATTAATAATTTTAATAATTTCCCATAAAAATTCTAATATCCCTACAAAGGAAATTTTATTTTAAAAGAAACTTTTAAGAATTTCCCGATAAAATATTTCTAATTTTAATATTAAAAAGTTATTTAAGAAAATTGTTTAATTTACTACAAAAAAAAAATATCCCTTTAAAGGAAATTATGTGTTTTTTGGAAAATTTTTAAAAATATACCGGAATAGTGCATCTTATCTTAATAATAATAATTTAATTAAGAAAACATTTTTGAATTGTGCAAAATAAAAATTTCCTTTTATAAGGGAAATTTTTGTTTACAAGGTAATTTTTTTTTGGGGTATGGGTTGAGGGTTACGAGCTTCTTTTCATTTGTTTTTTAACATATTTTTTTTCGCTTGATTAAGATTTATAATTGGAAATTTTTTCTTGTTTGTAAACTTTCTTTTAATAATTCTATTGAGTCTGTTTAAGATAAAAATTACAATAAAGTTTTTAATTATCTGCAAATATAAGACGGAATAAAAAAGAAAGTTCTCTAAGCCTCCCCTCTCCTTAACAACACAACAATCGTGTATTTTAATTGCCCCTTGTTTCACGTTAAAAAAATAATGAATTTCCTATTCCCCTTAAAGTATGTACTGCTGCTGTATGTTGATGGTATTTATGGCTTAATTTTCTTTTAACTTAAAAAAAAAATAAGAGACAAAACATATAATAATAGAGAGCGAACAAGTAAAACTTGTTAAAGAAAATTAAATCCTTAACAAAACAACAAAAGTGTATCCATTTGATTTCAAATATTGTTTTCAACATTTTCAACAAAAAGTCTGAGAAAAAAAAAACGAACACAACTTGAGGAAAAGGAATCTTGTTTTGTCTGCGTTACTTCTTTTCTATTGTTGTTGTTATTGTTTTTGTTGTTTTCCTTTAGATTTTATTTATTTCAAAATTACTTTTTTATTCATATTGTTTGACTTTTTTATTCTCTTCACCACCCCACCCAAAATGAGAGAAAAAAACAACAACAAAAAAAATGAAAAGAAAAGTAACAAAAAGTCATAAGAATGGCAAACAAAAAAAACAAAAACACATACAGACAGAGACAGAGAAAGTTTTGCTACCATAGCAGCAACAACAGCAACAGAACATTTCGAGACTTAAAACTGCTGATAACGATAAAGACATGCAACAAATGTTGCCAGCTAACAACACCATCCCTCTCTCGCTACGTATGTGTGTACATAAGTATGTATGTATGGGTATGAGAAATTAAATACCAACCAAATTGCTATAATACCGTTGTAGTTCTTTTACAACTACATTTGCAAAAATTTTTAATTTAACTTGAGTAATTTAAGACTCTTTTAACAGTAACAAGAACAACAACAACAACACCTATAACAACAGCAATAACAACGATGATAATAATAAAAAAAATGATTGAATTTTCTCATTTAAATGAAATCTTTTCTTCGTTTTTTCTTTTTATCTGCGTATAAAACATAAGAAAATAATTGGAAATTAAATACCAGCTGAGATATTTAATTAGACATAAAAAAAACTGTATTTACTTGTGGAAAAATAATGAAAATTTTAATTATTCTTTTGGAAGGAAGGGAAAACGAAAATTTTTGTTTTTTTTTTATTTCCGTAAATCCTTTAAAAGCATATTTTTTTTAATGAAGAACTAATTTCTGTTAGATTAAACCTTAAAAAACTCATTAAAATTATGTTAATTGAAAAATTTTTGTTCAATCATTTATAACTGTTGTCAATCATGGTTAAGAATTATCATAAACCTTGATTTTTTTCTATGTAATTTTCAATTCTTGCAATTTTCTAACTAATGACCTAAATTATTGCCATCAATCATCTTTCAATCATCATCAACCGTTGTTAAAATCTCCAAAAAAAATTATATTTTTCGGTTTAGAATATTTGTTTTTTATTTTAAAGTAATTTTTGATTCCAGACCATATGTGATTGATATCAATCATTTATGATTGATGTCAAGCATCAGTATTTTGTATGTATTTTTTTTTTATTATTTTTTGTTGAGAATATTTGTTCTTTATCTTAAAGTCATTTTTGATTACAGACCATATATGAATGATGTCAATCACTTATGATTTGTATCAGTCATCAATAGGAAATCTCAGAAAATATATTTTATGTTGTATTTCTTCAAGAAAGTTTAATTTTCTCTGGTAAACCATGTATGATTCAGATCAGTCACCTAGGATTGACATTAGTTCATGACTGATATCAATCATGGTTAAGAATTATAATAAAACATGCTTTAAGTTATATTTTTCTAGGTAATTTGCAATTCTTGTAATTTTTTGACTAATGGCCTAAATGATTGACATCAATCATCTTTCAACCATCATTAATCGTTGTTAAAGTCACCAAAAAAATGTCTTTTTTTTTATTATTTTTGCTTTAGAAAATTTGTTTTTTATTTTAAAGTAATTTTTGATTACAGATCATGTATGTTTGATGTCATTCACTTATGATTGATGTCAGGGAATCTCACAAAATATTGTTTAAGTTGCATTTCTTCAAGAAAGTATATTTTTTTACGCTAAACCACGTATGATTGAGTTCCCTAGGTGACAGATCATGACTGAAATCAATCATGGTTAAGAATTAAGTTATATGTTTCTAGGTAATTTTGAATTCTTGCAATTTTGTGACTAATAACCTAAATGATTGACATCAAATACCATCTCGATAAAAAGAATTTATTTCAAAGTAATTTTTAATTATTTTTTGTTTAGAATACTTGTTTTTTATTATAAAGTAATTTTTGATTACAGATCATGTATGTATGTTTGATGTCAATCATTTATGATTGATGTCAATCATCAGTAGAAAATATCGCAAAATTTGAACTTATTTACATTTCTTCGAAATTTTTTTGTATAATTTTATCTTCATTGTTAAATCATGCTTGATTGAATTCAGTATCCTATGACTGACGTCAGTCATTTAATAAAATATTTTAATTACAAATAGGAGTTAATAATTTACTACAAATAATTTTTTTGCCTAATTGAAAGTATTCTGATTTCAGATAATATATGATTGATGTTAGTGATTTATGATTGATATCAATCATCAGTAGAAAATATCGCAAAATTTGAACTTAGTTACATTTCTTCGAAAATTTTTTGCTTAATTGTTAAATTGCTTAATTGTTAAATCATGCTTGATTGAATTCAGTAGCCTATGACTGACGTCAGTCATTTAATAAAATACTTTAATTACAAATAGGAGTTAATAATTTACAACAATTAATTTTTTACCTTATTGAAAGTATTTTGATTTCAGATAACATATGATTGATGGCAGTCATTTATGATTGATGGCAGTTATCAGTAGGAAATATCGTGAAATATAGTTTTACTTACATTTTTTCAAGGTCATTAATTTCAATTATCAATTTTCACTGGCAAATCATGTTTAATTGAGTTCAGTCACCTATGATTGCGTCAATATGTATAAAATACATTGATTTCAAATATGTTTAATTATATTTTTCCTATTTGCTTTTAAATTACTTCGAATATTTGTTCTTTATTTTAAAATAATTTTTGCTTCTAGACCAATTGACGTCAAACAATCACGTCTTTGTACAGAAAATTTAAAGAATTCAAAACTATCTTTAAACTTTTAGCTGCTCTGCGATATCAGTCATAAATGGCTGAAGTCAATCAGGTTCACTGTTACATAGCAAAACAAAATCATAAGCAAAAGCTTATAATTATGCTTTAAAATAATAATTAAAAATATATTTTTTAATGTTTTTAACTGTAGATTGATGTCAATCTAAAATGATTGATGTCAATCTAAAATGCTTGATGTCAATCATGTTATGTTTTTAATAAAAATTTAGTGCAGCCCTTGCAAGCTAACAAAAAAAATTATAAAGAATTTTTTTTACCATCAATCATCAAGTGATTGGAGTCAATCAACCAAAAATTTGGGTTAAATGTGTAGAAAAAAATTCCTTTTCATGATAATTTACTTTCTTTTCTAGTACAATACCAAGATAAATAAATAAACAACCAAATTAAGGCTTATTTTTCATTTAACATCCCACACAGGGTTCATAAAAATTTCACATCTCATGGATCATTACTTGTCTAAGGTGTTTAACCCAATAAATTGATGGCATAGAGATTGAGATGCTTCATAACTGTATTTATAATAAAGATATTGCCAAGACAGAGCAACAGAGCAGACAAGTCAACTGGTTAGTCATGCTTTTTAAAGGCTAGACGCCAAGTTGTTATCAACAGATTTTGTCCTCTGGCTTTTAGTAGGTGTTGAATTTAAAAAAAAAATCAAATTTATTTCAGCAAAAATAATCTCCTTTTTTTTATTAAAGTTTTGTGTTTTGTATTGTCAAGAATTTTCTTTTTTAAACTGGTTTTTTTAAAAGATTCTCTATGTACGGGTATACCGGGTGGGTATGAAAGATTTACAATACTTGTTATGATGCTGATCGTTGTTGTTGCTGTTGTTATTTTTTCATAAAAAAATTAATAACAACAACAACTAACTTTTAAAGGGCATGCAAAATAAACAGTAAACACTCAATAGAATGGATTTAAGAAATTATATTTTGATTGACTTCAATCATGTCATGAATGAATATATTAGAATACGTATTGAAATATGAAATATTTGTTTTAATTTTTAATAATTTGATTTATTAGACACAATCAATCAATCGATTTTGATTGATGTCAATCATTTAAAAATATTTAGCAAATCATTGGTTGTTATTAGTCAAATAGAATAGATTTCAATCTTAAAAATCATTTTAAAGAGAAGATTTTATTTCAATTCACTTTATCTGGGTTCCACTGTTTAATTTTTTGTTTAGAAGCTTGCTTATATGCAAAGTGGTTTGCAATTTTTCTTTTTTTCAACATTTTTAAATGATGATGTCGTCGTTTGTTGTGTTACTTATGGCTTTTAGTATCAAAATAATAAATTATTTATGAAAAATAACAACAGCAACAGCAACAACAACGATCAGCATCATAACAAGTATTGTAAATCTTTCATACCCACCCGGTATACCCGTACATAGAGAATCTTTTAAAAAACCAGTTTAAAAAAGAAAATTCTTGACAATACAAAACACAAAACTTTAATAAAAAAGGAGATTATTTTTGCTGAAATAAATTTGATTTTTTTTAAATTCAACACCTACTAAAAGCCAGAGGACAAAATCTCTTGATAACAACTTGGCGTCTAGCCTTTAAAACAGCATGACTAACCAGTTGACTTGTCTGCTCTGTTGCTCTGTCTTGGCAATATCTTTATTATAAATACAGTTATGAAGCATCTCAATCTCTATGCCATCAATTTATTGGGTTAAACACCTTAGACAAGTAATGATCCATGAGATGTGAAATTTTTATAAAGCCTGAGTGGGATGTTAAATGAAAAATAAGCCTTAATTTGGTTGTTCACTTATTTATCTTGGTATTGTACTAGAAAAGATTGTAAATTATCATGAAAAAGGAATTTTTTCTACAGATTTAACCCACATTTTTGGTTGATTGACTTCAATCCTGTGATGATTGATGGTAAAAAAATTCTTTACAATTTTTTTGGGTAGCTTGCAAGGTGCAGGATTTAATTTTTGTGTAAAAAAAATCATATGATTGGCATCAGTTATTTTAGATTGACATCAATCATTTTAGATTGACATCAGTTGTCTTTTAAAAACATAACAAAATATATTTTAAAATATCCGTCAAATACAGCATAGCTAAAAGCTTTTGCATTTTCTCTGCAACTGTGAAACTGAAGTCAAGTCACATCTGATTGATATCGGGCAGCAAATAAAAATAAAAAAAATAAAAATTATGGGTTTAAAAATAATTTTGAAGTATTCTGTACAAAAACGTGGTTGATTGACATCAATCAGGAATGATTGTTTGATATAGCGGAGCAGCTAAAAATAACAAAAAAATTTTAATTATAAGTTTAAAGATACAAAAAACATGGTTGATTGACATCAATCAGGAATGATTGACAATCATGAATGATTGTCTGATATCGCGGAGTAGCTAAAAATATAAAAAAAAAAATTTTTTAATTATAAGTTTAGAGAAAAAAAAAAACGTGGTTGATTGACATCAATAATAAATAATTGACTTCAATCACTTATGATTGATCGATATCATTCAGGAGTTAAAAATATCAAAACACATTTGTAATTATGACCTTAAAGATAATTTTAAAGTATTTTCAAGTATTGTGTACAAAAACATGGGTGATTGACGTTAATCATTCATAATTGATAGCAATCATTAATTGAAAATATTGAAAAATTTACCGTTTAGTAATTATTTTAGAAAAGATTTTCAAATTTTGCAAGATATTCCACACAAAGCAAGCCATGACTGACTTCAATCATTCATGACGAACATTAGAAAAAATATAAGGAATTAGGTTTTCAATATATTTTGTTAAATGTTTTTAGAGTATTTTAATTTTCCATGCAAAACTATAAAAGATTGACATCAGTTTTCCATGACTGATAACAGTCATTACACAAAATATTTTCTTTTTTTTAATATTTTCGAAATATTAATAATTTTATTAAAATTTTTAGAGAATTTTAATTTCCCATGCAAAACTATAAATGATTGACATCAGTTTTCCATGACTGATATCAGTCATTACACAAAATATTTTCTTTAAGGTATCAAGGCAATTTAAGAGAGCCTGTTAATTGTTTTAATTTAAAAAACTTTCATAAAAAAACGAACTTTTTTTTAATAAAATTATTAAATAATTGATTTCCTATCAATAAAAACTCTACGTTTTCTAAAAATAATACAAAAAATAATTTTTTCTTAAACAATTTCCTGTGACCTAAAATGTTTCCTTTTGTATGTTTCCCGTTTTAATTTAAGAAAACTCTTTGAAGCCATAATTTTTTTTGTTTCCACAATAAACTCTCTTAAGATTATAGTAACAACAGCAACAACAACAACAACAACCATCAATATTTATGACACTCATTAATCATTAATTTATGCTGAAACAAAAACCATAACAAGACCAAAACAAAACATAAAATCGTCTCTTTTATGCTGTTATCTTGTGCTCCATATTACCACTGATGATTGCTTAGCAATTAATCTTGTCTGCTTTCTGTTTCTGTTTTTTTTTTTTCTCTTCAGAGAAATAATAATGAATAGAGAGAAATAGAAACAAACATCAACTACAACATGCCGGTTGTTGTTTCTGCCTGTGTGTGTGTGTTTTTTTTATTAGGAAAACATGTAATGGAAATGAAATGTAAAATAAATAGCATTTAAAAAAAAAGCAACACAACACATTCAACCATACCCTCCGCCCTTACCCTTACCCATACATACACAAATTGTACATAGAAAAACAAAAGTACTCTGTTGCTCAAAAAAAAAGTCTGTTATTCAGTCTTGCTTTCTACTCTCTGTCATTATAAATATTCATGCCGCTTTAAAAAGAGAGTGAGAGTCTAAAAGGAGAGTATAAGGCGACAGTTGTACTAGTACAGCAAAAGCTTAGTGTTTGCAATTGTGTAGGTAACTAATGTTTTGTTCGTTTTCACTTCCAATTTTTTTCATTTCTTTCTTTTGATTTCTTAAAAACGTTAATGTGTGTGTGTGCATGTGTTTGTTTGTTATGTGTTGAGTGTTTGTTATATTTGGAGTCCTTTTTTTTTGTAGCTTGAGAATATAAAAGCATATGAACACCTGAATATACACACTTCAGCTTAAGAAAACTGAGTGTACGTAACTGTTATTGTATGTTTATCAATGTGTGTGTGTGTGTGCTGTGTATATGCTTTCTATGGTTTTAAAGAGTTTCTATAATTGTCTACATCAACACAGTGCAGTTGTGTTAGTAGTGTTCAGACAAATGTGTTGAAAGAGTTTCATTCTAATGGCTATGCTATGGCGTTTGTTGTTGTTGTTATTTTCAAGTGACTTTTTCTCTATGAAAACATTGTCTTATATGAAGAGGATTTTATTTTTAACACAACACAATCAACACAGTTTCTCTTTTTGCTTATGTTTGCTTGCTTGTTTGTTTATTTGTGGCATCATATTATGCCGGAGTATGTGTAAGCATACGGTAGTGGGTGAGTAAAGCTGAGACAATGTTTGTTTTTTAATTTTTTTTTTCTGCTTTTGTTTTTGTTCCTATTTAAGGGACAAATGATAGAGAGATTCTTAGCAGAGTAGGTACTTTGGAAACAAACAATTTTTAATGTTTAGTTCCTGTACTTACAGGCTAAAGCAGTGGTTCTTAAACTTTAAATCTTATAAGAAACAAAAAATAGTAATTTTTTTACATTTGTTTATAAAAACTTAAAAAAAAATTGTAAAACACTGCTGAATGCATGATAAAAAAGAAATTAAAAAATATTTTTGTTGAAATTCCGGTAGTAAAGCAAGATTTTTTGAAATAATTTTAAACAAATAGAATATTAAAGACGATAAAAATGGAATTAAAATAATATTTTCATCTTTTAGCACTCTAGTGCCCAAATTTTTTTCTAAATTAAAAAATATTTCTGAGTTTGATTTGTTTTAAAAGTAAATGAAATTAAAAAAATTAGTTTTTTTTGGTCAAATCGGGTTTTATATGTTGCAAATATAATAAAAATAATTTCTGGACTTCCCTGAATTAACCAAAATACAAAAAAAGCAAACTAAAGCGAATAAATGAGCTTTGAATTTAAGCCGTCTACAGGCGGTCTTGGGAACTAGAGGGTTAATGCCGTTGCTGCATTTTTCACCCCTCGTTTTAAAAATATCACCATATGAGCGTGAGACATTTAACACCCAAATATTTTCCATTTTTAGATTTTTTTTCGTTTTATTTGCGCTCTTCAAATGTGGTCAGTTGTTGTTTTTTTCACTCTTCAATCCTGGGATTATTTTTCTTCCATGGTTTCTAAATTTTTCCCTGCAACTGTCATAATAAATAAAATGAAAAAGAAAATTTTACATAAGCAATCGCATACATAAAAATAAATAAACAAATCCCAGCCCGGCAATGGCATGCATGGCATGCATAAATTTGTCCTTGAAATTAACCAAACGATAACACACCATCACACTTTCACATTTACAGGGAGTAGTGTGGTGAAAAGCATCAACACAACACAAAATGTTACGGTTTATTAATTCATTAATGGAGAGAAGAAAAGCGTTACATTTTTACATTAACTCTCTATCTCTTTCTTTTTCGTTCGTTGTATGTGACACTCTATTTTTATATTTATTGGAAAAGAGATTGTCTTTTATTTTCTTCCGTTACTGTTATCAGTACGAAAAAATAAAATAGAGCGTCATAATTCACCACCCGTTTTATTACTCTAGTGTGTGTGTATGGGTTTGGATATTTACTTCGCTTGAGAAATTCAAAAAAAAAAGTCATTGGCAAAATGCTTTGATCTTTATAATTGAAAATCATTTTTCAGTAGTTGGTGGTTGGTGGTTGGTTTTAAAGGCTGTTTTTGTATACTATTTTCACATGGTAGAGCAGGGTTTGAAGTATTTAAAATGTAAACAGTTTTTGATTGCAAGCAAGTCAAAAGTAAATTATTAACATATAAAGACTGGAAATAATTTAATTATTGAACTTTAAAAAATAATAAGAGGGTAGAAATATAGTAATCATAGGAATATTATCATAATCGTTAAGTAGCAAAAAAAAAAAAAGCAAAAAATTAAATAAGTAAAGCAAGCCCTTACAAATGGAGAGTAATTTAAGTCATACAGTAATTATAAGAATATTCTTGAAATCATTAGCTAGTAAAGCACATATGTACATAACTAAAGCCCTTGGATTAATTTTTAAAAATCGAATTTATAATCAAAAAATATAAACTTTTGTCCAAATCTACCCAATAGTAAATAAAAATTATTTTTGATTTAACAAACTATTATTCAAAATAAATCAATAAATAAATTTTAAACAAAAACTAGAAATTTTCTTTTATATGCTTGACATCAATCATGTTAAAATTTTAGTCAATCAACAAAATGTTTATAATACAACTAAATATATGACATAAATTTAATAAATGATGCCTTGATTGAAGAAATTTTTCTATTTAACTCAATAAATAATATATATATATATGCTTGACATCAATCATGTTAAAATTTTCGTCAATCAACCAAATGTTTAAGAAAATATACATCGTTTTCGAATACAACTAAATATATGACATAAATTTATTAAATTATGCTTTGATTCAAGAAATTTTTCTTTTTAACTCATTAAAAAAAATATCTATATATATGCTTGACATCAATCATATTAAAATTTTTATCAATCAAACATTTTGTTGAAAATATATATCGTTTTAAACTAAATATATGACATAAATTTAAAAAATACTGCTTTGATTGAAGAAATTTTTCTTTTTAACTAATCAATCAAGAAGGAGGAAGTCGCCGAAGAAATATTTTTCGTTTTGATGTCTGACCTGGGATTCGAAGCCGGGCCTTTTATCTAATAAGCCAACACACTACCCACTAGACCACGGAGGCTTCACTATATATATCACATAAATTTAATAAATGCTACTTTGATTGAAGAAAATATTCTATATTATTGATGTCAATCCTTGGAATTTTTCAAGAAAATATATTATATTTACAAATTCAAATTAAACAATTGAATGGGAAATAGAAAACTTAGCTGTTTATCAAAATTACAAGAAATTCTTTTCTTGCTGGACATCAATCATGACAAAATTTTAAGCCAATGAATTTTATAAGCCATTTGATTTGAATGTTATTAAATGTTATATTGATTGACGACATTTGTCTATATTATGGATTTCAATCATAATTCTTTTATGCACAGTTTTTTTTTTAACAAAATTGTATAAAAATTTTATCCTGCTTGATATCAATCACTAACAAAATTTCTTGCCTGTCAAAAGACTTTTTAAGAAATATAAATTGAAGAATTTTTTCTATATTATTGATGTCAATCATTAGAATTTTTCTAAGAAGATATATTCTATATACAAACTAAAATTAAAAAAAATTGAAAGGGCTAAATTTTCTATTTATTTAGCTGTACAAAAAATTCTTTTCTTGCTGGACATCAATCATAACAAAGTTTTAAAGCAATGAATTTTATAAGCCATTTGAGTTTAATTTAATTAAATATTGTTTTGATTGACGATATTTGTCTATATTATCATAATTCTTTTATAGAATTGAGTTAAAGAACGTAATGCAAATAAAAAAATCAGTTTGTTGACAAACTAGTATGAGAATTCTATCTTGCTTGACATCAATCACGAACAAAATTTCTTGTCAATCAAGAGACTTTTTAAGAAAATATCCTTTTTTATTTATAAAATTAATAGCAGAGTAAAATTTTATCATGATTGATGATACTCTTCTACATGATTGATATCAACTACAATTTTAATTTTTAAAAATACATTTCCTGTGTTGGACTAAACTAAAGAGAGACTGATTTTCCGTCAATGAAGAAAATTACTCAATGAAGAACATTTTTTTCCAGCGTTCCATCAATCATGTTCTAAAGTGATACAATTTAAAGAAAATTTTAAAGAAGTTAATTTTGTTTCGCACTAATTATTAACAATTTTGAAAGAAAATCGTATCCTTTAGCACTAACTATTAATTTATTTTGATAAATTATAATAAAAATAATAATTTTCTCCTTTCTTATTTGGTATCTATTTCGATTGACATAAATTTTTTCTCCATTATCCATTGTTTCTATATTTTGTCATACTAAAATTAATCGCTTTTAGTGATTGATGTCAATCATTTTGATAAAATAAATTAAAACCTCTGTTGTTTTAAAGAAATTTGTATCTTTTTGTAAACAAACTCACTGGCCTCAACGTTTTTTATTATTTTTATTTCTCCTTTTATTTTGTAAATAAACTGAAGATAATTTTCAACACATGGTGTGCATCAATCAATATTTTAATAGGCTTTGAAATTCTGTCTGGTAGTCAGTCTTTAAATAAATTAAAAATAAACTCCTAAAATAGCACAGAACTTAAAATCCAGATGGTTGAAGAAAAAATAATAAAAAAAAACTAAAAAAAAAACACAAAAAACTGAAACTATTCAGTGTCAGTGTTAATTATCTCTTAAAAACTATAAAAAAAAAATTTTTTTTGTTTTCCTTGTTTTATTTTTATTTTTTACTTTCATAAGAGTTTTAAAAATAAATAAAAATATTCTGTGATTGAGAAATTATTTCATGGTCTCTTTTAATTTTAAGTTTAAAAAAACAATGATTTTTAATAATTTATTAATATTTATAACATATTTTTAGGTCGTATTAATATTTAAAACATATTTTTAGGTGTTAGAGGAACTTAAAACATCTAGAAATAGTTTTAATGTCTTTTATACTGAATTATTTTAAATCGCAATAAAAAGCGATTTCAATATTTATTATTACCTTCTTACATCCGGTGAATTGGGTAAGCTACGACATTTCCGACTGCTTTTACTGCCATGTGACGAAGACGAATTGCCCATTTTTTCAAATAAGCAAGTAATCCAACACTTATTATAATGACAACAGTTGGAAACTATAAAATTTCCATATTAAAACTAAATTCTTTATTCACTTTTAGATTTTTAAATATTTAAAGCATGATTTCAGGCCAATAATTACAATTATATTAACATAATTTTAGGCTTGGTTTTAATATCCTTCACTTGTTACCGTAGTCATGTCTACCATTTGTAGAGTTGGTGTTAAAAAGATTTGATAAAATATTTCATAAGTTTCGAAGCATATCTTTAGGCTCAATTTCAATTTTATACACCAAATTTACTTAGGTTTGGTTTCACTCCTAATAAAGGCAGCAAATCATATCAGTTAGCTGTTCTGGCACTTGCTTTACACTTTTTATGAAATTAATTGTAGTTAAAATCGAAGTTTCTGTATATCATTTTAAAGCCTGCTTTAAGGCTTTTTGCTTGTTAGTTTAGCTTAATTGTTTAAAATATTCCAAATTGTATTTTCTTTTTGATTCTTTAATCTTTTTTTAATTTTTCAATTTCAGTCTTTTAATAAATTATTGATGTTAATAAATATTTTTGTAGCCTATTATAAGGCTTTTGCTCACAAAATAATGGTACTTGGATCGTTTGTAATGATATGTAATGCCTTAAACAAAGAAAATTTATTTCAAATATAAATAATTTTATAGATTTACTTTTGTTTGCTTATTATTATTTATTTACTGGCCAGCGCCTTGATATAGGCTTTATTTTTTAGTAGATTTTATAAAAATTAACATAAGGTTTGTCTTTAAAATTTTCCATTCAAATGCCCGCTTAGAAACTCTTCTGTTTAAAGTCCGTTTTTCCTTTCAGAATTATTTTCTATATAATTTATTGCCTATCTTAAGGCTTAAAAAAATCTTAAAATACCATTTACAACTTTTAAATTATTCATTGAAACACTTATCAATTTCCTTTCTAATGCTTTAAAATATTGTTAAGTTCTGTTACTTTACATTTAAATTTTCTTTGCCTATTTTAAGGCTTTTAAAAGAAAATATTTTTTTCTAATCTCAATTGATATTGCCTATCCGTACACTATTGGTTAGTTTGTTTATTTGTTTTCCTAAGTCTTGTAATCTTTTAATTGTTATTTCTACTACATGTTGCTGTAATTGCTGTTGTTGTTATTGTTGTCTTACAGCTTATAAGCCTAATAGTATGCTTTCAATTTAATTAGTATTATTTGCTTTTCATTTTTGTTGTCTCTTTTGTAGTTCCTCAAATGAATAGACAATATTTCTTCTTTATATTGGTTTATATGGTCGTTTACAATGGGAAAATGCATTTCCTACTGGGATTTATTTGTACCCCCTTAAGCCTTAAAGTATACTTTCGAAAAAAAAAGAAGAAGTTGTCAATAATCTGAGGTATTTAAGGCTACTTTTCTTCTCTTTATTATTCTTTATATTGTGTAACATGTGTCTTGGCTTAGTAATGTTACGAAAAACGTAAAGCGTGGGAGTGATGTATTGTTGGGGGATCTACAGGCAGTGTTTATAATGCCATTACAATAATTAAAGTATATTTTTTGGCAAATATTTACTTAAGATTTAAAAGGAAAATGTAATATTAATTGGGGGTGTTTCCCATTATTAAAGTTGTCTTTAAAGGGAGATAATATTGGAGAAATTGAGAGAAATAATTTTATTGCTGAAGTCGAATCTTTTGTTGCCGAGCCATTTATACAGGGTTGGAAAGATGAAGTAAAAGTTGAGCCTAATTGCTTGGAATAGGGCGAACAAGGACAGAAATTGTAATGTAATTCATAAGTTTTTTATCCGGGTATGCTTAAGATATGGATGGCTTATTGAGCGGTTTGGTGAAGGAAAGTCTCGAGCTTCTTGTGGACAACCAATACCAAAACCATAGGGATGCAAGTCGCCATTGCGAATACAGTTGTGACTGTAAGCAATTTTTCGGAGCTGATATGGCTGCTAGACCCGATTGACAGGCATTACTTACAGGAATTTGCAAAAGTACAAAATCAACTGAATAAAATGGAGACGCTGTTTGGAGGCAATATGATGCCAAGAAGTCGCCGCAAAGTGGTAGGTAGTGAGATGGCTTATTAGACGTGAGGCCATGGTTGAGAACTCAGGTCATACATCAAAACAAATATGAACAAATATTCCTTCAGCGACTTCATATCAGCAAATCTCTGCTAAAAATTCTGAGCGTAAATAAACCTGCCATTAAAATTGTTTCTCGAAAATCTGTCGTTCCAAGTCGACGTTAAACTTTGGTACCGCTAGTCACGTATAAAATTAACATACACAACATAAGTGGTGTGAAAAGCTAGTTTGTAATTCTGTCTGGATGGTTTGTAATGACCAATTACGTATGTATGATCCCAAAATGGGCAAATTGTAGCATACTTTTAAGCTCTTGCATTTTTAAAGATGAGGGAATTGTAGCCTGCTTTTAAGCTTTTGAATACTTTTAAGCTTTTGAATTTTTTAAAAGATGATCTAATTATAGCATACTTTTAGGCTCATCCATTTTTTAAAAATGAGTGAATTGTAGCATATTTTTAAGCTCTTACAATTTATAAAACTAAGCGAATTGTAGCATAATTTTAGGGTTTTATATTTTTATAGATGAACAAATTGTAGCATATTTTTAGGCTCTTACAATTTTTAAAGATAAGCGAATTGTAGCATACTTTTAGGCTCTTATATATTTTTAAAATAGACTAATTGTAGCATACTTTTAAGCTTTGAAATTTTTAAGATAAGCAAATTGTAACATATTTTTAGGCTCTAATAGATTTTTAAAATGGAGGAATTGTACGTATGATGCCAACATGGGCAAAGTGTAGCATACTTTTAAGCTCTTGCATTTTTTAAAGATAAGGGAATTGTAGCATACATTTAAGCTCTTGATTTTTTAAAGTTGAGATAATTATAGCATACTTTTAGGCTCTTATACATTAAAGATGAGTGATTTGTAGCATATTTTTAGGCTCTTACAATTTTTAAAGATAAGCGATTTGTAGCATACTTTTAGGCTTTAATACATTTTTAAATGGAGGAATTGTAGTATACTTTTAGGCTTTTAGATGTTTAAAAATGGACAAATTGTAGCATATTTTTAGGCTTTTGAATTTCTTTTGAATTATTGCGAATTTTTAAATTCTTTAGGATGTTTTAAGGCTGATTTTTATTCTTTATTAAAACAAAACAGAATTCTTTTCGTCTGCCTATACCTTGACCCATAGTTTTCTAACAAATATTAACTCGGGTATACAATTTACTACAGCTGCAGTTTAAAGATTTATGGCCAAACAAACAATAAGCCAAAGTACAAAAGCCATATTTTATTGTTGTATTTGCCAATATGACTTTATTGCACAATAACAGAGAGTGAGAGACAGCAGCAGCCACATAGTATAACAGAGACACTGAACAAAAGATTACATAGTATGTACATACAAATAATGTATGGATGTACATGAAAGTCATGAAAAAAAAATAACAACAACAACAAAGTTGCAACAATGTATTGCAAAAACAAAAAAAACTATGCACAACACAGACAAATAAAAAAGTAATGCTTTTATGGTGTTGAAAAAAAGTTGAAAGAATTTCAGGAAAAAAAAATTTTTTTTAAAAATAACGGAGTTATAAATTCCCAAAGGTAGGGATTTGGGGAAGACACAACAGAAAGGTACCAAAAACTAAAAAAAGTTAAAAAATTTATTTAAAAAAGAATATGAAAAACTTGCTGCTTCAACTCAACTTCCTTTTTGGCCAAATATGGGAATTCTTGCTTAAAAACCAAAGAAACAAATAAGTTTTCAAGCAAAAGTCAAAGACACTTTATATGTCAACGTTAATCAGCAATTTGTCAATATATTTGACAGGCTTGTGTTCTTTTGTTTTTTCTTTGGCCTGTGGTTTAAAAAGTTAATAACGGTAAGAAAGTTACCAACAAAAAAAAAAACACAAGAAAAAATTCAACAGAAAAATAAAATCCAGAAGATAAATGTCAATAATTTTGGCCACAAGAAGGAATGAAAATTTGATAAATGAAGTGACATTTGAAGCAAGACAATGAATGCATGCAATGAACAGACAAGCAGCAGTGAGTTGAAGTTATAAGACATGCTGCTGCAAATGATTTGAGAAATGGGTGCAGCATCCATCCAGCAACAGAATTATTTTTTCATTCTTCCTAATAATCAAAACAATTCTTCGCAAACATGCTTTTGAATTTAATATCACGATTTATTTTCTTTATTTTCAAATCCCTTTAGAAAAATTAATCATTTCGTTGTTGTACAGGTTAACCAGCAAAGAAAAAACCCGCCCTTACAACTTCACCCCAAAAAATATGCTTTAAAAAATATTTCTTTCATTGTAACTCATTAATTTTTACGACAAATTGATTAACCATCAATATTAACAGTATAGTATGTACAATGTATACCTTAGGGCTTTAAACCTTGTGTTAAACAGTTAATACCGTTTGGTTCTTTAGCAGCCCATAATGTCAAGTCCATAATTTAACTACGCTGTAACTGTTAGACAAGCACCAAGCACGTGTCAAAACGTGTGCAAAAACTTGAGATTAACACAACATAAAATTTTTGTATGCCGCAATAATTCTTAAAAACGGAATTTATTGATTTTTTCTCTTAAAATACAAACGGAAATTACAACATACTGTTAGGCAATACATCATAAAAATGGTGCATACTTTTAGGCTATTTTGTAATAATCACATAAATTTTGCAAAATAAGCAGTTTATCATTGAAATTACTGATTAAATTGAATTTTGAATAAAACTCTAATAATTTGAAAGGTTTTACATGCTACATACATTACTTTTATGAGAAAAATATAGCATAACTTAAGGGAAATTACAAAAGAATATTTTTTCCCCGGGTTAAATTGAATAAAATTCTTACTAGTTTGCTTAAGGGACGTATTTAGGCCTTTTATAGACTTTGAAAGTTTACAATTCACGTATAAAAATATGGATTTCAGGGGGAAACCTTTCCAGAACTTGTCATTATGAATTTCGAATGTATGAAATCTGCTTAAGAGTGCTTTGTATGCTTTAGTTTATGTGTTCCTCATGCTTATGTTTGCACTAGGTACTTATACAGGTCGTTTACAGACTTTCAAACTCTCTAATCCACGTATAAAAAAATGAATTTCAGCAGAAAACCTTTCCAGAACTTGTCATTATGAATTTCGAATGTATGAAATCTGCTCAGGAGTGCATTGTTTGCACTAATTTATGCTCATGATTGCAGTACGTACGTATTCAGGTCCTTTACAGACTTTCACACACTGAAATCCACTTAAAAAAGTAGATTTCAGTAGAAAACCTTTCCAGAACTTGTCATTATGAATTTCGAATGTATGAAATCTGCTTAGTAGTGCATTGTTTGCACTAATTTATGCTCATATTTGCACTACGTACGTATGCAGGTCCTTTACAGACTTTCACACTCTGTAATGCACTTAAAAAAAAGTGGTTTTCAGTAGAAAACCTTTCCAGAACTTGCCATCATGAATTTCTCTCTAGTTAAGAAAGCTTTATTTGTCAGAGTTTATGTGTTCTTCATACTTTTCTTATTCTCAGTCAGCTTACATACATACATAATTGGCCATTACAACCCTTCAGTCAGGATTACGACCTAGCTTCTCACACCACTTATGTTGTGTGCCTAAATTTTATACATAAGTGGCGGAACCTACAGTTTAAAGTCGACTCCGAACGACTGATTTTTGAGAAGCTTTTCATGGCAATTTTTATTCTCAGAGTCTTTGCCAGAAGCCTGCTGAGAGGAAGTCGCTGAAGAAATATTTTTCGTTTTGATGTCTGACCTGGGATTCGAACACGGGCCTTTTGTCTAATAAGCCAACACACTACCCACTAGACCACGGCGATGTATGTCAGTCAGCTTATTAAGTGAATATTTGATCTAAGTAGGACTTTCTCCAACTTTACGCCTGTTAAACAGGACGTCAGGATTTACGCCTGTTTAATAGGTTTCAGGACGTGAGTACTCATAATATCGACTACAAAAGCATTTGTAGGTTATGGAATCCATTGTAAGTGACATTGCGAAATATACAATTTGGAACAAGAAGACTGTAGGAAGCCTAGGAGAACAGATAAGCTTATAACCAGTACAGGGGCAACTCGTACTTGAACACAAGCCAAAACAATTAAGTTTGAAATAAACTTACATTACTGGACAAGAGCATTTTTTTGGTTTAGGCAGTTCCCCCTTATCACATATGCCTGTTTAGACTTTAATTTTTATTTCGTAACAAAAAAAAAAAAAACCATTAAAAAGGTATTTCTGGATTTTATTACCTTTCAGTGTTGGTATTTTGTTGTTTTGCAAAATTTTTGTTTTTAAAGCAATTTTTTTGCTTGTTTTGAAGGAATTTAATGCCTTTAATTAAATGCTTGTACTCTTAAGCTCCCTTTAATGCTAATTTTTATGTTTGCGAAAATGGTCCAAAGCTTTTTAAGCGTACAACACAACACAAACAACAAAATCCCTTTTATGACAACACACATGTCAGAATCTGAATATTCGTTCAGTGTTTTTATTGTTATTGCTGTTGAGAATATAGGGATTTTTTTTTTGTTGTTTTTGATAGGCTTTTTAACAGACCACACATGTTGATTGTAAATGATTTTATTTCCAATGTATGTAGTTGTTGTTGTTGTTCTTTATTTTTATTTAAAAAAAAAACTTTTTTTTTGGTTTGAATTGTGTGGCATGAACTGATGACGGCCATCAGTAATAAAACTCCACACTTGAGTGCATTTATTTCACAAAAGCGTTGGATTTTTTTTGTTGGTGCTGTTTTGCTGTGATTTTGTTGAATGATGTACGAAAACATTAGTCGTCGATTGCCATTTTAATAAATACACGCATACACCACACCACAATGGCATTGCATACTGGCAAACTGTCAAAGTGACAACTTTTATTATGTTTCGATTTGTATGGAATTTGTTCACAGAGTGACGGGCAAGTTGAATGCATAAATGAATGATTACGGCGGGCATATAGGACCGTAAACAGCTGCAGCAACAGCAACAGCTACTGTTTGGAGAAGACACCACACTATACCACACTACACCACACTATACCACACTACACCATAAATGACTTCTTTCCCTTGCTGCCATTTAAGGCCATTTTTTTTTTGTCTTCAACTGGGTGTTGGGCTGATGTTTAATAATCCATAGTGTTGCTACACACAACTACTGTGTGTTGTCGTCCAAGGCTGATGGCTATTGTTGATGGATTTTTATTAACATTATGCATGAGTGGCTCTCTACAGGAAATCTAATTGTGTGCGATATATTGTCCGATAAATATACACAAAATTTTATAATAAATTTTCTAATTTTTTTTCAATGATTTTCAATGTTTTTTTGAGAAAGCGTGAATGAGACACACTTTGAAAGAAAAAACGAGTTAAATTTGTTGCCTTTCAGACCTCCTACTGTTTTTTAATGGCTTGCAATAGTCTCTTCCATTTGTTTAGAATTTATTAAAGTTATAAAATAAAATCGATTTTTATAGACACCAAAAGAAAACTAGAAAAATAGCAACAAAAAAAATCCCATTTTTCTATAAAAGTTTCCATTAAAACGTGTAGCAAACGTATTAGAAAAAATTTATATTTCATTTTTATCACCATAAATTGTGACAAATTTATGTTGCAAGACTTTAGATTTCTAATAAAATCGTTAAACTCACGCGTACATGTATACGTGTGGCAGTGGCAAACAAAAGTGAAACTATACCCACTTAAAATGTAAACACAGGTAAAACTTAGAGGATTTTGCTTGTAAATATTGCTTTAAGACGCCTAAAAGACAAGCATGGTACCCTCATTATTATATATCTACACTGGCAAACAAAAGTGAAACTATACTTGCTTTAAATGTTATCACAGGTACAACTGAGAGCAATTTCTTCCAGGATTTTGCTAGTAAATGTTGTCCTAAGGTGTCTGAAAGACAAGTATGGTACCCTGTAACTAGTCATTATTATATATGTACACTGGCAAACAAAAGTTAAACCTCATCTACTTCAAATGTAATCACAGGTTCAACTGAGAGGAATTACTTCCAGGATTTTGCTTGTAAATGTTGCCTTAATGCGCCTCAAAGACAACTATGATACCCTGTAACTAGTCATTATCATATATGTACACTGGCAAACAAAAGTGAAACTATACGTACTTAAAATGTAAACACAGGTACAACTGTGAGAGACATTTCTTTCCGTCTTTGTGTGTGAATGTTGCTCTACGGCGATGAATTTTGAACTTATTTTTACAACAGTTAGTCAGGCTTACGACTTAGCTTCTCACACCACCCCTGTTGTATGTGCGATTTTTGTCTACAAGTGTCAGAACCGACAGCTTAACGCCGACTGCAAATGATAGATTTACAAGAAACTTTTCAAGGCACTTCTCACAGTTATTACCTGAAGACCGGATAATAACCACAGATAACTATTTTGAAGGGTATTGAGGGCGTGGCTGACTTTACACTGTATCCCATGTGATTTTTGCTGAAAGTTAAGGCGTTCCGAGAGCTATAGCATGGGCCTGGTGTAAGCTGAGGAATTGTAGCAGACTTCAGCCGAATAATAGCAAGATATGTGGAGTTGGGGAGGAAAAGATGAGGCACTTGGTAGAAGAATGCTGATTATTATTGGAGATGTTGCTCTTGAGGCTGGCAACTGGGTTTCTTTGCCAACCTTTGAAATGTTAGGTTGCCGACATGAAATTGTGACTGATCTCAATAGGACTTCTGCAGGAGGTTGTGAATAATTAGGAGATGGTAAAGCACCTTCTGTACGACTATTCGGCTCTTTGTGGAAGTAGGTTAATTACTCTAGAATAGAAATTCTTTACAGGTTTAGACTCTTTATCCCTATAAAGAGAAAGAGAGAGAGACAGAGAGAGAGAGGGTGTGAGACAGAGAGAGAGAGAGAGTGAGTCAGAGAAAGAGAGAGTGAGACAGAGAGAGATAGTGCGACAGAGAGAGAGAGAGAGTGCGACAGAGAGAGAGAGAGAGAGAGTGAGGCAGAGAGAAAGAGTGAGAGAGAGAGAGAGAGAGTGAGACAGAGAGCGAGAGTGAGACAGAGAGCGAGAGCGAGAGACAGAGCTATTTGTCCAATTCATCCTGGTGTTGCTGATCGGTCTGATTTGTTTTATTTTCGATCTCTCCAACCCGTTTCTATTAAGTTTTTTTTTTTACGACTTAGTTAGCTAAAGAGAATATTCGGCATACATTGAAAGACATGCTTATACGTACAATTTTGTTACCCACTATCTGGACACTTTACATCATCTACACTCATATTTATTTTTTTAGTTTTTTTTTTTGTTTGCTTTCTTTGCCTAAACGAGTATTAAGAAGACAATTTATCTGTTTCTGATACGATGGTGCATAATAATGAATTGCAAATCATAGCAGAAACATACACATTTTACAACAAACAACAACAACAATTATAATAAAAATAAAAAACAAAAACAAAAAAGAGTCACTCTAGTGACTACCAAGTGAAGTGAAGTGAATTGAGTGAATATGGAAATGAATGTGTATCAGCAATTACAGGCGTCAAGTTGACGCTTGACATGAGCTTGTCATTGCTCTGCTCTCTAAACTGCTACGTACTGATCTGTTTTGTTTGTTTCGTCTCTTCTATCATGCAAAACTGACTGAGTGACAGAGTGGCAGACTTACAGTCTGTCTGTGTGTCTCGTTGGAAGTGTGTCTTTACTAACAGCATTTAAACCAAATGGAGACGGGGGGTTTAAAAGGGGGAGAAAAATAAAAAGTAAATAACAAAATCTGTTTGTCAGTTTTGTTGGAAAATTAAAATTCAATTCAATTGCGCTGGCTGCATGGCTGCCTAGCCGGCTGGCTGGCTGACTGACTGACTGACTGACTGACTGCCATGGCTTGACTGTATTGCAGCAGCAACAATAAAAAATGTTTCGTTTTTTATTTGTTTTTTTTTTTGATTTTTTAATTTAAATAAGAATGCATTTGTGACAAGAATATTGTTGCATGCCAACATGCAACATTTCTTTCATTTTTTCTTTACTGTTTTTATCTGTTTTTTTATCGTTTGTTTCGCTTCTTGTAAATCATCTCAAGAATTTTAAATAGTTGTTGCGGCTTAAAGTTTAAATCCATATGTAAATATACGCTCTCAGCTGTTCGTTTTCATATGAACGTTTGTAGTAAGAAGTCATGGGCAAAAAATTATGCCTCAAGTGATGTGAAATATTTTTAGAAAAATTTTATTTAAAAAAAAAAATTGTAGAATAATTGAGTGCGATAAACTCAAATGCCTGATTATGTCTTTAACTTTAACGGACTTCATAAAAATGTATTGATATTTGACCTTTGGCGGGAAATTATGGACATGTTTGCTTATGTAACAAGGTTCGATCCAAGGATGGATGTCTTATGAATGAATGTTTTGTAATCCTAGTAATTAGCCCTCTCATTAGCTAACCTATGAAATACAATTGTACCGTTTTTTTTGAGCAGATATTTGCTGTTTTGAAGGTTCTTAAGACCGTGGATGACCTTTCTCCTTATAATAAGAATTGTTACGCGATTTTTGTTACCTATCAAGCAGGACTGAAGACTATAGAATCGGTCTAAAGTAATCTGCGACTAGTTTGTAACTGCACAGACTCCAGAAGTGCTTTTGGTCTGAAATGTATCGGTCTCTGTTGCGTTCTGGAACATAGAAACATTCCTGGAATTGAGAAGTTTGACGTACTTGCATACATAAGTGGCCATTACAACCTTTTAACTAGGATTACGACCTAGCTTCTCACTTATATTGTGTGCGTTAATTTTATACATGAATGGTGGGAAGTCGCCGTGGTCTAGTGGGTAGTGTGTTGGCTTATTAGACGTAAAAGCCAGGGTTCGAGTCCCAGGCCAGACATCAAAACAAAATACAAAAAAAAGTATTTCTTCGGCGACTTCCTCTCAGCAGATTTCTGGCAAAGACTCTGAGAGTAAAAATTGCCATGAAAAGCTTCTCAAAAATCTGTCGTTCGGAGTCGACTTTAAACTGTAGGTCCCGTCACTTATGTATAAAATTAACGCACACAACATAAGTGGTGTGAGAAGCTAGGTCGTAATCCTGACTGAAGGGTTGTAATGGCCAATTATGTATGTATGTATGGTGGGACCTACAGTTTAATACATTCGCTGCCAAGCCTAAATTATATGAAGCCGTTCGCATTGCCGTTAATATTTTGTGTTTTATTGTTTACCAAAACTCTGTTAATACTTGGTAAGAGCACATATATTATCCTACATAATCATTTACAAGCAGAAAACCAAAGACGAGTATTCTCGTCATTGGCAATAGGACTTGATATCCTTTTTTTATATTTAAGTACGTCTTAGAAGAAAATCAAATATTGGCAAAAAGTATTTTAAAAGCCTGCATGTTATAATATATTTAAAATAGGACGAGTATACTCGTCTTGTCAATAAGGGATACTCTGTCAAAGACGAGTATACACGTTCTTGGCAGCGAATGTGTTAAAGTCGACTCCTAGCGACATATTCTTGAGAAGCTTTTCATGATAATTTTATTTACTCTCAGAGTTTTTGCCAGAAATCTCCTGAGAGGAAGTTGCCGAAGCAATATTTTCTTATTTTCGTATTGATGTCTGACTTGGGGTTTCAACTCGCGCCTAATAAGCCAACACACTACCTACTAGACTACGGTGACTGCAAGCCTAGTCACTTATGTTTTGTAATGACCAGTTAGGTATGTACGACTATGTAGGTAGATAAACCTAACCAGATCTGCTTAGGAACCTGATAGCAGTTATAGGGGAACCTTAGCTTTAAGTACACATGCCTGGAAGGTGAAAATATCTTTCAACCAATTCTGCAGGTCACCAAACATTTTCGCTGTTTATGTCAGAGAATAATTTAATGAAGGTGATTGATAGAAAATCCCTATCTTTATAAAACTATCAGAATAGTTGAGCCAAGTTAGCTCGGACTTTTAGTTGTACAAGAAGAGGTGACATCGATATTATAATAGGACCCTTTAGCTTCCATATGAGCAATGTTCTTTCGAGGCATATTTTTTCTAGGCTGAACGTTGTGGCCTCTATGTATTCCAAAGGTTTTTTCTATTTGCTTTTATGGCTGCACTCGTCCTGCCTAGATGTGTAGGTAAATAGGCCCCTCAATGTAATTTTATAGCATTTGATGAAAGAAATTTCTTTTCATTCGTTATTATTAATGCATGGATGGTTGTTTAATTCCATTTTAAGTGCTGGTAATTTTCATTTAAATTTTCAAATTGAATTTTCTCTTTTCTTCGTTTTTTTTTTATGAGAAATTAAAAATTTCAAACATGTTTCGTTATGCCTTAATTATTACATGTTGAACATGATTTTTTTCGGTTTTTCTGTCTTTTTTTTTGGGTTAGAAATCGAAAATTTCAAAGAATTTTGTTGGTTTGTTTAACATGTCAGAAACCGTTAAACAAAACAATTTCAATTTGACACAACAAAAACACAGAGAAAAAAAAACTGACACTTCGCTAACACAACTTTAACTGACAACTGTCAAATGCACAGCAACAACAACGAAAAAAACTTCAATAAATAATTGCTTCCGTTTCCCTAATTTAAAAAAAAAAAAAAAATGTTGAAATCAATAATATTTGGAATGAAAAAAATTAAAAAAAAAATTTATTTCGAAACGCGTGCCTTTTTAACGAAATTTTATTAGAATTCGGCGAAAGAAAACGAAACGCAAGAAGAACGCCCCTCATAAAGACTTCCTGCCATTGTTGGAAGGCATTCAAAATGTTTGGTTTTTTTATTCACTTTTTTGTGGATGCAGTTACTTGCGGTTTTAAATGAAAAAAAATTTTTTTTTTGGTTTTTTTTCTTGAGTCTGAAACATAAATCCACTCACAGTAATAGCCTCGAACAGTCAACAACAAGTGCTGCGTATAAATTTCTAAATAGTTACGGACTTCATATATTTCTTTGGTTTGAAGCTTAATGCATAATAAACAAAGCATTTCTGTTTTTAGAGCATTTAGAACCCGTCCACCACCCCCTTTACCTGGCCTTTCTTTACAAGAGATTTCCAGTCATACCGACTTTTTAAGACTGAACGTGACCAAATCATAATTTTTTATCAGCAACCAGCCAACACATACACACACACACACACTCTAGTTAGTCATGTTAAATGCAAAATTATTTTAAAAAAAACAGGGGCACAATCACACCATTCTTGTAAGAGGGTTACTGCATGGGAAAACCCATCCATTTCAATACCCTATCCCCTTCTATCTCTCTCTCTTTTATCACCCCATTCCGGCATTGTCATAATCTTTATTTAATGATTTGAAACGAATTTTTCAAAACTATTTTCCTTTTTATACACACCCATACGTACGAGTGAATGTTAGTGTTAGTGGGTGTGTGGGTGTGGGTGCTAATGCCTAAGGATAATTTATGGCAAGTCTGAAGCAAAAAGAACAAAAAAAAAAAAGTGACAGTTCTCTTGAATATTCTAATTGTGAACAATTTTTGAAAAACCATTATACATTAGGGGCAGGGGTAGAGGGGGCTGTAGAGGGCAAACGTACACATGATAAAATTTTTCACAAATTTTTAAACGTGATTTTATGCAAAATCTAAAGATTCAAACGATATCCTCATAATAAAGATTAATGTCCTTAAAAAGGAATTGCAAAAAGGCGTCTAAAAATATTTAAAATTCCAAAAGAGGAAAAACCCACCTCTGGCAAAAAAGGCTTTCTTGAAGCTCTAGTACAAGCGATTGCCCAAAATGTGTCAAAATGTGTGGGTTTCTTTAAATTCCCACAATTACTAGGCAATAGTTTACAGACTTGGTCACGTGACCGAGATTCGTCTGTGGATACTTGTATGAGGCCATTATTGAGAAAGGAAAACAAAGGAAGGAAAAAATTGAGAATGAGAATGGGAGAGAAAAGGAAAAGCCAGCGTAAAAACCCACAATAAACCTCAGGAGTACTAAAATATCTGAAGTCGCCGTGGTCTAGTGGGTAGTGTGTTGGCTTATTAGACAAAAGGCCCGGGTTCGAATCCCAGGTCAGACATCAAAATGAAAAATATTTCTTCGGCGACTTCCTCTCAGCAGATTTCTGGCAAAGACTCTGAGAGTAAAAATTGCCATGAAAAGCTTCTCAAAAATCTGTCGTTCGGAGTCGACTTCAAACTGTAGGTCCCGCCACTCATGTATAAAATTAACGCACACAACATAAGTGGTGTGAGAAGCTAGGTCGTAATCCTGACTGAAGGGTTGTAATGGCCAATTATGTATGTATATATGTTTTCAGGGGCTTTCTTGTCGGTGCTCGGACTGATGTAATTTATATTGATTTCAGTAAAGCTTTTGATAGGGTTGATCATAGAATTTTGTTTCTTAAACTTTCACTAATCGGTATTCCTGATATTATTCTTCGTTGGCTAGACTCTTACCTCTCCCTTAGGACTCAGAGGGTATTGTTTAGAAATTTATTGTCTAAGACTGTATATGTTACTTCTGGTGTTCCGCAGGGTAGCCATTTGGGTTCTTTACTGTTTTTATTGTTTCTGAATGATCTTCCTTCTGCTCTTTCTGATTGTAATATTCTGATGTATGCTGATGATGGTAAATTATTTTATACTTTTGATGATGATCATGGCCAGGCTGTTCTTTAGCGAAATATTGATTTGTTTGTTACTTGGTGCAGGATAATACTACGTTCAGACTTGCACGTTTATTGAATCAATATTCGGTTTATTGATTACAATATTTTAAGTGTTTAGACATAACAATATACGCAGTTCAGCCGCTTATTCAATATTCATTTGACAGCTGGTAAACAAAACAGCTGGTTGTTTCAACAACACTGTTTTTGTTTTGTTCGTCGTTTTTTTGTTCGTCGTTAAATAGAAAGCGTTCGGGAAATTGTAATACTTGATCGACTCTGTAATGCGCCAGGAAGTTGACATATCCGAGTTGATCTCCTTATCTAGTTTCGCCAGTGAATATTTGTACGACATCTCTGGAAGGTGTAAACCATTATTAAGAAAAGAAAACAAAGGAAGAAAACAAAGAGAGAGATAGAGATAGAGAGGGAAAGAGCCAGCGTAAACTCAAAATAAATCTTAGGAGTACCAAAACATTGGGCCCCAATAAAAACTTTAAACCCACACAAGCTAACCCTTTTGGATCGTTTTATCTTCTTTTGGCAAGTGTCAGACAAACACTGAGTAAATGCTTTATCGTCTGCAACTTTCATTTATCACGGCATAAAACTAACAGAAATCCCAGTAAGATCTATTCCAACTCCCCGTAAGCTACATTACAATATTACGAAGGAAATCTAGTTCACTAGGCTCATACTAAAGTTACTGTTTCCCAAGTGGAGAAACAGTACTGCTACAGTTTGAACCGATTGAAATCCTATTAAGATCTCTAGGAGCTTCTCGTAAAGAGATCCAGTTTTACAGTCTCATGCCAAAGTTATTGAGTCACATTGATCAACCAGTTTTACTACAGTTGATAAAGGGCCAAAGGCCTAATCCTAACAGATTACAGAATTGCGACCAAAAGCTGCATCATCAGGGCACCAGAAATACTGTCCAACAACTTCTCTAACATCGACATTTTTTCTTACATTGTTTTGTACTTGAATCTGGAAGAACCTGCCTTGGGCATCCATCCATAACTTAATAACAGAACTTATCTAGCCTAGGGATTTGGATAAAATCCAATTGGCATGACAAGTGAACTATGATTTTTATAGATCAACTCAATCAAAGAGCATCAGTTCTTTCAGTCCTAGGAATATCACCCACACTTCGGAATCCAACTGGAACTGATCCGATTAGATGCTTACAATCGCCAATTACCCGCAACTTACACTAGGCCTTAGGACTGTTAACGGAAATTTACTAAAATTCCTTATTGGAAAAAGAGAGATCGGCTGTGGTTACAAGGGACTCAAAACGAATACAATTCTCCACCTGAAAATCTCGACAGTTTTTGAACAATTGCAGTTTACAACACAATATCTCCTAAACGTCAATGAAAATCGCTTAAAATTCTGTTAGCAAAGAGATCTGAAAGGGTGGAATTATTTTCTATGACAAAATTGGGTTTCTACAATGAGGACAAATCAAAATCGAACTAACTTTCCGTGTACCTAACTGCAATACAGCTTCAGAACGGAAGTACATGCATTTTTAAGCTCGGTCCAAAACATTTTGTGGCACTGAAAACCGAATTCAAGAAGTGAGCTAAAATGTCACAGAAAATGTTATAAAACAGCGACTTATTTACTTAATTTTTCTGTCAGTGGGTTAATTTTATTCACAAGTGGCTGGACCTAAAGTTTTGAGCGACCTGGTAGTCTAGTGGGTAGTGTGCTAGACTATTAGCGTGAGGTTTGTGGATTTGATTCCCACCAAAGGCTCTGGTCTGTGATACTACACTGAGCATATGGTCGTAGTTAGGATATAGATTAGTGTACTTGTATTTGTCAACTGTGGCAAGTACAGTACCCGGAGATCGAATTGACTCATTGACTCATTGCACAATATCCTAGCTTCTCACAACACTCGTGGGAACTCGTCAAATAAGCCAATACACCATCTAGAATGCAGACAAATTAGGCAGAATTACTGGGCAACGTCGAGACTGTCCAGATATACTCGTGGGAAAGAGCATGAGATTGTTAAGTCTGCTTTGAAGTGACTTGAGCAGTGCGAATTGTGTTCCTAAGGACCACTTGACTTAACAAGTCGTGTATAAGCAGTGTTGGTGTTATGAATCACCGTAAATGCAAAGCATATTCCATATTATTGTCCAACTTACGGCGGCATCGTATATATAATTGTGCTTAGAACATTTTTAATGCCTCTTCCATTTTTAAGTTCTACGTTCTCTTACTTAAATGCTGTCAAAATCGGTTTAAAATCTGCCGTTACGTTCCGAAGTTATAGGGAAAGATCTACTTAGAATACAGATATAATCGTATGTTGCGTGAAAACTTTGGGAGCGTATAACTGAAAACACACTTTTTCGACTTAGAATGTTATAGAACGGAGGCGATGATATGTTAAGTGTATCATATCACCAATAGATAGTCTTATAGGCTCATCTAAGAGGTTAGGATTGGGGGAAATTGAGGAAATATTATAAATAATTTAACATTTTCAAGATAAATTCGATTGTAAATTTACCAAATTCCTTGCATAACTTGCTTTAGTTTAATTCTCTGTAAGAAGGTTTATAAATGTGGCTAGAATATGACCTTTGACCCTTACACTTTTCCTACTAATTATGATTACAACTCTATTACTCTAATAAGTTTGTTGGGATTTTATTAATATAACAAGAATATGATATTTGACCTTTAACCTTTTGACATTTTTTTCCAACTAATTATGCCTTTAAATTCAAAATTTTAATAAAATTTCTTTAATTTATTGCAGGTTTTAAACAAAGTGTTGGTAAACTCGCATGCTTATGGGGTAAGTTTGAAAAAAAACGTTTGTAATTTAAGCCTTTTTGTGTAGCCATTAAATAATATGGGCCTTATCATCAGGTATTTGCCAAACTGATATAATTTATGGCTGTTTATCTATTGTATTTGCTTAGACCGCATAACAACAACAATAGCAACAACAAATAAATGAAAAGCCATAAAAGGTTTTATTATTATGTGGTTAATATGTGGTTGATGTTGTTACCCACATCATCTCATCAGTTTTACTTTAGCATAATAAGCAAATTTTATAAATGTTTTCCCTCCCTACCCTCGCACTTATGTACATACATACATATGTTAGGAGGCTGGGAAAGGAACAGACAGACTTTGTTCTGGCTTTTATAGCCAGAACCATTGTAATTGTATTTGTCTTGGTCTAACAGCGTTAAAGATGCTGGATTGTTAGCCACAATGTCTGTAAAGATAAGAACTTGATTTATGGGCTTTGAAAAGCCCATAGCCCATAGCAAGCAAACAAAAACAAAATTTCTATTTGAAAATCTAATGAAAGTATTAAAACGTCTTTAATTACTCTTTAATTATAAGAATTCTTGTGAATATTTTCATTAAAGAAGAAGAAATCTTTCTAAAGAAACCCTTTCTTATAAAGCCTTTGGCTTTTAAAGCGCGTGTCTTTAATTAGTCTTTAGTTTTCCACAATTCAAGTGGAAAATCTCCTGTCTTTTCTCTTTATCTTCGATATTATCTTTGTGCATCTGGTTTTGTTTTGTCTTTTAATATCTCTTCTCTCCTCTCGCTCTCTACTACACTATTATGCTGTTGATATGGTTACTTAGCCTGCTGTGGTTTCTTTAACCGGCTGACTGCTGCTGCTTAAAGGTTCAATTAGTCGTGACTTTACCATAACACTGTAGTCGTAACAGAATCCACAACCGTAAATTTACTATTAGCAGCAATCAGCGCAGCCATGGCCATAAATAGCTGTTTACGTTAATTGCACATATGAATTTTTCAAAAGTAGAAAGGTAAACAAAAAAAATGTTTATGATTATGCCAAAAAACCAAAATTCAATTGGTGCGGTATGGTTATCGTTATGGCTATGGCATTATGATAAGTCACCTATAATCGGAAACAGTGATGTCCATAAAGTTGGTTAAAACAGCTAATTTATGTCGTTACGTTTAAGTAACGACTAATTGTACCTTAAAACCCTTTTACTTCACTTTGTTTTATTCTTCTCCTCTCTTTCCACTCTCCACTCAAATAGTTTTAATTTTTATGCTCCTTCTTAAGCCATAATGAATGTGCCATAAAGTATATGCTTAAGAGCAGGGATTAATTTTCTAGTTTTCAATATGAAAACAATCATAAAACAGAGTGAGAGAGAGAGAGAGAGCGAGAGAGGGAAAACCAAACCTCTATTTAGTATTTAAGAACAGAAATGACCAGACCATCAAGGGTTTTGTATAAAAATTAAGACAAAAACTTAGGCATTTTTATGGGAAAATAAAATCAAAAGATTTACGAGTTGACAACATAATCTTCAACAACATATGGATCTTGTATCAGTTTGTTAACACAGCCATTAAAAAGTCTTTTTTTTTTTGAATTTCCATAAAATTGTTACAAATTGTAATTTACAGCTGTATGACCTTTGACCTTTCATATTAAAATTTTAAAAATAGCTTTTATGAGAGCAAAATAGGAGTCTGATTACGGAATCTGAATTCAACTTTATTGAGTTCTATTGCTTAGTGGTTTGGTAACTTCTAGAATGGACAGTCAAGTGTTTACACTAGCAGCAGGGCTCACGAATCGAATCCAAAGATCATTTAGGGTTTCGGCGATTTCCTTTCAGCAGATTTCTGGCAAAAACTCTGAGAGTAAATAAAATTGCCATAAAAGTTTCTCTAAAATCTGTCGTTCGAAGTCGACTTCAAACTATAGGTCCCTTCGCCACTCATGTATGAAATTAACACTCACAACATAAGTGGTGTGAGAAGCTAGGTCGTAATGCTTGACTGATGAATTATGTATGATTCAGAAGACTGCCTTATTTATCTCAATGTAATGATTGGATTGGATTTGTATCCAGTAATTTAATGTTTGAATAATGTGGTAACCATTCGTTGTGTTATGATCCTACTAGACTCTAGTAATAGTTAATGGCGGCCATGTAAACCATGCAAGAATGTATTCATATTTCTTGCATTAGGTTTCCATAAAATTTATAATTCTAATCCCGGGCTCTCCTTTATGACATTTTACATGTCATATGAGTATTTATTATCAAAAACCTTTAATTATTTATTTATAGTCACTCGCACATTTACAGGGTGGCTGATATATAATGTAACAAAGTAAAGCGCAATATTTTTTTAATTGTATTGTTCAAAAAATGTTGAAAATAACATCAAATTTTAGAATCAGTTTAGATTTGTTCGAATTGGCCACCTTTGGTACGAATTATGGCCTTCAAACGGCCGACAAACCCATCACTGGGTGCACGAAAGTGGCTGTGCCGTATTTTGGCCCATTCCCGGCGAAGTATCGTCTTGAGATGATCGACACTTTGGTATTTTTTAGTGAGAACCTTACTCTCCAAAAAGTTCAACGCACAAAAGTTCAACGGATTGAGATCCGGAGATTTTGGTGGTAGAAATGAAGCGAGGAACCTTCTTCTTAACCCATTCTTGGTTGACGTGTGCTGAGTGCGGTGGTGCTGAGTCCTGTTTGAATGTCCAGTGGTTGTGGCCGAAATGTTTGTCTGCCCAAGGCTTCCCGATAATATTCGGCATTTATTTTGACCCCACGGTCGATAAATATGAGCGGAAAGCGACCATCGGTCGTTACGGCGGCCCACACTATTACCGTCGGCGGCGCTTGAGTTCTTGTGGGCAATCGCAGGTATAAATTTTCAGCTGACCTCTTTGGCAAGTAAACCCGATCATTTTGTTTGTCCACAAACTGCTCAATTTGGAATCGCTTCTTATCGGAGAAAACCAAATTCGGTAACTGGCCACTTACGTGAAAGCGAAGCAACTTCTTGGCTCTTTACTGTCGTATTTTCTTTTTCGTACATCGGTGAGCTCTTTCTTTATGGAACTTAAATGGCTTTAGTCCTAGCTCATTTTTCAGTATGTGTTGCATCCGTTCTCGCGATATGTTCAGCTCACGAGCAATTTTTCTACCACAGCCACTGGAATAAATCTGTCAGCTGACAGACGAGCAGTTTACAAATGATAACAACCTGAAGTTAGTTGCAATACATATCAACCACCCTGTAATCTGCTTTCATGACTGTATTGTTGTCCCAGCAACCGATAGGGCCTTTATTTTTTTGAAATATTATTTATGGATTCACAACAGCAACAACTAAAAACGCCTACAAAAAAAAAAAGGAAGAACAAAAATTTGTCTATCGATATACCAGCCAACGAGACGATAACCACAAATTATTCAAAGGCCAGGAAATATTTTCACACTCTCGCTAACACAGCCACCAAAGGAACATTTTAAAAACGAAGCGACAACATACCGTGCCCTCCCCCTTGTTTCGTGAACTGAAAGCAGCTGTTTAAAGAAGGAAAAAATTTTGCTTTTTCAAAAACAATACGGAAAAACAGGAACATTTTTCTTTTTATTAAATTTTCCACAAAACATCACAGGACAAGAGGAGAGAGAGAGAAAGAGAGAATAGAAAACATCTGCCTTTAATACTTCATAACTGTTAAAATTAAATATAAAGAAAGACAGAGAGAGAGAGAGAGAGACAAAAAGTTTAATAAACTTTAAATTTCTTCCTGTTTAACAACGTAAACAGAGCATCGGGCATATCAAAATTAACACACTCCCACCCCTGGCCTTTATTTTTTTTGTGTGTTAAAAAGGGAAGTGGAAGTGTCATACAGCTTAGGATTTATTTGATATTTTGACAGATTGTCAATGACAGTTGAATGTTTATATGGGAGAGTAAAAAGACTAAAAAAACGAGAGTTTTGCCAGCCAACCTTTGATATCAAATTACCACGGGTAGATTCGTTTTTTTTTTGCCCGTGTTGTTTTGTGCGACTCTGACATTTCGTTTGTTACGGAGTGTTTTATTTTATTTTTTATTTGTTCAGGAATAAAAATGTCATACGATGACACAAAGTGTTATCAAAACAACAACAAAAAAAAAAAATAAAAACAAAAATTTAATTAAACTAGAGGAAAATTGATAAAAAAAATCTCAAAACAAATTGATAAAAAGCCAGTCAACCTGTATCATTTTACAAGGTTAGGACATTTTGATGTTTGTGATGATACAATCGTAAATCAACACAGTAGAAGGGAAAGGACGGGGATAGTTCTTTATAATTCAATGGCCGGAGAGAGTGGACTTAGTGACAGAGATGCCACAACGTTTTCACTTCAATTAGTTGATCATCAAGGAAGCTAGTTTTTTCCTCAGACCTCAGCTTGAAGATAACCTAACGGTGAAGATAACCTCAATTTCATGACTAGAAAGGTATTTAGTAGGAGTGCGTCTAAGGATAGAACAACGTCAGTAGTTACTTTGGTTACCTACATACATACATACATAATTGGCCATTACAACCCTTCAGTTAGGATTACGACCGAGCTCCTCACACCACCTATGTTGTGTGCGTTAATTTTATACATGAGTGGCGGGACCTACTGTTTAAAGTCGACTCCGAACGACAAATTTTTGGGAAGCTTTTCATGGCAATTTTTTACTCTCAGAGTCTTTGCCAGAAATCTGCTGAGAGGAACTCGCCGAAGAAATATTTTTCGTTTTTTGATGTCTGACCTGGGATTCAAACCCGGGTCTTTCATCTAATAAGCCAACACACTACCCACTAGACCACGGCGACTTTGGTTACCTACGAGTGAGAATAAGTTGATTGCAATTTGCGTGTTTTCAACTGAAGTGGCATAATCACAGCTTGGCTTCATTTAACACTTCAGTTGCCCTGGGAACTTCTAGGAGCACGGAAACAACGTGATATTGTATTGTTACCAATTGATTCCTAATGTTATACAGCCCGCTGGTTCTCATTCTACAAGTCAGTGACCTCATTTCAATGGATAATTCTGTACTGTCGAGATATTCTGTAGTCGAGATATTGAATTTTAAAAAAATCGATTTTTGGTCGAAAATATGTTCCCAAATGGCCACTGATCTTCTAGAGAATTCGCATATATTTTCGACCAAAAATCGATTTTTTTAAAATTCAATATCTCAACTTACAAAATTATTTCAGCTATCCCATTACCACGGTTGGAAAGAGGACCCTCTGGATTTTTGTATATAGTCTGTATATAGTCTGTATGGGGTGCAGTTTCTTATATGTTCCCAAATGGCCAATGATCTTCTAGAGAATTTTCAATCAAAAAATTTATGTTTTCAAAGCCAATTTTTACAATACCATATCACTTCATATAGGACTTTTTTGCTGATAATATTAAGAGGCATTAGAACAATCCCTAGAGTATTAGAGTGGTACTCAAAGACCTACTATATACCCTAAAATTATCTGCTAAACAAGTGACCTTGTTCAAATGGATACTGTTAAACAGTTAACAGTGCTCTGTTAACGGAAAATTTTGCTCTGTTAAGATCAGATTGTGCATTTTTTAGACTAAATTGTGCACTGTTAACGCTAAGTGTGGCGCTTCTAAAATTTATGAGTTGCGTCTTTTTTCAAATTCGAATTTATCTTCACACACATTTATTGCGTAAATCGCAAATATTGATCTCAATATTTCATATAAAATCACAATTAATTATTGCTCAATTAAATGGTAATTGTTATAATATTGAGTAAAACTTTAAATACAGCACTGTCATAAGTCTAGTCTGTTTAGTGAGCATATTATAAGTAACCGAACACTTCCTGTTGATATTAAACTACCCAAATATCAACAACGAACAAAACAAAAACAATGTTATTGTTGAAACAAGCAGCTGGTTTGTTTACCAGCTGTTAAATGAATATTGAATAAGCTGAATTACGTAAATTTATTATATCTGAACGGTTTAAATATTGTGCACAATTAACCGTATATTGACTCAATTAAATTGCATACGTGAACATAGTATTACCCAGTAAAATATACCGTAGCAAAGGATGCTGTCTAGGCTTATTAGACGCTAGCCTGTGGTTCAAAACCCAGCTAAAATATGTACATAATATTTCCTCTTAGCAGATCTCGGGCAAAATCTCTGGGATAAAATAAAAAATGAAAAGTTTCTGAAAAATGTGTTATTCGGAAGAGTCGACTTTAAACTGTAGGTCTCCCCCCCATACCTACATACACCATAAGTGTTATGAGCAACTAGGTTGTAATCTTGACTAAAGGGTTGTAATGACCAATTACCTATGTACATATTATGTAGATAACTGAGTGTAGAGTAAATAAAATTTTGGCCACCTACAAGTAAAATAAGCAGTTCAGTGCACTTAAGCACATGCTGATGCCTTAGCTTCATTTAACACTTCAGTTGCCCTGTGCATTTCCAGGAGCCTAGGAATGATATGTATTGTTACCAATCCAATGTTATACAGCGAATCAATCAATTAATACCGCGGTAGGGTGGTATTTATTCTACAAGCCTAAATAAACCTGCCATGAAAAAGTTTCTCAAAAATCTGAGGAGTCGACTTTAAACTCCCACTACTCATGAGTAGTGTGAGAAGTTAGGCCCCAATCCTGGCTGAAGGCCAATTATGTATGTACTGGAAAATGAAATGCAGTTGATCTAAAGCCATTACATACATAATTGGCCATTACAACCCTTCAGTCAGGATTACGACCTAGCTTCTCACACCACTTATGTTGTGTGCGTTAATTTTATACATGAGTGGCGGGACCTACAGTTTAAAGTCGACTCTGAACGACAGATTTTTGGGAAGCTTTTTATCGCAATTTTTACTTACAGAGTCTTTGCCAGAAATCTGGTGAGAGGAAGTCGCCGAAAAAATATTTTCCGTTTTGATGTCTGACCTGGGATTCGAACCCGGGCCTTTTGTCTAATAAGCCAACACACTACCCACTAGACCACGGCGACTTCTAAAGCCATTGCTTACAGAAAAATGCAGGATGTTTTCAATCAGAATTTATTAACTTCCAGACTATTGTGGATGGCATTGCCAGTCTCTATGATAGGCCATTGATTAAGGCAGATAGTTTTCAGAAATCAGCGAGCCTAGGTAAAGTTTCACAATCGAATTCGATAGTATTTGTCGGGCGTACCGCTTGGTTCTCAAGGGAATCAAATCAAATATCCATGCGATTGACACTTCGGGCTTAGGGTATCACGGTAGGCCATAGGGTTTCTCCATTAAGTCGAACATTTTCTCAGTAATTCGTACAATCAAGTAAGCAAAGATTAATAAAAAAAATTGTTTTTTGGCCTTCAACATTTTTTCTATTGTTTTATTTTCGTATTAATTTTTTATTAATTTTTAATAATAGAATTCTGATAAATTTTTTATTATTTTTTGCATATTTAGAAAATAAAAAAGTAAGAAAAATAAAAACAAATAATAGTGACCTGTTCTGATCCGGTTGTTTTAATGCTTAAAATATTTAAATTTTTATTCAAAAAGCTTCTTTGAATTTTATTTTTTTATTTTTACGTTCTTTTGCAAAAATTTTATTCTCATTTCATATTCCGAATTAATTTTTTGTTTTTTTCATGTTATTGCGAATCTTTTCTTAGTCCATTTTAAATACAGTATTCCCTCGATTTACGGCGTCTCGATTTACGTTGTTTCGATTAATTTGGTTCCCTTCAACTTCAATTTGCGTTGTCGTTCGATTTACGTTGGTCCTGTTGTTTATAAACAAAATCAGGTGAATTCCCTCTTTTAGAAAAATTCAATACATAGGTTAGGCTAGGTTAGGTCGTAGTGGTAGCTCTGATATCACAAAGCTCACTTGAGCACGCATTGCAGTCCGTTGTGATGCCACGGATGAAACGCAGTCCCTGTACTAACCAAGTTCCGCCAATCAGGGAAAGGAAGAAGTTGATCAGGGCTGCACAATAAAAGCATTTTGTTTTCAGTTTTTTTTTGTAAAATGTACATGAACAAATGCATCTGATAAACCGAGGGAATACTGTAATTTTCAAGTTGTTTACTTTGTTGTGAACTTTATAAGCCTGCGACAGTTGAATGTCACATTCATTGTTAAAATGTTAACCTAGGTTTTAGTCCAACTGAATGCTATCGTCTATGCTATAACTTTACGTCTAAGCTATGATCTAGGTATATAGCTATGCGCTGGGAGTTTGAACATTCGACACAGAGCGCGTGTTCGGTAGCCCCAATTCGGACTTATTAGAAGTCATGACATTCAAATTATCAATTGCCAAAAGGCTTTCGAGCTTAGGCATCCATATTGAGGTCGCCATGGTCTAGTAGGTAATGTGTTGGCTTATTAGACGAAAGACCCGAGTTCAAATCCCAGGTCAGACATCAAAACGAAAATTTAAAAATAATTTTTCGGTGACTTCCTCTCAGCAGAGTTCTGGCAAAAACTCTGAGAGTAAAAAATTGCCATGGAATGCTTCTCAAAAAATGTGTCGTTCGGAGTCGACTTTAAACTGTAGGTCCCGCCACTCATGTATAAAATTAACGCACACAACATAAGTGGTGTGAGAAGCTAGGACGTAGTACAATGGGTCAATTCGACCACCGAGTACTGTACTTGTTAGAATTAACAAGTACACGTCCTCTAACCTAACCTAACCTTAGGCATCCATCAAAACGGGTCGACAAATATATGCAAATATCACTAAGCAAACTTCAATAGGGTTCAATAGTACAGCAGTTAATATTTTGTCATGGTGACTCTCAACGTATGACAGTTATTGAAATCAGTATTTTAAAATAAAGCTTGGATATTGGCTAATACTGACCAAACCACCTGTGTATGGGTTGGCTCTATGACACCCTATATACAGCGAACTCGCGAAAACGTAAACACTCGAAAGTATGAACGTCTTGGAAACGTGAACAAATTTATTTTTCCACAAAGCACTCTAAAACGTGAACAAAATCTGAAAACTCTAAAACGTGAACACTTTTTAATTTTTTGTTATTTCTAATCTGTTTTTAAATTGGGAAATCCCCGAACTACAGTTTTATTGAACTCGTTTTTCATTGTACTCCTTTATGTATGCTAATGTTAAAAGCCAAATAAATTCGCGATCAAATTAAAGAAAATTATGATGATTTTAATCACATCGTTAATTCAGTCCATGGACCAGAATGTTTTTAAAATAAAAAAATTGTATTAAAGAAACACTCTCTTGGCATTAGTGGCTGGAAAACAAACTTTGCTGCTTTGGTAAAAATTAGTTCACATTATCGCGAGTTCACTGTACATTCAAATTAATTATTTTAAGTTATTAATTAATTAATATAATCTATTTTACCAGCTATAGAATTATTTTATTTTATTATTATTTTTTTTCTACAGAAATGTTAATTTTGTAAAGATTTTTTTGTATTAAAAATACTTTTTTTTTAAAATTTTTGTATAAAATTTTGATATGATATGGTTTTTCCCTCTTTTTTTATTATTTGTTTATTTTATTTAAACTATAGATAAAATGTTTACATATTTAGTTTAAAAAATTTAAAATATTCCCATATTTCATTAATTTAGTAAAAATAAATTTTTTCAAGTTGTTTCTAATATTGCAGAAAGCTATTTTATTTAATTGAATTTTTTTTTATTAAAAATAAATTTTTTTAATTAAAAATTTTTTAATTAAAATTTTATTTGTGTTTTTAAATTTTGTATAAAATGAATAGTGGAATGATTTTATTTTATTTTATTATTTATTTTATTATTTTATTTACTTTCATTTTGATTTTTTTTTGTCATTTCTATTATTTATTTTATTTATTTATTTTTTTATTATTATTTTATTTAATTAATTTTTAATTATTTATTTATTTTTTTGCTTATTTAGTTTTGTATGTATTTTTATTTATAATAATTATTTTTATTTTTTTATGTATACATATATTTGTTTTTAATTTATTTTTCTTTATTTATATATATTCTTTTTTAATTAAATTTAATTTATTTATTTTTTGTTTTGTTTATATGTTTTCTATTTGTTTTCATTCTTAATTGAAAT
The DNA here is from genome assembly GCA_014635995.1 of Sarcophaga peregrina. Classification (NCBI taxonomy): domain Eukaryota; kingdom Metazoa; phylum Arthropoda; class Insecta; order Diptera; family Sarcophagidae; genus Sarcophaga; species Sarcophaga peregrina. The sequence continues at coordinate 97,382,635 of CM025791.1, forward strand.
TATTTTTTTTTTACTTTTTTCCTTGCCTTTTTTATATTTTTAAATTTGTTTTTATTTTAATTTTTTATTTACTTTTTATACATTATACTTTATTTTATTTTTTTATAAATGCTGTTAATTTTTTTATATTTTTCTTATTGGATTTTTATTTTATTTTATTTTTTTTTACATATTTTAAATTTTTTTTTTATTATTTGATTAAAAAAAAATTTTTTTTTTTATTATTTGATTAAAAATTTTTTTTTTTACTTTGGACTCTATTACACATTATTTTTAATTTTGTTTGAAAAACTTTCCGCCGTTTGTATAAAATATTTTAAAAAATTTTTAATTAAAATACATTTTTTAGACATTAAGATATAATATTTTTTTTTTATTGAAATCTTTTTTTTTTTTTAAAGATATTTTTATAATTTTTTATATTCAACACACTATTCTTCCATTTGTTTCTTTGAAAATTGCCACAAAAACTAAATTTTTATTAAAAATTCATTAAAAAAAATCGCTTTTCTCTATTCCCGCCGTTTTACAGCGCAAAAACAGCCACACAATAAACCATCCAACGCTTTTAAAGGCCATACGACAACTAAATGATGTTTTTAGCAAGCCGGCTTAACTTCCAACTTCCATAAGGGAGTTGTTGTTACAAACATTAGCATCTAGCTCAGTCAAACATAATACATGTTCTTCAACGTAAACAACAACTCTAGCCCATTGAAGCACAAATTGGTTGGATGATGGTGATGTTTTTGAAAGAATTCAATTTCTATACGTACCCAATAAGGTAACTAAAAAAACAAGAACAAAAACAAAAATGCGCAAAACGAATACACATTCATACGGTGGCAATTACTCATAGCATAACACGAAAGAAATGATGTGTCTGTCTTGCCATAAAGAGCATGAACACCAAAAGCAATAGGCAATAAACCGGTTAATAAACAAAAAACAGCTGTACTAATAAAACAAAAACACATAGTCCAACATACAGAATCTGTTTGAAGCTGTGTTTATTGTGTTGCTGTTGCTTTAGTTCGTTACAACATGTTGTGTATGGGTTTGAGGTTTTATGTTGTCTAAGCAAATTTGCTGTTGCTTTACTTTTGTTTTTTGTTTTATTTTTGCTATTTTCGTTTAGTTTAGTTGTTGTCTAGTTTGCCGTTTGTTGTTGGTAATTATGATGAAAATATTAAATGTTTATGGTTTTTCTTTCTTGCTGTTTGTGCGTGTGTGTGTGTGTGTGTGTTAAGTTCTCTAGCATTAGTGGTGTTGTGTCGTTGTTCTATGGCTTGTTCTTCGACTTCTACTTGTTAAAGTTGGTTTATAAATAGCGCAAAAGAAACACGACACACGCACACACACACATGTACACGCTATAAAAAAAGAGTAACAAAATTAAAAAAAAAAAAATAAAGAAATAAAAGTCATATTAAAATGAACTCTGCAAAGAAATGCGTTTTCAAACAAGTGAAAAGGTTTGTTCTTGTTTTCTTGTACTTGATATTTTTGTTGTTGTTGTTGTTGGTAATGTTTTTCTTTTTTGCTTTCTTTTTTTTTTAAATTTATTACTGTTGCTTTATTATTGTTTTTTGTTGTCGTTTTGCTTTTTTTTTTTTTAAAGAATAAAGATCATTTATGTTTGTTTTTATTTATTTCTGTTGTTGTTATTGCTTTTTTTAATAGTTCAATAAACTTGAGAGAAGTTTTTATGGATATTATGCGTATACACGTGTGTGTGTGTGTTAAGTTCTCTAGCATTAGTGGTGTTGTGTCGTTGTTCTATGGCTTGTTCTTCGACTTCTACTTGTTAAAGTTGGTTTATAAATAGCGCAAAAGAAACACGACACAAGCACACACACACATGTACACACTATAAAAAAAGAGTAACAAAATTAAAAAAAAATAAAGAAATAAAAGTCATATTAAAATGAACTCTGCAAAGAAATGCGTTTTCAAACAAGTGAAAAGGTTTGTTCTTGTTTTTTTAAATTTATTACTGTTGCTTTATTATTGTTTTTTGTTGTCGTTTTGCTTTTTTTTAAAGAATAAAGATCATTTATGTTTGTTTTTATTTATTTCTTGTTGTTGTTATTGCTTTTTTTAATAGTTCAATAAACTTGAGAGAAGTTTTTATGGATATTATGCGTATACACGTGTGTGTGTGTTCGTTTCTCATCATATGGGAGAGTGTTTCTATTTTTATTGGTGGGATCTTTATTAATGTTCCATCACTACACACCAACGAATTTTTATTTTTGGGACTTTATTTTTAGAGAGAGAAAGAGCAAGGGAGAGAGCGAGTGAGAAAAAAAACTTAATGTTGACATTAATTAGTTGGCGTATCGAAAATAAAATTTATTTATGCTGCAACAAGTGTAAAAATAAATTAAAGGAGAGGAAATTTAAAAACAATCAGGCCTGTTCTGTATTTAAGAATAAAAACTTCAAGGAATTCCAAGTATAATTAGCCGATAACCATTTTAAAACTTAATTACGTGGTAATTGGTGGTTCGCATGAATTTTTGACGGCTCTCAGAAGCCGTTCAAAAGGTGGACTTAATCGAAACATTTTCAGGAAGAAATTCCTCCACTCAGCAAGGTTTACTTTGCTTTCAAAATCGCTATAACCTCTGTCTGGAAACCACTGTAGTGGTCAGGCAGTCTTTATTATTTAACTTATATTGGCTATTACAACCCTGTAGTAAGGATTATAACCTAGCATATCTAACCACCAGACAGATTTCTGATAAACTTTTCATGGCAATTTTATTTACTCGGAGAATTCTGGTCAGAAGTCTGTTAAGAGGAAGCTGTCCAAGAAATATTTTTTTTAAAACGTTCAAGATGTCTTAAGCTAGGTTTTGAACCATGTGTCGGCGTCAAATAATCAAACACGAATAACGAATAATTAAAAAAGTAACCGTAAGTAACAAGAGGTACCGTCAATTTACAATAAAATGACGGCAATCAATTTAGCGAAAAGTAACCGGTAATCACTTTCACAAAAACTGTTTCCTTTATAACAACAGAAAATAGTCTTAATATATAACAACAAGGCTTAATTGAAACGAATAACGAATAATTAAAAAAGGTAGCCAGTAACCACTTCCACAAAATGCAGACAAGTGCTATCGTCTCTTTATAACAACAGAAAATAGCCTTAAAAATATAACAACAGTGCTTAATAACGAACGAATAACGAATATTTAAAAAAGTAACCGGTAACCACTTTTTAAAAGGCAAACAAGTAGTATCGTCTCTTTATAACAACAGAAAATAGCCTTAAAAATATAACAACAGTGCTTAATTAAACGAATAACGAATAATTAATAAAAGTAACCGGTAACCACTTCCACAAAAGGCAGACAAGTGCTATCGTCTCTTTATAACAACAGGAAATGGCCTTAAAAATATAACAACAGTGCTTAATTAGAACGAATAACGAATAATTAAAAAAGTAACCGGTAACCACTTTCGCAAAATACAAACAAGTGCTATCCTCTCTTTATAGCAATAGGAATAGCATTCAAAATAAGATACTGGCAACCAATTTAGAGGAAAGTAACCAGTAACCGGCAACCACTTCCACAAAAGGCAGACAAGTGCTATCGTCTCTTTATAACAACAGAAAATGGTTTTTGGACTATAATTTGAATGAAATTGAATTTTTTGTTTTCTTTGTTTCTATCACAGGTTTTTGAAAGCAATTGAAATTGAAAAGCGATTATCGCTGTGCAAAATTCACTGGCCAGGCCAGGCCGGCCACATCAAGTCAAATTGTTTTCAAATTCAAAATAAAAAAACAACGAATAAAATCACACAATCAAAGCAAGCAAAACTCGTTTGTAAGTCAAGGTTGCAGTAAGAGGCTGCTGCTGCTGCTGCTCATGCTGTTATTGTGCTCACTGATTTATGAGCATTAAAATTGAATTTTTTTTCTTTTTGTTTAAAAAAACAAAATAATTTTTTTTAATAATATTTGCTGTTTATTACAACAACAAAACAAAAAACTACTATTAAAAACACAAACAATTGTTGTAAAAAAAAAAATAAAAACAAATTACTGGACCCGCTGAAATGCTATGGAATTCACAAGTTCACGAGTATTTAAGCCGGCATTTAATTTTTGTTTTTTTCTAGTTTGCATTTGTTTTTTAAGACAAGGGGGGGTGGGGGGTATAGCCAAGTTTTTCACAATTTTATTGATTTTAATCCCCGCTTTTTAAACGTGTCCGTCTGTCTCTCTGGCCATGTTTTCAGTTCAGTTTGCCTGTCCATTCGAGTTAATTTTTCTGTTTCAAAACAGATCGGCAACCAGCAGGCAAACTTGTGAGTGTTGCTTGACTTGACTGCTGTTGCTGGCTAGTCAGGCTTGTCCGTCTTACTGGCTGCTATGAATTGAAGTTGTTTTCCATTGATTTGAGCTAGGCAGTGAGTGAGTGAGTACGTCTAGCCCATTTGACGTTTTTGTCTAATGAATTTTAGTGAGAAAATTAAGCAATTATTTATTGTTGTTGTTGTTGTCGTATTCATTTATTAGTTTTCTATTCGTTTTATTGTCAATAACAGACATTTAGTGTGTGTAATCGAAATGAAATTAATCGTATGTCAATTGGTTGTATGGTCTGCCATATGTAATGTGTAATGTGGTTACGAAAAAAGTTGTGGCATGGAAAACAATTTTAATTTTTTTTTTTTTTTTGGTTTGAAATGTTGTTACAAATCGATGGAAAATATTTCAAAAAAATTTTCCATCTTTTTTTTCTCTTTCTTAATCGGTGACCATATCTCCGATAACGTGGTAACAGAGAAAAGAGAACTGCAAAGCAACTGAAACCAGAACTTAAGGGCACAATTCATCAGGTTTACATCACTTCCACATCAGAGATCACACAATAAATCGTTTTTTCGCTACTCATAAGTACTCATGCAATTTTGAGTATGAGTGAATCAACAGAATTGAAATGCAACTACTCTGATTTATTCGTACTCGTTGCAACATTGATTTATAAGTACAGATTGCAATGAGTATGAGTACAATGTTGACATCAAACTTACAACATTCGAAATGTGTTTGATTCATACGCCTACTCATTCAGATTCATATATTTAGAAAAATACTTATAATACTTATAAGTGATTCGAGTCACTTTGAATCTGAATGAGTAGATTTATGCAAGAGTATATTCAGATTCATAAATTTAGAAAAATACTTATAATACTTATAAGTGATTCGAGGCACTCGAATAATTCATCAAAATTTACAGTCTTTGTTGTTGTTGCAATCAAAGAAGAAAGGAAAGACAAAGGCAACAAGCAAAGCATACACACAATCTTCTTGTGAGTATTTTAGTGTTCGTACGCGAATCATACTTATTTTGTGTTTAGTGTAAATGTTAAGTAGAGATGAGTCGTAGTCAATAGCATCATGCGTATTGTTAAGTATGAGTACGACGAGTACTTCCAACTTTGAGTATGAGTAGTATGAGTATGATAATAAAATAAGTATGAATGCGTTTAAGTATTTGAAATTGCTCCACATACGATAACCATGACTTCAAATCGATCATGCAAAATATCCCATATGGCATGAGCTGTGTGGCAAGTAAAGCCATCCTGTTGAAAGCATGTATCGTTGTGGTCCAGAATAGTCAATTCTAGTTGAAGATAATGGGAAAGAATCGTACTATATAGCCTTCGCTATTGACATTGTTGGTTTGGCTAACGTTGTTCGCAGTGATATATGAACCGATAATGGCCTCAGTAACACAGTGACTTTTTCGCCAGGCCTTGAAGGCTCTTGGATCTTATGTGAGTTAAGTTTGTGCCTGATTTTACAATTTTGTTCGTTCATACGTTCACACGTTCACATACTCATTCATCCAGAAATGAGTCTTACATCGGAAAATAATTTTTCAAATGAAAACTGCGGCTCCAAAGGCCATTCAGGGAACACACATCTTTGTCACTGGTCCATAACGATCCGCTTGTTGTTGGAATGTTTTAAAAACATAATGTTCGATGTCATCAGTCAATGAATTGCATCAACTCGTACAATAAGAAGACATACATACATGAGTACATAACTGGTGTTTACAAGCCTTCAGTTAGGATTACGACCTAGATTCTTACACCACCTGTGTTGGGTGTGTTCGTTTTATAATTAAGTGGCGGCGGGACCTGCAGTTTAAAGTCGACTCCGAAAGTCAGATTCTTTAAGAAACTTTTAATGGCAATTTTCAATTTACTTTCAGGGGTTTTGTCAGAAATCTGCTGATGGGAGGAAGTTGCCAAAGAAATGTTTCTTAATATTTCGTCTTGATTTATGACCTCGGGTTGAATCTAAAAAGCGAACACACTACCTATTAGACAACAGCAACTTTTAAGATATCATGAGTTCATGAATATGAAATCGAGAATAATAAGTTATTTGTGCCACATTTAAGGGAAACTCAGCAGAAACTCGGATTTCCGAAATGAGGACGAACAACAATTACATGGTGGCGAACAATACAGCGAGAGATACGCAAAATCTTTAATATGGTGTTCAGATATCCACCTTTATTGAGTAAATATTTCATATAAATTGTCAATTAATAATAGCGTAATAAATACGCAAATTGTTATAATATTGAGTAAAACATAAAATGCGCTGTCACTGTCATAAGTGTGTTTAGTGAGCATATTACAATTAACCGAACACTCAAAAGTCAACAACAACAAACAAATACTACTAAACTAGATTAGGTTAGGTCGTAGTAGTAGCTCTGATATCACAAAGCTCACGTGAGCACGCATGGCGGCCCGTTGTGATGCCACGGGTGAAACGCAGTCCCTGTACTAAGCAAGTTCCGCCAAATCAGGGAAAGGAAGAAGTTGATCAGCGCAAGGGCTGATCTACTAAACTAACAAGCAGCACAAATATTCGCGACCAAAATTAAAATAAAAAATGAATATTGCGCAAGCTAAATTATGTATATTATTATGCCTGAACACTTAAAATATTGTACTCAATTAATCGAATATTGACTCAATAAAACTGCATATCTGAATATATTTTAACGTATTACGGTCGTTTAAAAGAAATTCTATGCTCCTGATGGATTACGACAATATATCTTAGGGTTACCAACACCTTTCAAATAAATTACTGGCGTAACGAATGAATTCATTGCATGACAACCAAGTGCTAATTATTCTTTCAAATAAATGTGAATAAAAAACGGCCATAAACGACCATAACAGCCCTTGACAACTACCACCCTGACTTGACTAAGTAAGAATAATATTGACCATGAAATTTGTAATTTGAACGCATCATCATCATCATCATTCATCATTCATGCATGCTCTGTAGTCTATTTAAAACACCCTATTTGTATGCAACAAATAAAGAATTCTGTTGCTGCCTAGAGAGCTACATACAGTGAGCGTATGTAGATTTGATGCAGAAAAGCTTGTAAATGTTTGAGTTTAATTTCCGTTTAACACATGCCGTTATTATTTTATGCGGTAGCCATATTGTTTTTTTGTATTTGTAGTTGTAAATAAATATTTATACAATATATGATGGCAAAAAGTAAATATTTTATTTTATACTTCAAAAAACCATAAAAAAAAAAACAAAATAACACGGGAAAAAATAAATATTTTTGTATTGTAATACAACAACAACAAAAAACAAACAAAAAAAGGCAATCAAATAGACAGTCAGACTCAATAATAAAATCCATCTCTGGCCAGTTGTAAATATTCAAATGAATTGTAAAATCAACAGTAAAATTTTTTTCTTTTCACTTTTTCCTTGCAAACTCCCATCTCTGCTTTGAGGCAATATTAACTATCCTTGTAAACTCTCTATAGTAATACGTAGTAAATGTTGGGATTCCATGTTTTTTTTTAAGACAAACTATTGCTTTTTTGTATGTTTAATGTCTGTATGCCCAACCCTCCAAATGGTTTGAAATCATTTTTCCCCAAAAGATTTATTGATGGAAAATCCATTTTATTTATTGCCCGAGAAGGTAGGTTGGGGGGCACGGGGGTCAGTGTTTATATTTCATGTGGGTGCGTGTGCTTGAGAACACACAATCGTAATTGAATTGAAAAATTAAATTTTTTTTCCTTCCTTCTTTCTTTCTTCCGCCGTTTCATCTGTTATTTTTTCATTCCATTTATACTCCCACCATTGTTATCAATTGCGAAACTTTAAATTTGTTTTTGTTTATGGACTTTTTAAGCTGTTTAAACAATTTAATAAACTTTTAGAGGTTAAAGTCGACTCCGAACGACAGATATTTTAAGACACTTTTCATGGCAATTTTCCATTTACTCTCAAAGTTTTTCAGTAGATTTCTGAGAGGCAGTCGACGAAGAAATATTTGTTCATATTTTCGTTTTGTTGCCTAATCTGGGATTTGAACTTGGGCCCTTCGTATAATAAGCCAACACACTACCTACTAGACTACGGCTACTCTACCACCACAAAATTTTATTCGTCTACGATCAATATTTACTTAAATATTCAATTTTAACGATTTGCCACGCCCTCTTAACATTCAGGGATAGGGAAAATAGATGTTGTCCGATTCTCAGACCTACCCGATCGATCTATACAATTCGGAGGAGTTTAACCACTAACACAGCATTCAGACTGCTATATGACAATGCCATTGACAACTCTCTGGACTTAGAAATTCTGGAGAGTTTTAATAATTTTTATGCCAACTGGTTGAGTAAGAAGTACAGCCAGTAAAATCTTAGGTTTTAGTTTTTTCAGTGTCCTCTGTTTTGTTATGATATCCTCAGAAAACTTAAAAACCCTAGATTTAAAGCTGAATAGAGCGCACACAAATCGTCGTAAGCTTTATTTTAATTTATGCACCAATTTTCCTTAATCCTTCTCTAACCACATCTAGTACGGACTCTTCATCTAGAACTTTCTATGTCGTATCCCATCTTTATCTTCTATTGTATCGTATTCTTCATTCGCGTCCTGCTAATCTCGGTTGGTGAGTTTTAATAAAAACTTGGTAGGTGGTTTAAATGAGAGCACACATACCCAAGAATTTCGGTTAGACCGTTGTATGATCACTTTTAAGATTTACGACCCATATGTTCTATAGCAAGGCATCTATCTATCAGTCTACTCCCCTGAAATCATTTACATACATACATACATAATTACAACCCTTCAGTCAGGATTACGACCTAGCTTCTCACACCACTTATGTTGTGTGCGTTAATTTTATACATGAGTGGCGGGACCTACAGTTTAAAGTCGACACCGAACGACAGATTTATGAGAAGCTTTTCATGGCAATTTTTACTCTCAGACTCTTTACCAGAAATCTGCTGAGAGGAAGTCGCCGAAGAAATATTTTTCGTTTTGATGTCTGACCTGGCATACGAACCCGGGCCTTTTGTCTAATAAGCCAACAAACTACCCACTAGACCACGGCGACTTCATTTATGTCTGGCAAAGTGTCTGTCCCGGGGGACTAATGAGAAAGTGAAGCATTCAAAAGACACGTACTTGTTCGCACTGCCAATCTTTTCCAAATGTTAACCCCACCCACTGTTCTTCAACGGCGAGACTTTGACGATCGACCATGGGCGGTATAACCTTAATACTTGCACGGCTAAATCCCGTTGCTTTGAACGTCTGGAAGCGATGTTGCCAGTCCTAATACCACGATCTGACTCCATAGCCTAATAAGCTATACCCTTACTGCCGAAACCAAGCTGTCCTATGCTCCGTAGATGCTTAAAAGGAACGTACTCATACATATATAATGTCTGTCCCAAAATAGTGGAATTTTGAACGTACAAAAGTACCACATGTCCTGCAGTCATTATTAACTAACCGATTATCCTATTTAATTATACGTGAAAGACGTATTGTCGCTGTAATCAAGTAGGCAGATACAATAGAGAGACGTTAGAGGACTACATTTATATGAGTTCCTGAAGGAGAGGACATTGGCGAGTTTGTTAAGTAAGACAGATCAGAACAGATATGTCAGATTGGCGTTTTCTTTTGCAGAGCAGCATACAAAATATTACTCACTTCCAAAGGATAGTTGAGATAATGAACCCTCTTGTTTAAACCGAACAAAATTTGCGTTAAACCCAACCAGAGGCCAACCGTAGAAACTTCATAGACGTTATAAAAGAGATGTAACAAAAGCCGCCGTAGTCTAATGTATATAGAAGACTTATTAGACTAAAGCCTGTAATTTAAGCACCAGCTCAAATAGAGATCTAAACAAAATATTTCTATCGACGAGTTCTTCGCAACAGTCTTTTGGTAAAATCTCTGAGAATTAAATAAAATTGCCATGAAAAGTTGCTTACATCTGTCGTTCGAAGTTGACTTTAGATTATAGGTCCCGCTATTCATGGTTAAAATTAAAACACTCACAAAATGGGTGATGGGAAAAGCTTGGTTGTAATCCTAACTAAAGGGTTGTAAAGACCAATTAAGAAAGTAAAATTGAGTGTCCCGTAACAACATTCACTAGGGCATTCAATTCAATCGTTTTCACATTTCCGATCACTACTAGATTACAGAGAACGCATGTAATGCGTACCGTGACATGCCTAAAATAATTGTTAAACGTCTTCTTACATTTCAAAACAGTTTTAGCTCCTGTATTTTTGGATTATGACTATCAAGGTTAAAAAAATTATCGCATGTATGTGTCGCCGTGGTCTAGTAGGTAGTGTGTTGGCTTAATAGACGAAAGGCCCGGGTTCGAATCCCAGGTTAGACATCAAAACGAAAGATATTTCTTCGGCGACTTCTTCTCAGCAGATTTCTGGCAAAGACTCTGAGAGTAAAAATTGCCATGAAAAGCTTCTCAAAAATCTATCGTTCGGAATCGACTTTAAACTGTAGGTCCCGCCACTTATGTATAAAATTAAGGCAGACAACATAAGTGGTGTGAGAAGCTAGGTCGTAATCCTGACTGAAGGGTTGTATGTGTGTACATTCGCTTGCAAGACCGTATTGTACTCCTGTAACCGGAGACAATAAGCCGCCGTAGTCTAGTAGGTAGTGTGTTGAATTATTAGACGTAAGGCTACAGTTCAAGCCCCAGGGTAGATATCTCTAACAATTAAATAACAACATGGAATAATACTTCTTCGGCGACTTCCTTTCAAAAAATTTCTGTTTGTGTGTAACCAGCGTAAAGTTTGGCTTTTAACATATAGAGGCTGGGCCCCGTTCGACGTGAATATTTATAGCCATTTGGGTAACAATTAGCGAAACTTTCTATGATATCTTCGACCGGCACTTCTTTCTAGTCAAAAAACTTTCCTTATACTCTTTAATTAAATTCAATTCAATTGGAAGAATTCATTCCTTTAATTATCTGCTACTCAATAATTACATGGCATGGGCCTTAACTTTATTATTATACGCTACCACCCTCCGCCCCGCCCCCTTTTTATTTTGCGCCATAATTCAACTGTTTGATGTATAATAGAACAACCGAATGGGGAGGGAGGAGTGCGAAGGCAAAATGAAGGATTAAAGTAATTAAAAAATTATTTTGAATTTTATTTCAACAACTTGTTGTTCAAGCCGAAAAGGGTTGCTTGCTCTACGAGTACTACCAAGAGGCATGGGAGGTGTTGATTAGGGTTTAATTTCTTCCATTATTTTCCTCCGTTCTTTTCCAAGTAAGGCTGGTAAAAGTTTTCAATTATCGTATGATGCTCGAGAGTTACAAAATTTCCTCAGGGAGTTAATTATGCAGAGTTAAGAACCCATCAACAATAATGGCAACAACAACAACAATATTATGTTAATAATAATGATAATATTGTTGTTGTTATTATTATTATTAGAATGAATGAAAAACTAAATTCATTACCTCGAACAGTTTTTTTTTTGAAAAATTTTTCATCACAAATAAAAAGTTTTTCCATCATTTCATGCGGCATGGTTTTGAAAGTGAAGCAGCAGGTATTTCTGCTCTGGAAACTCTAAGGGAAATACAACTTAAATGCGTAGAACATATTTCAACACTCGATTGTTGAAACATTTGTAGACGACAATTTATTTTCATTTCATGTTTTTTCTTTCCGAATGAAATTATTAATGAAACTAAAGGCGATGTATGAATAGATGTGGTTTTTCTTTTTGTTTCGGGACAAAATCAAGTGGAAAAGTTTTAATAGAGAAATACACCGTGAAAAGAAGATTTAGTTTGCATATGGAAATGAAGCAAATGTTTTCCCAACATAAAGTGACAGACCGAAAGGGACCTTCAAGCTGCAATTTTCTCTGTTCCCCAACTGATATCTGCTGAATTTTCTGCATGACACTTTCTTAATAGGCTTTTACAACCCTTTAGATGGGTTTACAATCCAGTTCAAAAAAACTCTTCTTGGCCTGCCGCAATGCCATAAAATCTTTCAATCGCTCTTTTTCCATAATATACGGACTTCTTGTACATACATACATACATAATTGGCCATTACAACCCTTCAGTCAGGATTACGACCTAGCTTCTCACACCACTTATGTTGTGTGCGTTAATTTTATACATGAGTGGCGGGACCTACAGTTTAAAGTCGACTACGAACGATAGATTTTTGAGAAGCTTTTCATGGCAATTGCCAGAAATCTGCTGAGAGGAAGTCGCCGAAGAAATATTTTTTCGTTTTGATGTCTGACCTGGGATTCGAACCCGGTCCTTTTGTCTAATAAGCCAACACACTACCCACTAGACCATGGCGACCTCACGAAATTCTTATACTCCAGGTTTATTTCATCTCACACTGATATGGTCTCAAAGCCAGTGTGGAGGACATTGGACGTTTTGTTCATATACACTGAGATTCTTGCATGAGATCCATATTGCATCCGCCTCTGCATGAGTCTTTCATCTATACGTACATCACTTCAATCCACTGGGGTTTAGACAATGCCCACAGACAATGTACCCCATTCTACTGGATTAGACAGCCAAAGTTTTAAACTTTTGGTTGCAAACCAACTGAGGTTTAATGTGTTCTGTGTTCGTAAAGATATTTTCAGAAATTCTCTTTATGATCAAGGATTTTAGTTTCAACATCAATTGCATTCGCATACCAAAGTTCACCACCTAGATTTGCAGAGAGTTACTCACTTCTACGATTTCAATATCCACAGTCAATCAGTTGCTCATAATTTTACAACGATAGATACTAAGTCCTGAAGTCGCCGTGGTCTAGTGGGTAGTGTGTTGGCTTATTAGACGAAAGGCCCAGGTTCGAATCCCAGGTCAGACATCAAAACGAAAAATATTTCTTCGCCGACTTCCTCTCAGCAGATTTCTGGCAAAGACTCTGCCATGAAAAGCTTCCCAAAAATCTGTCGTTCGGAGTCGACTTTAAACTGTAGGTCCCGCCAGTCATGTATAAAATTAACGCACACAACATAAGTAGTGTGAGAAGCTAGGTCGTAATCCTGACTGAAGGGTTGTAATAGCCAATTATGTATGTAGACACTAAGTCCTAACCTTTTCGCATAAAAAGAACTTCGTAATCCAGTTCATCACCTAGAAATACAGAGCTGCATTCCTATTACGACTTTATAACCACACATATATGGCTGTAATTCTGTAGAAGCCTAACAAAGGCAGTATAAATCCAGTCTACAACGAAAGACAGAGAAGCCTTTTCATTTTACAATATCTAAATGGCTAAGAGTTTTGGGATCACACTGAGCCCAAACACATGCTAGAAATAAAATTTAACGTACAATACTATGCTGATTTAGTTGTTTTAATTCCAGGATTTTATATCTTCACTAGTTGACCCGGCAAACTTTGTCCCGCCCGCTAAGCAGATCTATCTAGTTCATAATGTAACTGAAGTCGGTACGCTATTTAGGTTAGGCATATGAAAAAATAACAATAAGAGGTCCGACTCATGGTTAGCGCTGATGAATTTGTAGTTGTTGTACTCGCTCCAAAACAAAAACCATGCTACACATATTGAATTAGCCGACTTACAGGTATATCTTAAATTGCCACGCCCATTTTTGGTGAGTTTGTCGATATCAACTCTGCAAACTTATCCACCAAACTGAATGATCGTAGACGAAGATCACTATATTCCTAAATATTAAATTTTATATATTATTTTATATATGCCACGCCTACTTTTTGCTATAACGAATTTGTTTTTTTAAACATCTAAACCTGTTAAGCTTTTGATTAAAATCGGTTCAGTAGTTTAAGAGTTATAGGTATCATTTGAACGGGGAGGGTTGTCACGCCCATTTTTGGTGGGATTGACGATATTAACTCTACGTACTTACATACGTACATACATAATTGGCCATTACAACCCTTCAGTCAGGCTGACGACCTAGCTTCTCACATCACTTATGTTGTGTGCATTAATTTTATGCATGAGTGGGCGGTTCCTACAGGTTAAAGTCGACTCCGAACGACAGATTTTTTAAGACACTTTTCATGGCAATTTTCCATTTACTCTCAGAGTTTTTCTCAGAAATCTGCTGAGAGGCAGTCGAAGAAGAAATATTTGTTCATATTTTCGTTTTGTTGCCTAATCTGGGATTTGAACTTGGGCCTTTTGTATAATAAGCCAACACACTACCTACTAGACTACGGGGACTCTACCACCACATAATTGTATTCGTCTACGATTAATATGGACCTAAATATTCAATTTTAAGGATTTGCCACGCCCTCTTAACATTCAGGGATATGGAAAATAGACTGTTGTCCGATTCTCAGACCTACCCGATCGGTCTATACAATTCGGATGAGTTTAACCACTAACACCGTGACAGCATTCAGACTGCTATATGAGAATTCCAATTGACAAATCTCTAGACTTAGAAATTCTGGAGAGTCTTAATAATTTTTATGTAAACTGCTTGAGTAAGAAGTACAGTCAGGTAAAATCTTAGGTTTTAGTTTTCTCAGTGTCCTCTGTTTTTTTCATTTTCTTTCTAAAAATATTAGAAAAAAAGAAACTAAAAAAGTTTCCATCCTTTGTTTATGTACACAATAAATATATCCTTCGTTCAAGTCCTTGAATTATTGAGTTCGTTTTTGTTTTTTATTCTGCTTATGATTGAGTAGTTTTTTGTGGTTTTGACAGTTGCCTTAATAAAGTCAATATATTTTCTAAACTAAAAAGGGAGTTATAACCTCAAAAAAAAAACAATTTTTATTAAAAAAAAAAGGAAACTTTGTAAGGACATTCATAGATGAAAAACTCCTTGCCATCATAACAATGGCCCCCGCATAATAACAATCATAATGAGTCCTATTGAGATTTTTTTCCCTTTCAGGGGAAGGGGGTGGTAGGTGGCATTTCGAAAAAAAATAAAGTCCAACAATTAAACGATAATTGCGCAGAGATTTATTGAAACTCAAAAACGATGCGTAAATTTATTACCAACGACATGGAAAAATGATTGAAAAGCAAGGCTGGCAGACATTTTTAGCTTTGCCAACTGACAGTTTAAGTGCCACATGCTGCAGTTGTTGTAGCATAGAGACTGGCATTAAAGTCACATCGCTACTTAACGCACCTCACAACTCACAATCACATCACTTCACGTCCCGTCACATCACATCACATGTGATGTGAATGAAATGAATTGAAATTGTAACTGAAACTGTAACTCTGTAGCCGTAGAGAAACCCTTTCAAATGCCAGAGATTATGACTTGTGAAATATAAAAGGACGACATGAAAGGATTCTTTAATGTTTGGTTCGTTTCGTTTTTTTGTTGTTTTATTGCAGACAAAAAAAATTTGATGATTTTTTTTCTTTCCGATAATCCTTTACTCGTTGCAGTAAAAAAAGGGGTTACATTCTACGCTTCTTTTTTTGTCTTTTTTTTTCATAAATTATTGTGATTAAAAATATTACAGACTATCTCTCTCTCGTATCTCTCTTACTGACATGTTGTGTATGATTGTCTGACTTGTCATGTGATAATCGCTTGAGAGACAATTAAATAAATGGCCGCAATTGTTTTTTTTTCTTCACTTCTCTTCTCTTCGATATGAAAATGGACAGATGTTCACAGGAAGTCCTTCGCTCAGTATATAGCTGGGGGCAAAACATAGCGCAACGAAATCAAATTTCTTTAAAATTGTTCTGTTGCAGGTTTCACTACCCAGGAATTCGTAAAATTCAAATGAAAGGAAATTTAGTTTTATTAACTAAGAAATGAAGTCCCCGTAGTCTAATAGGTAGAGTGATGGCTTATTAGACTGAAGGCCCCAGTGCAAACCCCCAAATGATGTTTCTTCGACCACTGCCTCTCAGCAGATTTCTGGCAAAAACTCTGAGAGTAAATAAAATTGTCATGAAAAGCTTCTTACAAATCTGTCATTCGGAGTCGGCTTTAAACTGTAGGTCCCACTACACATATACAAAATTAATGCACATAACATACGTGATGTGAGAAGCTAGGTCGTAATTCTGACGGAAAGGTTGTAAAAATAAAAAATGGATAAAAAATTCAACTTATCGACCATAAAATGAAAGTCATTGATCAAAAAATGCAAGTTATCTATAAAAAAGACATGTTATCTTGCAAAAATGCTAATAATTAAACAAAAACAAAATGCAAGTCTTCGATAAAAATTCAAGTTATCGATCATAAAATGCAAATTTTTGACCAAAAAATGCAAGTCATCAATTACAAAAATGCAAGTCATCAGTTAAAAAAAAAAAACAAATCAATTTTATCGATAAGAAAATGCCATCCAACAATACATTAATTTAAAGTCAGTGACCAAAAAATGCAATTCATTAAAAAAAAATGCAAGTTATCGACCACAAAATGCAACTCATTGGCCAAAAACTATCAACCAAAAAATGCCAGTTATCTACAAAATATGCATGTTATCGATCAAAAAATGATAAACCATCGACCAACAAATGTCAGTCATCAACAAGATATACAAGTCATCGACCAAAAAATCCACGTCATCGATAAAAATACAAGTTATCGTTCATAAAATGCAAGTTATCAACAAAAAAAAAAATGCAAGTCATTGCCCAAAACATCATCGACCAAAAAGTGCAAGTCATCGGTAACAATGATCAAACAATACAAGTCATCTAAAAAAAAAAAAATTTAAATCATTGAACAAAAAATGCAAGTCATTAAAAAAAAAAAAAAATGCAACATAGTGACAAAAAATGGTAGTTATCGCCCAACAAAAATATATGTCATCGATTAAAAAATGCAAGTTATTGACCAAAAAATTCAAGTCATCTATAACAAATGCAAGTTATTGATACAAGAAATACAAGTCTTCCACTAAAAAAAATGTGTGATATCGATTAAAAATTTGAAGTCATCGATAAAATAACACAAGTCATCGGCGAAGCTAATTGTTTTGTTCAAATTAGTGCAAAAAGTGCAAAAGTCCTAGAATCAAGGAACGCCTTAACTAATTTTAGTATCCTATAGAAAGATTATGAGGCTTTAATTCATTCAAACTAAAAGCTGAGGCTGGCTTTCTTCATTAGACTTGTGGGCAGAAGGGTAGATTGAGAGAAGAATATTTTTTAAAAGTTGCCTTCTTCCGATAAATTAAAGAAGATTTCATTGCGAATTTACTTCCTAGGGACACCAATGCCTTAGAGTGTAGATAAACTTATGAAATTGAATAGCCAACCAGGCACGATAATTCAATTTGTTTCCAAAAATGGCAATAAACTTTAAACATAAACAGTTGAGCCATAAGGCAACTCCAGTGAGTACTGAATGAGTACTAATAAAGCTTCCTTTAATATCCGATTGGCTTATTCACATTTGTTTGTGAAATGCCTGCTAGAGAAGAAGTTATTCTGCTGAGTTTTAAATTTATTTGGGAAATATTTGTTGTCGTAAATATTTGATTTACTATTGAGAATTTCATATACGAAGTTTTTCTTTTTTTCTACCCCAATTTTTAACTTTAAACATCGAACAGGATATTCAACATAATTTAACAAATAAATCTCAAAATTCAAGCAGATCCGAATTTAAATAGAAAATAAAGGAGAATGAAGTTAACGATTTACATTATTAGCCACGCATAATATTTTCAAAGGAAAAAAATCATTCTGGAAGAAGGTACACACAGTATAGACAGGATACTTGCAAAATGTAGATGGGGTGGGGGGAAGGATCCTTTATAGCAGGAGTTGGAGTTGAAGAAATTTGGTTTTATAAACAATAAAAAACAGCTGATGACAAAGAATTTTTGTAACAAATACCCTCTCTCTTCTCCCCCCACAAATTCTACCATTCTTCCACATCATAAACCATCAGCAATCTCCTTCTCCTTTAAGGAAGGAAACCTAGTGTTACGTGGAGGGTTTGGCAAAATCTTATGCTCTAAAGTACTTGGATACTCTTTAAGTACATACATTATTACCTCTTCAATATTTCAAAATGAGTTTTGTTTAGTATTAAGCTACCCTCTCCTCTTCCCCTTCTGACTCCCCAGTCTCTCTCCCCCCCCCCCTGGTTACCTCTGTGTTTAGTATTTATAATACAATTGGGTTTTGGTGAGGGGGGGAAATAGATGCAGAAACATGAAAGCGATGCGAGTGAGTGCCTGGTATGCCTGAAATGCTTGGATGGATTTATAACACACACACACACAACGAAACTCATTGTGACACAAACCCCATAGAGTCATGTCATGTCGAGTCGAGTCGAATCGATTTAAGAAGCTAAACATAGCCAATATGTGTGTTGGAGTATTATGATTAGAGAGTCCTTTAAATTGTTTTGCAGGCATTTTCGTAAAGAGTCTTCTTCTCTAAGTGTAACTACCCTGGTTGCTTTAATATTCCATTTAATACCCTTGAAAAAACATGTGTCCTTCCTCCATTATTGCCTTTAGAGACTGTCAGTACATAAAAGTTAAGCACAATTCAGCTGAGGAAATTCCAATGCATACCAAACATTAGAAAATTTTCCAAAAAGCATCCTACAAACAATATAGTTAGTACATTACCCAGTGAGATTTCTGGTAGCTAAAACAATAATTAAAAATTTTAGTTAAAATTCTAAAAAAAAATGTTCACACATGCCATGAAGTACATCATATTTTATATAATTCATCTTTAAATTTCATTCTTTCTTATATATTCTGCTTAAAATTGTTTCTTTTATGATTTCTACATCTGAAATTGAAATAAAAAATGTTTTTTTCTTTGACACATGCCACGAAGTATGAACAATTTTCTAAAATTCTGCTCTGAAACGAAAGAATTTTGATTTAATTTGTTTATATTTTCTAAAGTCTGAGATAAATTCTTATGTTTATAAGTAAAACTAAAATTTTTGCTTGAGCACATGTCACGAATGACAAATAATTTTCTATCATTTTGCTGAAAAATGGTTATTTTTTTCAAATTCGGACTTAAACGCTTATGTCTATAGGTAGAAATAACATTAAATCTTGAGCACATGCCACGAATGACAATCAATTTTCTACCATTTTGCTGAAAAATTGTTATTTTTGCGATATTTGAATTGAAATTCTTATGTATATAGATAGAAATAACATTAAATTTTGAGCACATGTAGCGAATAACAAATAATTTTCTAACATTTTGCTGAATTTATTTTTTTATTTTTTCCAAATTTAGACTTAAATTCTTATGTCTATAGGTAAAACTAAACTTAAATCTTGAGCACATGTCATGAATTACAAACAATTTTTTCTTGTTATTCCACTGTGGTGTAAACTAGATTTGATTTAAATTTATTAGTTTTTCCAAGTTCAAACTGAAATCTTTTGAATTATACATAACAACTACATTAAAAAATTCTTTCGACTTTCTCCCAGGTCATGAAGTACAAGAAAATTTTCTTTATTTCTTTTTTAAAACTCAGTAATGGCAATAAATATTTATTCTATTCAAAAGCTCGATTAAATTCTTTATATTTTAACAATTTATATAAAGTTTTCATTTCTCGCATGCCACGAATTAGACAAAAATTATATGATTTTTCAAATTTCTAAAATTCTGTACAAGATGAAATACTTAGTTAAATAAAACAATATTTAATAAAGAGATTAATAATGATAACTAGTCTTTAAAAGTTTTTGCACATGTTACGAATTATAGAAAAATTATTGAGTTTTTAGCATTCTAAAATCTTAAAGTGGTTAATTTTATTAAAATATATAATAGTATTTATTAAAAAGGGGAAAGGCAATAATTCTGCTAACAAAAATTTTACACATGCCACGAATCACAGAAAAATTATTGAGGTTTTAACATTCTAAAACCCTAAAATGGTAAATATTTTTAAAATATTGAATACTATTTATTAAAAAGGGAAAAGGCAATAATTGCACTAACAAAAACCTTACACATGCCACGAATCACAGGAATAAAATTTATAATAATAATATTTATGAAGGAGAATAGTGATGCGTACTTGTCTTTAGCACATGAGTCAATGAAAAAGGCTTAGATTCTAAATTGGCTTAAGCACATGTCACGAATACTAAAGAAAAAATTGAAATTTTAAGACAATTTTCAAGAAAAAATTTGGTTCTTTTATGGGATCGACTGAAACGTGTTGCTGGGTTGTTAGGAGATATTCCTTTTTCATTACAAAACATTTTGCTGGGTTATGTTATCATGCTAGAGAACATATTGTCGAATGTCTTTAATTCGAATGCATTTAGGCTTGAAAAATTCCTACACACACACACTCACATACATATGTGGACGGACACACATTAATTATGTTTTACATTCAAATGTGGCCAATTTTCTTTGTCGTATCCTCTTTTAATAACTTTTTTGTTGTTGTTGTTGTTGGCCAAAAAAACTAAGTTCATCCTTAAATTCATTGCCATTTTGGTCGTCGTATGCATGGATTTTCTATGTTTTTTTTTATGCTGAAAACTTTCTCTCGGTTTGTCATTGTGGCAGGACATTATCAAGTTTGTGGCTTAACTTTTCATATCCTGAGGATATTTTATCCCTTTTTTCCTTGTAGACAAATAAATGTATTTTGTTGTTGTATTTGTTTTGTGTTGTTTTTTTTTAATTTGTTCAAATGCAAATTAAATTTATTTCAATTTCATTTGAACAAACTCTACAAACTACAACAACATACAATATGTTGCTGCTGCTGTTGCTGTTGTTGCTGGCTGGCAGTATGAAAAGGACACACGATTGTCTGTCTGTCTCTTTATCTCTCTTTTTCTTATCCTATCTCATGCTGTTGTTTTGGAAATGTTAATCAATTTAAAATGTAGAAAATCCTTTTGATATGGAAATTTTGTTGTTAAATTATATGCTGCTGCTCTATGTATTGCTGCTGCTGTTGTTGATGTTGCTGTTAAATCGTTATGAATTTTTTTGCTTTTTCAAGTGCAATTGTTGAAGCTTAAAAAGGATTTCAGTTTTACATACAAAACGAATGTTTGAATGCATGAAATTAAGAGGAAATTCATAGAAAACAATTTTAAATATTTCAAATTAAATAAAATTTTCATGGAAATTTAAATTCTTTTTGGCTTCATCATCAACATTTTTATGTAGAATAAGGAGATCTTTTTCAAAAACTTTTGAAAAATATAAAATATAAACAATTTGGAAACACTTTTAGTGATTCGTGGCATGACACATACATCACAACATCATCTAGTAGAAAAACTTTTATTACCTTGGCTCTGATCATCCTTTTTGTATTCAGGAAACATTACATTAACACGTTGACTGCTAACTACGAGATAACTCGTAGATTGCTTATTCTTCTAGGGTGTCAAACTAGCGAGATATCTCGTACTCATTAATGTGAAATTATTGTCAATTAAAATTTTTATTTTTTGGCCGCCAGTTTTGTGAAAATTGCCGCGACCGTCAACGTGTTCAGCTTCATAATCTATGGACTTTACCCGAGATTTTATGTTTCACAATATATGTAAGTAGAGGCTAATGTCATCAAATTGAAGATTTGATTTGTAGAGTACAGTACAATCACAAAGAATATGATCTGAGTTCTCAGCATTACAGAAGCCCTCATTCTCCAATTGGATTCAATTTTTCCCTTTTTTACAACAGAATGTCCGCCATGTGATTACCCTTAATGGTCCTTATGACCAGAAACACAACTCAATGTAATATTTTTTAAATTCTCTAACCTCTCGAGGTGATCTAGGCATCTATATTAAATTTTCAAGATGATCGGATCAATTTATGGGCTTTTAAAGTCATTTGATGATGGTAACTCTCATTGTCCTATAGAGATACTTTACCCCACAGATTGCAGTTCAAATTTCAGAGAGTGATTTACAAAATCTGGACTCATCGATTATCAATCTCCCTTACTCCTGTTCTACCATTTTGTTACCATCGGTGCAGTCATTAAGCTATTATTATACTTGGCACAAAATTGATGGCACTGGATTTCTTTCGATATTAACCCTCATACAGAAGTTTCTGCGAAGAACTTTACTTAGTGACGTCATGTGTCCCAAATGGAAAATCGAATTGCTTTACAAGTCTTTTAAAGACTCTTATCCTATAATCTATCCATTTATCAATTCAGGAATACTCCTTCATCTCAGGTCTCTTGAAATAGTTCCCCTAACAATTGAACGAGTGATTAAGGATTTAATGACCCTGGCAAATGCCCAGAAGGTTAGTCTTAACGAGCAATACCAAGATAATTCAAATATCCTTCTGATGGTGTATGTTCCGGACAAGTCTGAAAATCTATGATTAAATTCCTCTTCCTAGTGTCCGAAACCAATATGGTTATGGGTTTATTGGAACACACATTTCAGGATATCATTTAACCCAAGCTACATGATTTATGAGATTATTTTCTCATGCTAGTCTTTTATACCCGCTACAAGATCAGTGATATAAACACGTAAATAAGCTCATTTTGTTTAGCTCTAGAAAAGATTGTCTTACAAGAAAAGTAAACTTTTCGTTACCTATTGCGTAAGAGAACTAGCAGGAGGAGGACGTTGGTGTCTATTACAGAGACGGTTTGGACAATCTGCCAGCAATGGACAGTTTATGACGCTTCGGCAGGAATCGCAAATAGTTCAGGAACAGAAAAAGGATAACTGTGGTAGCACCAGGGCCCTTATATGAGTCTAGCATGTCCATTAAAATTTCTTTAAGGTGGAGCTACCTACTTATTGCAGTTATTTGAGCTTTCTCCTACATATACATATCAGATCATTTCTTTTTTTGGAATATGACCAAACAGATGATTGACTCTCTATAGTTGGGACCGATAGAATATTCATGGCTTTCTCATGTTCGACTTATTGATGTTCTTCACCTACTTACTTGCGTAATTGATCATTAAAAACCTTTATTCAGGAATACAATCTAGCATCCTACATCTGCCTTGTTTTTGATAATTTTATGCATGAGTGGTGGGGATTACTACAGATTTGAGAAATTTTTCATGGGAATTTTATTTACTGTAAGTCGATTTTAGGAGGACAATCGCTTCGCTATGTCTTCTAATAAGCCAATACACTGCCTACTTATATTACGGCGACTCCAAATATTCTTTACACCATTTTTTTTTATTATTCGATTCGATTCTTTATCAAAAATTTATGTGACCTTTTTAATCAATTCAATTGCTCTTCAAATCGTATTTAAAAGGCCATGAAATTAAGGAAATTATTTCTTCTTTTCATTTCTTTTGTCATAAGAAAAAACCCAATCCCACTACTACCACCACTTATTAATCAAATCAAAGAAAATGAAAGAAAATTTAATAAAATTTATAACCTTGTTTAAACGGAAATTACTACGCATTTTAAATCCACTAAAAATGAAAAAAGAAAAGCAAAACAATACAAACAAAAAAACAAAACAAATGAGAAATTATTCCAGGAAAAAAAAACTGTTTCTACTTCTTCCCCTTCTGAGAAAAAAGGAAAAAAAAATGGGAAAACTTTCAACACACATTTTGAATTTTGGAAAATTAGAAAACTTGTAGAACATGAAACTTGCCATTCTCTATTGTATGTACAACAACAATACACAGACTAAACAAAACAATTCCCCCCCCCCCCCCCCCAAAAACAACAAGAACAACGAAAGCATCCCAACAACCCCTAAGCCTTACAAAGGAAAAACTCTACTCATCCCCCAAAAACAAAAACAAAAACCTCTTGATTTCAAACAAGCAACAGACGAAGAAATATTTGTTATTCACTGTGTGTGTGTGTGTGTGTGTGTGCGCGGTAAAGGCAACCGTATGTGTGTGGCTGTGTGTGTTCCAAAGTATTGGTGAAATCCCAGTAGACAGGAACAGGAAGTCAATGTTACGGTTTTTCTATGAATATCTGTATGTGTGTGTGTGTGTTTAAATGTTTGTTTCTCTAACGGTTTGTTTGTTTATCTGTCTCTGTATTTATAAGACGGAAGTTTTTGGCTATACGAGTATTGTTCGCAAAGAGAGAAAGAGAGTGAGAGAGAGAGAGAGCGAGATTGTGGGGCTTTGAATTTATTGTGGTGTGGTGGGGCGAATTATAAAATATTGTTGAGTGGGTGTGGATTCATCTTGTTGCTGTTGCTGTTGTTGTTTGCTGCTGCTGTTTGTGTTTGAATAGGTCGTTAAAAACAGAATCGTTTAACTTTCATTTTTCACTATTATGGAGTTTCAAAAATACTTCGTTTTTTTTATTTTTTGTGTGTTGGAAGGAAGTTTTATTACACTTGAGATGATACTGCTTCGTCTCCCCCTGCTCGAGAACGAAGCAGGAGGTTGACAAACTTCAAGTGTTGATGACTTTCACTGCCATCATCATCATCATCAAAGCTGTTGATGATGTTTATACAGCCCTGAACAGAAAAAAATTTTTTTTTCTTTCCTTTGCATTCGGTTTTAAATGTGAAACGGAAATCTATGTTAGCTATACTTCCCCAAAATTTATTTTGTTCTTTTTAACTATGAATTCTTAATGACTGTTGGTTGTGTTGTGAAAATGCAAGAGGAAATTTAAAGAATAAGAGTTTATTAATATTGCAAATGAGATTTTAGAATAATAATGCATTAGATACGAGCATAATATGGATTTCTAAGCACAAAATTAAAAAGAACAGCGTACCAAACAAGACTTCAAGTTCATTAGAAGACTAAGTTTACGAACAATCGAAACCAGATGGAAGACGTTACCCCATTTTGTTATCTCGTTAGCATTTTAGCAAAAAGAGGTAAGTAAAGCCAAGACATTGACTGTGCAATGTCGAAGAATGCAACGAAATTTTGCCATTTAAATGGAATAGATATACTATGGCTCATTGGGATAGCGATGCAGTTTAAATTTCCCTAGTACAGGGGCCATTTAAAGCTTTTGATAAAGGCCCTTAGACTTTCTATACCCAGTTTCCACAGCTCAGTAAGATCTTGGGCATAGTAGAAACCAAGATACTTTCTTCATCACTCACATAGTTCTGCGCTCCATAACACATTCGCGGACAGTTAAATTCGGTGTTGTATCATTGTGGGTCTGAAGTGGCCGTGGTCTAGTAGGTAGTGTGTTGGCTTATTAGACAAAAGGCCCGGGTTTGAATCCCAGGCCAGACATCAAAAACGAAAAATATTTCTTCAGCGACTTCATTCTCAGCAGATTTCTGGCAAAGACTCTGAGAGTAAAAATTGCCTTGAAAAGCTTCCCAAAAATCTGTCGTTCGGAGTCGGCTTTAAACTGTAGGTCCCGCCACTTATGTATAAAATTAACGCACACAACATATGTGGTGTGAGAAGCTAGGTCGTAATACTGACTGAGGGGTTGTAATGGCCAATTATGTATGTATGTATGTAAAAAGCCGTCCTAGTATATCAGATAGTGTATTGGCTAATTAGACTATAAACCGTGGTTCAAAGCCCAGCTTGAACATCTTGTATATTCTGAAATACGAAAGAAATATTTCTCTGCCTTCTTTCTCAGTAATATTCTTACAAAAACTGTGAAAGTCAATAAGATTGTTATGAAAAGCTTCTTAAAAATCTGTCATTTGGCCTCGCCATTCATGGATAAAATTAACATACTCAGGTGGTGTTAGAAACTAGGTTGTAGTCTTGACTAAAGTGTTGTAATGACAAAAAATAAACATAGGCGAAGCAACTATCAATGAAAGTGCTCCTTGTCTAGAAATCTCAATTATTTAAGCTTGATTTCACTAAATCATTGGATGGACTGATGCCATTTTGCGGAGAGGTTAGCAATAGAATGGGCCTTAGTAAACCCCATAGATGGCTACAGGTGTTTTCGAACACGAATCTTTATTCAGATTTAAAAAATTCAAAATGGCGGATCCAATATGACGGTCGCGATTTATAAAAATTAATCGCATTTATTTGAAAACTGTTACCGCCATATTGCATACGCCATTTTGAATTTTTTAAATTTAAATAAAGATCTGTAATCAGAAGACCCCAAATTCATAATAATTTTTAAGGACCGCCGTAATGGGTTTCTTTTTCTCTTGTTCCCCTTGATATAAACTATGGCTTTGGGCTTATTTTAAAGAGCAAAGATCAATTATCAATTTCTGATAATAATAATGTTTGCTGCGACTAGACTTAATGCTCTCTCTCGTTGGCACATTGTACCTTCTGATCACTCTACAATTCTGGAGATTGACCCGGTGGTCCCTGGGAACATGGACTTTTTCCCTGCTGAACATTGTCTTGATAGATGTTTCCACTCTCTGATTCCGAGTAGGGACACTGGAATCCTGATACGATCGTCCCTCCGAATGTCCTGGATATATATACTGACGGCTCTAAACTCGAGGTTGGGGTCGGAAGTGGTGTCTATTCTAGGAAACTGGACCTGAATATTTCTCACCGTCTGCCAGACAACTGCAGTGTGTTTCATGCGGAGGTGATGACAATTTACTGGGCCGCTCAATGGATCCTCGTTAACGATGCTCCCTTCAGTCATCGCGAACTTTTCGGATAGTCAGGCTGCAATAAGATCTCTGTCAGGGTTCGTGATCAACTCTAGGATCGTTAGGGAATGTCGCCGCTGTCTCGACCTAGTCTCGGGGCGCTTCACCGGTGTCTCTCTGGTGTGGGTCCCCGGGCACAGTGATATTCCGGGAAACTGTAGGGCCGACGAGCTCGCCAGAGCTGGTGCACTTCTTCCGGAATCCTCTTCTGTTGAGATGGGTATGCCACTTGCCTCGGTCAAGTTGACCATTGCGCGGAGGTTCCTTCGGGACGCCAACCTATCCTGGGTCAATGAGGAATCCTGCTCCACCGCTAGACTTACCTGGCCCAGGATGGATGGAAGGCGTACCAACCGATCACTTGGTCTCGGTCGTGATGTCATCTCGACTGTAGTGGCCGTGCTTACGGGTCATTGCATCATGGGTAGGCACGCCGAGAGAATGAGGCTCCCTTTTAACGACATCTGCCGTGGATGCAGGTCCACTGAGGAAGAGGAGAGCGTTATTCATTTTCTTTGCCAGTGCCCGTCTCTTGCTGGGTGTAGATATAGGTTATTTGGCTCCCCATTCCTTGTTAGCTGAACGGAGCTATCATCTATTGATATCAAGGTTATAGCTTCGTTTATCAAACTTTCTGGCTGGTTTTCCAGTACGGGGTAGTCGTGCTTTTGTTGTGGAGCCCTTGCGCTTACAACTTCTTCCTTTCCCTGATTTGGCGGAACTTGGTTAGTACAGGGACTGCGTTTCACCCGTGGCATCACAACGGGCCGCCATGCGTGCTCAGGTGGGCTTTGTGATATCAGAGCTACCACTACGACCTAACCTAATGGTTCTAGCACGTCAGTGTTGAGTTCTACAATTTTTCAAAAACGCCCAAAAGCGCTATAAATTATGGGTTTCAACCCAGTTTTTCTCGAAAACCTGAAGTGATGGAAAGTTTTTGAACCCAAATTCGTGTTCTTCCGAAGCGCCTGAAGCCATCTTGTTTGAAAAACTTGTTCAAGGCGGTGTGATCAATTATACTTGCCTTGGACGTTAGAAAATGCGCAACAAATTGCTTTTAAGTAGTAGTTCTACGGGTTATTATGCTATTGGCGTTACGTGTTCACTCTTCCAGTAGGGTGGAAGTGCACAGGCAAGGTACGATCTATTGAAACGATTTGATAAAGGAAGATCAAGCATCAAAGTGCAGTGCTTTAAGACTAGTAAGGATATAACAACTGCCACACTGCCGGAGAGAGATATAGAGAGTCGAAATAACTCTTTTTACTTCGCCGGCTCAAAAGGATATACTGGGTATAGCTTGCTTTCCGGCAAGCATATTAAAATGATTACAGCCTTGTTGTCCTTATGACGCTACTTGTACTTTTTCTTCTACTTTGCATGTCTGTCCTTCCAATACATGTCAGCATTATTATCCTTAATACAGAGCCATCTATCCATTCAAAATTTTAATTCCGTTTTATTGTTTAAGACGAATAATGGAATTGCTTTTAATTAAAAACTGCGTACCTTTTCATCCAGCCTGATTTCAAAGCTCATGATGAGCAGCTAATTAACGTAACAAAGACTCTCACCACCTAATCGCCTACCATTAAAGTATACATAGGACGCAGTCATTGTCATAGCAACATGTGGCTAAATAGTGATAAGGAAATGAGATTAAGTTGCCAACAAAATTAAAGAGCAGAAGTGAAAGCGTTTTGCCAAAAAAAGAAATTAAATGTTTTTTGGACGCTTTTTTTTAAACTCCTGTCATCACGGAAATTTCTTATGTAATCCTCCTGCTCTCTTTAAATTGATAACATAGTCCTGCAATGTTTAGCTCTCTCTCTCTCCCTAACAAAAAAAAAATTTGAATAGCAGAATACGTTGTTTTTATTGTCCATACATCTGTGGATCTGTGAAGCTTTGTGGAGGAGAACTGTTATAACGTTAATGTTGGGTGCAGCATGAATTTAAATAATTTTCCTTAAAACATTAGCTTGCAAGCCTGGTTGCCTGCCTGCCAGTGATTTTGTTGACGTTGTCCTTTTTCGGTTTGTTTTATATTTTCGCCAAATATTTATTGAAGGCATAACAAGCATCACACTTAGTCAGTGTCCTTTTGCTGCTGCTTCTGCTGCTGCTTTGAATTGTATTTAATGTTTGGATTTCCTTTTTCGGTTTCGGCTTGTAAAATGTATGTTTCCGTTGAAAAATATGGGGGTTGTTTTACGCATATTTTGTAAACAATTGAATAAAAAAATCACGGAATTTTTTAACGTGGGGTTTAGCATGTGACCCCCCAATAAGAGGAGCAAAAAAAATATTTACAAGACAGTTACTTAAAATAGTGAAATCTTCAGAAAGGTCTTCAAGTTGAAAGAAACAATAAAAATATTAGGGAAACCGACTATCGATTGTGGTGGAAAAATAAATAAATAAAAGAAAATCATGAACACCGAATAGTTTCTTTATTTTTTTACATGAGGCGAAGGTTCCCCGTGTGGCGGTGTGAGTGAAAATGTGATCGACGACGTAAGTATTTCTTTGTTGCAACTCTTCCTCCATTTGGCGTGTATGTATAATTCTATGCTTACGCTTCGTTAACTTTTGGGTCAAGAATCCCCACGTCACTGAGCTAGCGGGACATTCCCCATAGATGCCATGTTCCAAATTAAACCTTATTTTTTATTAACACCTATTTTTGAAATTTTGAAGCGAGCGTAACATAGATGGTCACAAAAAATGTACAAGTTTATTCATAGCAACGGCTACTTTAGAAAAAAACTTCCATCCATTAAATCTCCAAAGATTGCATACACCACATTTAGGATTGTATGTCCTTTTTGGAGAGGAGACACCGGTCAGTCCAGAGAATGGAAATACCTCATACTGAAAAATAGGATAATAACTAAGTTTTGGAATTATCTGGGGATATAGGTAATAATATCGGCTTTACAACGATTATCGATAATTAAAAACAAAAATATTATCGATAAATTCTATACAAAAATTTAATTATTTATAAATTTAGTATACAATAATTTGATTATCGATAAATTTTCTATTGAAAAATTTAATTATCGATAAATTTTCTGTAGAAAAATTTAATTATCGATAAATTTTCTATAGAAAAATTTAATTATCGATAAATTTTGTATAGAAAAATTTAATTATCGATAAATTTTTTATAGAAAAATTTAATTATCGATAAATTTTCTATAGAAAAATTTAATTACTGATAAATTTTTTATAGAAAATTTTAATTATCGATAAATTTCGTACAAAAAAAATATAATTATCGATAAATTTTTTTTGTTTTGAAGATATACTTATCGAAAAATTTTATAAAGAAAAATTCTATATAAAAATTTAAATATCAATAATTTGATTATCGATAAATATTTCACAGAAAAATTTTATTATCGATAAATTTAATTATCGATAAATTTTTTATAGAAAAAATTTAATTATCGATAAATTTTTTATAGAAATAAATTTTTTATCGATAAATATTTTATAAAAAAAACTCAATTACTAATAAATTTTGTATAGAAAAATATTATTATCGATAAATTTTGTATAGAATATTTCTTTATAAAAATTTAATTATCAGTAAATATTGCATACAATGATTTGATTATCGATAAAGTTGTCATAGAAAAATTTTATCAGCGATAAATTTTATTATCGATAAATTTTGTATAGAAAAATTCTATGTAAAAATTTAGTTATCAATTAATTTTTGTGTAGAAAAATTCAATTATCGACAAATCTTTTATATAAAATTCAATTATCTATAAATTTTGTATAGAAAACTATAATTATCGATAAATTTTGTATACAATAATTTGATTATCAATAAATTTTTCATAGAAAAATTTTATTATTGATAAATTTTATTATCGATAAATTTTTTATAGAAAATTTTGATTATCGATAAATTTTTAATAGAAACCTTTGATTATCGATAAATTCTTTATAGAAAGATATAATTATTTAGTTATCGATAAATTTTTGTAGAAATTATTAGTTATCGACATATTTTTGTAGAAAAATTTAGTTATCCATAAATTTTCTACAGAAAAATAACATCCTTATCCCATATAAATCAATTCCTTTAGGCTTCAGCCATCTCCTTAACATTCGATTAAGGCTATCTGTCTGTTTGAGTATGTATGTTCGGCCAGTATGTCTGTCTACGATGGCATGTTTTGAAATATTTCTGTTTGTGGGTCTTACACTGTCTGCTGCCTCGCTTTCTCTGTGTTTATGGGTTGTGGGCATAAGTCTGCCTGTGTCAGTACGAGTGTATGGATATGGCCATTTGTTTAACTGCCTGCGTCTATTTATTTTTTATTGTTTACCTCCCAGCTCTGGTATGGTCTCATCTGTTCTTTGTCGCAGAGTTTGAGTTGTAGCCACAGTAGACGTAATAAACATACCAGGAGACATGTTTGAGAGTATCATGTTATTGTTTGTTGATGTTAGACGTAGATGATGTTGTTGTTGTTGTTGTAGTAGTAGTTGTTGCTATTGGACCAGAAATAAAAAGTAAAAAAACCAGGACTTTAATTCAGGGAAAGGTCACAGACAATTATTACGGCAGTTAGGGTTAGACAGCGGAAAACTTTTTTCAAGAACTTTTTTTCAGAGACTTTTTTCCCTGTGTAGGCCGTGTATTTATTTATGCATGGAAAAAAGTGATTTAAAATTGTACAAAAGAAATAAATAAACATTTAAAGATTTTTCCTATTTTATCGTTTTTGTATTTTGTCATAAAATTGTAATTAAAATATTGCAAAATGAAGGCGAAAAATGAAAAAGTTTTGTCGGTTTTTTCAGCAAATTTAAGCTCAAAAAATTTTTTTAGTGAAACAAACCCTCGACGAATGTCTGAAGTGAAGTGCAGTTTGAAGTTAATGCCAATTCTTGGGCTGTAAGATAACTTCTGGAATAGTAAGTGTATGCTAAACTTTTCTCTAACAGTTGCTCATTAAAAAATCTCTACTATTTTTAAGGCATACTGACTGCATGTTTTCTGATAAGTAATCTAAATGTAAATCTAAAGTAATCTAAAAGTAATCTAAATGCTATCGATTACATTTTGAATTTCTTGATTCATACATACATATGTTTATATTTTTAAGTAATCAATGAGATTATGTTAGCATTCGATAGCTGTTTCCTGAGCCTTGTGTAATTGCTTAAAAACAATAGCAAACTTTTTAATTGATAACAAGGTTTGCCGTTCATAATATCAAGTTTTTTTCTATCGTTTCTAAACGCTGATACAATTTTTATTCTGCTTTCCTATATACATTTGGTGTAAGTTTATCTTTTTATTATCGATTTATTATCGATTACATTGTCTTCAGTAAAAATACACTTGTCTTTGTATAAGGTTTTAATAACTCTTTAGCAATCGATAGTGGTTTTGAATCGAACAGAATCATTTCTTGATTGCCTTTTAATAAGCTTTTGATAATTGATAATAATAATTGTAAATACAATTTGTTATCGATTACATTGCAATCAATATTGGTAAGTAATTTTTCTATCTCTTTAATTTTATGCTTTCCCTGGATTAAATTATTTTCAACTTAAGGTATTATCGTTTACATAGTATTATCGATACATATCGATTAGATAGTATTATCGATTACATAGTATTATCGATTACATAGTATTATCGATTACATAGTATTATCGATTACATAGAATTATCGATTACATAGTATTATCGGTTGTTAACACATTCATGGACAAGACGGCATATGCCGTCAATTTTAGTTAAAAATTATGGGACATTACAGCATATACCGTTGACAATGTCAAGACGGGGTCTTCCCGTCGCGTCCTGTGCTTCCAAGTTGATTTTATCGCTGGAACAAGACGGCATTACCCGTTGAATAAAATTATTTAAAAATTTTACTAAATAAGACTATATTCTTGATCCAATCCCAGGTTGAATATCTTCAGTTAATCAAAAGATATGGAGACTATGACCCACAATGAGGCAACATCGAATTTCATTGTCAGCGAATGTGTTAATAATTAAGGATTTTATTTATCCATTTCTCTTACCAATTATCCAGAGTTAAACATTTAAATACCCTCCCTAAATTATCAAAGTTATCGTTTATATAGAGTTATCTTTAAATTATCTTCTCTTATTTTATTGCTAAAAGGTTTGCAACTCCGCTAAGTGTTACTTTTATAATTTCTACTACTCACCTATTCACAGTGGTGGATACGTTACATTGTTTATATTATTTTATCATTAAACCATACTTTTTAGTTATCGATTATATGGTTTTATCATTAAACTATCCACTCTAATATAATTTTTGTATGGTTTGAATCTTTACTAAGCTATTTTTATTACTTACCTATTCACCATTGTGTCATTGCCGTTTTGTATCGACTGTTGTTGTTGCTGTTGTTGCTGCTGCTGCTGCTGTTGTTGACTACTACCCACCACTACATTGGCATTCTGTATGGTTGAGGTAGAGTTAACAGCATTCGATTTCTCACTACCACTACTACTACCACCGCTACTACAGCTTGTGTTATTCACCAATTGCTGTTGTTGTTGCTGTTGTTGATGGTTTGTGGTATTGGGCTGTTGATGTATTTCGGCTTTTATCGATAAACCCGCTGTGGCGTTATTACATTTACTTTGTTTCGATTGTTGTTTAAACCTACTCAAAGCAAAGAACAAAGCCAAAACAGCTTTTAAACGGCCACAACAGATGTCGTTGGTGGTGATATTATCCAAGCCCGAAACCGTTTGTGAACGTAAAACATTTAAACAGGAATTCACGTTGTCGTACTGAAATTAAAGCGGGAAAGTAGAAAATTTTTTAGAATTTTTGTTGTTGCGTGTGGGGTTTTTCTTTTTTTTTTCTTTTTTTAGGAGGGGTTAAAGAGAAATTGTGTGGTAATTTAATATGTTTTAATTAAAAGAATTATTTTTTTTTCTTGTTTTTTGTTTTTTTTTTTTTAGGAGGGGTTAAAGAGAAATTGTGCGGTAATTTAATATGTTTTAATTAAAAGAATTATTTTTTTTTAGTTTTGGAAACGCGTTGAAAGGGGTTCTGTGTTTTTTTTTTTTTTGGAAATTTTTATGAGTTTTTAATTGATTTTAAAATGAAACAATTTCCGGTGTTTATTGGGGAATTTAAAATAGATTTTCTATTTAGTAAGGGAATAATTTCTTGACATGTCTTGGGACTTCAAAAAAAAATTTGAATGTTTGATAGACAAGTTCATGGATTAAAGGCCATTAGAAAGCAATGGCAATTGAAAAGCTCAATTAATTTTAGAAACAAATTTGAAAAAAAAATTTGACAGAACAGAACTCCCCTAATTTTTTTTTCTTACAAAGTTTTTTTTTTATTTGTTTTCTTACTGGAAATTATCTTTTTCTGGTTGTAATTTGTAACAACTTTTTGTTTTTTTAATTATTTTTGTTTTCAATCTTGCTGTAAAGGTGCTCTTACAAAAAACTTTTCTTCGATTGTCTTTTTTTTAATTTTTCTTCAACAGATTGGTGTGATTTTGATTGATCACCTTGGCTACTCTGTTTTTTCGTGTTGAACTGTGTTTTCTTTAATCTTTAGAATTAAAAGGCCAAAAATGTTTACAAATAATGAAACAAACTTTTTAATTAATAAAGAAGAAACCTAAAATAAAATAAATCAAAATAAAATTAAAACAGAACACATTTTTCTTTTTTTTAAACTCGTCTGTAGTGGCCACTCTATGGCTGGGCATATAAAAATTTTTATTAAAAAAAAAAAATTGAAATTTAAAATAATTCTTGCGTCCACACCATATGTTTGCTATTTGCTGATATTAAAACACAAAAAAAAAAAATTCGAAAATAATTATGAACTTGAAAATTTTTATTAAAAGATTAATAAATGCAAACCAAGGCCTGTTCTTTATATTTTTGGTATGGCAAGTCAAGTAAAACTGTTTTAATTTACTCGACATGCATGTGAATCTTATTTGTAGTAATTGTTTTACAACTGCTGCCTTAGTGGATTTCCTCTGGGTTTATAAAGACCTATAAATCTCGATAGTAATCCCACTAATCCCAGGTCAGACATCAAAACGAAAAATATTTCTTCGGCGACTTCCTCTCAGCAGATTTCTGGTAAAGATTCGGAGAGTAAAAATTGCCATGAAAAGCTTCACAAAAATCTGTCGTTCGGAATCGACTTTAAACTGTAGGTCCCGACACTCATGTATAAAATTAACGCACACAACGTAAGTGGTGTGAGAAGCTAGGTCGTAATCCTGACTGAAGGGTTGTAATGGCCAATTATGTATGTATGTAATCCCACTAAATTTGAGAAGAAGTGTACTTCAAACTGGATGCATTCCTAAGTAATGTAGTGACAGAGGCAATGACTTTAATTTTCAAATTCGGAAAGTCCTTCAGGTTTAATCGAGAGGGTACAATATGACACGGTCTGTTTACTCTGGAGATTTTGTGGAAGACATAGACTTGTGATTCTAAAGTTCAGTACGAAATTTTTACCGATAAGCTTAACTTAAGAGTTTATGTGGCTTCGCTTCTCTGACAACTGTAGTTTGTTATAGGTCGAGCTAGAGGTCATAAATTATATTGTGGAACTGCGTGGATTTCCATTCCTTCATACTCATAGCAAAGCTCCAATCAGATCTTTTTCGCATGTAACTTCAGCTAGTTCACATGTGCTGCTTGATCAAGACTCGCAGCAGTTTCAGTGTATTATGTGTCCCTAATCATAGCGATATCCCAGATATCTCAATTGTGTTGCTGATGAACTTGATGATACTGCTACAGAGGTCCCACCTATTAGGCAAGAGTGTCTATTGATATCTGGTATGCTTGACTGAGGCTCAATCTTATTTTATTCGCTTATTTCTCCTGGCATAAGCCAGATAGGAAGCAAATCACTCAACTACTTCAAT
Source organism: Sarcophaga peregrina (assembly GCA_014635995.1). Classification (NCBI taxonomy): domain Eukaryota; kingdom Metazoa; phylum Arthropoda; class Insecta; order Diptera; family Sarcophagidae; genus Sarcophaga; species Sarcophaga peregrina. Next base: position 97,418,545 of record CM025791.1, read on the forward strand.
GATGTCGTAGAGTTAACTCTGTCTCTCAATGTATTCACATGGATTATTGCGTAGAAGGCACACTAAGTACTTTGCTGAATACCAAATGACTCTTGTGGAGGCAGCATATTAGCGTTAGGAAATGCCAATGTTAACCCAGAGTTAAATAATGCGATTTTTTCTGCAAGACTTCTCAATGACCCAGCGTTTCAAGCTAGTTTCATCTCTCAAAAATTTGCAATGGAAGCTAAATTTTCCAACCTGTACGGCACCTATTGTGGGCCTTAATGGCGCAGTGGTAGCAAACTCTAAAAAAGCTTTTATTATTTCGCTTGGATCTCCTATTGATCCATCCTTCAAATTAACCACAGAAGCGTATGTTTTTGAGAACCTACATGGTCAATTAAACACATGCTCGTTAGCGAAGTATGCTGATTTTGATACACCCGATCTTCCGTTAACAGATTTTAAATACGCTGTTGCTATTGGTTGGAGACGTATACTCCCAGATAATGCTTTCTGGATTTCGAAAAGAACCCCAAAACCCTTTGATCACCCAACGAACCGTTTTCGGTTGGATTGTAACTGCAAATGCAAAATACGTCAGTAAAATTTCTTACCCTTTAAGTCCGAACCCCTACGGACTTGAGCCTTGGTCCATCTCGTAAAGGTGCGTTTGCTCAAGATTTGAGGTCCGATTGCTACGGAGGCTCAAGGTTAAAACCCAATAAGAGGAAGTTATTGGTGAATACCCTTCCCTAGACCATATGACCACGGACCATGAATTTTATTCTGTTTTATTCTTTTCCATTAGTTACTAATTACCCGATCACCCCTCCAACCCGAAGGCACAGTTTAAAGTTGCCTCCGAACGACAGATTTTTGAGAAACGTTTTCATGGCAATTTTATTTTATTCTCAGAGTCTTTGCCAGAAATCTGCTGCGAGGAAGTCGCCGACGAAATAAACCTTAGACTCATGTCTAAGAAGCGACTTGATTCTTGATTCACTATGATTATAAGGGAGTCACGCTTTAAATGCAAAGCTCTGGTGCTAATTGTCAAAAACAGTTCATCAGGATATGTCACAGAATGTATGTTATTTCTACGGCATTGTTTCAAGTAACATCATAGCGTGATAGCATAGCACTCAAGTGATTTTTAGGGAAATTGCAACTCCTTCCTATATCATTTTATAATTATCGAATAAACTTTTACTCACTGTTAAGCCACACACAAAACATAGGGGAAATATGAGCCAAACGTACTACCGACATCACAGTATCTTTGTTAGTAGAAGTTTAAGGATTTTTCATTATCGGTTACGGAATACGGCGATATCCTCTCAGCAAATTTCTGACAAAACTCTGAGAGTAAAAAAAAAACCAGCCCTGAAAGGTTTCTAACAAAAAATCTGTCGTTCGGAGTGGACTTTAAACTGTAGGTAGCGGCACTTATGTATAAAATTAACACACACAATAGTGACGTGAGAAACTAGGTTGTGATCCAGACTGAAGGGTTGTAATGACCAATTAAGTATGTGGTTACGGAACACTTCGAATCAAGCAATGGTTTTCAAACTGAGAAAACAAAATGGTGTAGGGGGATGCTTTTAATCTGATATGGTCTTGTAAATAAACGGGTAAAACTATTTCAAATGAAAAACGTGGCTTAATAACAAGTACTCGCTGCAATGCAATATGTGATCTTTATATTTGCTGAGTTGATGACAAAAATTTTAAAAATTTTCCTCATGGCTTTCCAATCATCTGTTAAGCATTTGAACAAAAAAAAAAATTTTTCATCGTATTTATCTTTAAACCAAATCTAAATCACCAAAAATATAAAAAAATTACATTAAAAATATTACATTTTTTGTTTAAATAAAACAAAACGAACGAAGAAAAAAAATTTTGAGTCTCCAGTTACATTGCCATGCAACAACCGACCACGTCCACAGCCACGACTAAGACCACACAACAGCGCAGAGTCTTATTTAAAATGTTAAATTGTCAATGATTGTAAATGTCGATTAAACGATAAATTTCATAAAATAAATAGAAGAAGAAGCATAAAAATGTGAAATAAAAATGAAATACAAATACAATCAAATGAAAATGGAATGGAATTGGAAAAGATACGATGGCTGGCCACCAAAGCAATGCAAAGCAAAGCTCATCATGAATGAAAGATGGCATTAAGCAGAGCAGAAGATAAAAATAAAAGCAACAACAAAAACAACAAAAAATAAAAAAATTATAAAATAAAAATGAATAAAAATAAATTTAATATACAACAGATACAATAAATAAATACGGTATTGGTAATAACAACAATAACAACAACAACACTCAAGCAACAATAGCATAGCACAGCCTAGTAGCAACAGTAGTAGGAGCAGATATTGTTGCATAAAAAGAAAAATTAAAACCACAAAATATAACAATTTTTTCCTCTGTTTATTGCTCTCAAACACAACTCAACTTCTCTCTTGCTTTTGCTAGTACTTAAGCATTCATTTGGCCGCAAAAAAAAAAAAAAGTTATAACAGCGTTGCTGCTGCCGCCAATATTACCCCGGCTACTGCAGCTCACACCACTACAGCACGGCCGAGTAGTCGTAATGAAACCACTAAAACTACCAATGATGCAACACAAGACCAATCAAGATAACCTCAAACTCTAGCCATATAAAGCATGCAAACACAATACAACACAAATACAACAAATACAATATCAGTATAACACGACTCTATGCTGCAACAGCTATCCATATCATCTGCATGCTTTAAGGCAACCAACCAACTAACGAGGAGAGACGAAGATATTATTTTTAAATAAATTTTTCAATGTTGAAAATTATCTGATAAAACACAAAGCACAGACAGAACAAAAAAAACAAAACCGAACGATTTCGTTTTTATTAACGTCGGGTGTTAAACATTTAAGGCAAGATTTTTATAAGAAATCGTATAAAAAGCGAAGAGCAGCAGTCACCTCCATACATTTGTTATCACATATTCACACATTTTATGTGACACTCTCTATTTAAAAAATCATATTCACCGTTTAATTTTGATTGTTCAATAACATCCTCTTCCAGAGTCGTAATTTCTCTTTGAAACACAGTGAACAAAAATATAAGTGAGAAAAAAATATGCGAAGCGTTAAGTTTTTCCCACAACGTAAAAGCGCTACGTTATTTTTTTAAAAAAACTAAACAAATTGATCAAAAACTTAAAATTAAAAAAGGAAAATATATTCACAGGTACGAAAAACCGCTGCTGTAGTCCACAAAAATACAATAACACAGCCCTGCAAATTAGGACTTTCCATCACGTCAGGTTTTTGAGAAAAAAAAAAATAGCGTTTTTGGCCCATTTTGAAAAATTGCAAAGCTAAACACTGACGTGCTAGAACCATCACTATTGTGTGAAGCATTTTGCGCGCTAAACACGAATCTGTCAAACAAAAACACGAATTGACAATTGATCTTTGCTCTTTAAAATGAGCCCAAAGCTCAAGGGTTGCTGGAGACGCTCGCTACAGATTTTTAGATTTAAAAAAATTCAAAATTGCGGTCAAGGTAAATATGCTTCTTTTTCTCTTGCACTCCTTGACCTAAACCCAGCCCCTACTTTAAGGGGTGCAAGGCTTAGGGCTCATCTTAAAAAGCAAAGATCAATTATCAATTTCTAACAGATTCGTCTTCTGCGTGCTAAATGCCTTCGAAAACACCACGAAAATATGAAAATATTTCTTCGGCAACTTTTTCTCAGCAGATTTCTTCTAAAAACTCTGAGAGCTTCTCAAAAATCTGTCGTTCGGAGTCGACTTTAAACTGTAGGTCCCGTCGCTCATGTATACAATTAACTAGATTGTAATCCTGATTGAAGGGTTGTAATGACCAATTATGTATGTTTGTATGCCTCATTCCGCTACGTTTGATTACATTCCGCTAAGTTATACCGCCTTCTGCTGCGTTTACTGCATTCCACCAGGTTATACCCCATTCCGCTGCATTTTGCCACACTCTTCTGTGTTATACGACTTTCCGATATATTATAACGCGCTTCGCTGTTTTATACCACATTCTGCTAGGTTATACCGCATTCCGCTGTATTATACTACACTTCGCTGTTTTATATCGTATTCCCGTGCTTTTCACCGCATTCCGCTGTGTTATAGCCCATTCCACTGTATTACACCGCACTTTGCTGCTTTATACCACACTCCGCTGCATTAGTCCACTTCATTATAATACACTCCTCTGTGTTATACGACTTTCCGCTGCGTTTTTGGAGATTCCGTTATATTATAATGCGCTCCGCTACTATATACCACATTCTGCTGCGCTATACCGCATTCCGCTAATTTACACCGCATTCCGCTGCATTATACCGCATTCCGCTACCTTACACCGCATTCCGCTGCATTATACCGTTTTCCGCTATATTATACCGCATTTTGACGTGTTATACCGCATTCCGCTGCATTATATCACAATCCTCTGTGATATACGGCTTTCCGCTATATTATACCGCATTCTGCTGTTTTATACCGCATTCTGTTGCATTATACCACACTCCGCTGTGTTATGCGACATTTCGCTGCATTATACCACACTCCTATGTGTGTTATAGCATTCCGCTAAGTTATACCGCATTCTGCTGCGTTTAGTGCATTCCGCCAGGCTACACCACATTCCGCTGCATTTTACCACACTCCTCTGTGTTATACGACTTTCCGCTGCGTTATTGGACATTCCGCTATATTATAATGTGCTCCGCTGTTTTATACCACATTCTGATGCGTTATATCGCTTTCCGCTACTTTACACCGCGTTCCGCTGCATTTTACCGTATTCCGCTACTTTACACCGCATTCCGCTACATTATACCGTATTCCGCTATATTATATCGCATTTCGACGAGTTATACCGCATTCCTCTACATTATACCACAATCTTCTGTGTTATACGGCATTCCGCTATATTATACCACATTCTGCTGTTTTATACGCATTCTGCTGCATTATACCACACTCCGCTGCGTTATGCGACATTATACCACACTCCTTGGCTTTTCGCTACGTTATACCGCATTTCGCTCCGTTATCCGGCATTACGGCATTACATTATATTTTTCCAAACAGTATGTGGTTCTCATGTATTTCATTAGCTTCTAAACTACGGTATACCGATCTGCCGCATTATAATTTTTCTTTTTTATCAAAATTGTTTACTGGGTTGCATTTATGACACCATTTTTGAAATTTTTATGTCCCATAATTCTTTAAGTATCAATTGCTTGTTTATTATCAATAATTTTTTGTGAAATAATGTTTTCAAATGTTTATTGGGTTTACATAGTAAATACATAACGGGAGAGAGAGACAGGGCAGAGAGAGCAGAGAGAAGAGATCTATAATCCCAATAGAATATGAATTGAATGAATGGCAGAAATAGGAAAAGATGAAATCAAGCAAAAGCATCAATAGCAGCAGCAGCATATCAGGCAATACAATTCTCACGATTCTTAGAGAAACGAATGTATACACGACGACACACATCAAACGAAAGAGGATGTCTCAATAACCAAACGAAACCAACAACAAACCCAACAGCTAGCCGGAGTAATATCTTTGACCATCAATACCACAAACATAAATGAATGAGGAGAGGGGTACTAGAACTAGCAAACCCCTAAGAGTGACATTGGAGGAAGCCTATGAGTGTGAGTGGAAGTGGAAGTGTGTGTGTATGTGTTTGTTGTGTGAGTTCATATCTCATATATAAAGACATTATTATGGTTGAACAAATCTTGATTTAGTTTAGAGTACAGAAGGAAGAGTTTTTTTTCCACAAAAACTAATGCTTCATACAGTCAGTGTAGTCGTCTGATGTTGTAGTTTAGATCGCCATCATCATCATCATCATCATCATTATTATGTTCTCCATATGATTGGAATTCGTTTTAGGATTTGTAGACGGCATTAAGTTTTTGTTTTTGTTTTTAAAACCATTTGAAATGGAATGTCACTTCTATTCACTGCTACCACTCACTGCTTTATTCCCCCAGCCTTAAACGAGAGTTACTCACTCACTCACTCACTTAGTCCAAATCCAAACACATGTTTTGTGGCCCGTTTTATCATCATTGTTGGTGGTAAGGTTTTTCTGTCTTTTTTTTTGTTTTTTTTTTTTGGTCTTCATTGTGCCAGGCCGGCTTCATTGTATGGCAAGTGAGTGGTAGTTAAACAAGTTAGTGCCAGATTATTGGCTGTTTCTTATAGCATAGCTGTGCCTGAGATACGTACGCTGTTGCTGGATGGATGGTGTTGTGGCGGTCACTTTAAAGATAAAAACGTGTGTAATAAACAGGCGCTAAAATTGTCCACCACTTCTTACTTGATTTCTTTCTTTGTTTGGTAGTGCTTTTCTTCGTTTGTTCTTCAGTTTGATTTCAGTTGGTCGTTGTGCCTCTTTATATTTTTCTCCAAAAAGGCAATAAAAATCCATGATAAAGTTATTGTTGGTTATTGTGCATTTAACGGTGACACATGTCATGTCTTAAGCTGTTGCTGGCTAAGGTGTCTTGGTCATATACAAAGTATGCCCAAGTAATATGACATCATTAAGGTAGTAAATCACCTTCTGGTTGCTTTATTCCAGAAAGTTGCTAAACATTTAAAGGGTTAATGCGAAGGAAAAAGCCTCGATATTTGCCAAAACAACAATCGCGCTTCCTGGCCAAGAATTAGGCAGATGTTTAGAATAACAACCACACCGCTCGAGATAGTTTTCAGCCTCTTCCCTGTGAACCTATTATAGTCAGTATTTATGAGCGGTACTGCGCTGAGTTATTAATAACCTTCAGGAAAGTTTGGCGTAGTCTTGAGGATAGAGTGTTGGCCCAGATCAGACATCAAAATGAAAATATGAAAATATTTCTTCGGCGACTTCCTCTCAGCAGATTACTGGCAAAAACTCTGAGAGTAAATAAAATTGCCATGGAAAGGTTGTCAAAAAATCTCTCGTTCGGAGTCGACTTTAAACTGTTGGCTCCGCCACTCGTGTATAAAATTAACACACACAACATAAGTGGTATGAGAAGCTAGTTCATAATCCTGGCTGAAGGGTTGTAATGGCCAATTAGGTATGTCTGAATAAATATTTCAACGGGAACTTCCCCTCAATAGTTTTCCTACAAAAACTCTGAAAGAAACTAAAGTTGCAGTGAAAGTTTCTCTAAGATCTGTTGTTCAGGCTCGGTTTTTAAACTGTAGATCGCACCACTCATGAATGAAATTAACGCACATATTATAAATAGTGTGAGAAGCTGGGTTGTAATCCTGACTTAAGTATTGCAATGAGCGATTATGGCTTCTCGGAAACATTCAAAAATATCTTGCGGATAGAGGGAAACGGGAACATATTCATGTTTCTTCATGATGGTTCGCAACTGGTTGGAGCTGAATTGGGGGTCGATTTTTGAACTATAGATCGCGCCACTAATGGATAAAATCAGCAGAAGCTAATTCGTAAGCCTGACTTAAGTGTTGTAATGAGTAATTGTGGCTTCTCGTAAACATTCAAAAATATCTTCCGGATAAAGGGAAACGGGAAAATATTCTTCATGATGGTTCGCAGTTGGCTTGGTTCGGGATGCATAGCTCAAGCACCATGGCCACCGGCTCATTTCAGCGTTTGCTACTGGCTACAGTCATGATTATAAACGCTAACAATCTCTTCTTACACGATATCATCACACTTTCGGATAGGCATGTGGTTGTGAGGGGGTTGAGTTCTAACACAATAATCTTTAGAACGATCTGCGGCTACCACGAGGCTCAACGAGGTACTCTATAGTCTTCACATTCTCTCAATATTTATATACTCGGCTTGGAATCCATTTACCAATCTAACCTTGCAGTGACCTGTAAGAAACCTTTCCACTGTGTTCATAATGGTGGGATCAAGACGCAACTGTAAGTCTGATCTTTCATCGTCGATGGCCTTAAGCTGTGGAGAGATAACGTTTGAATTTATTCCCTTAGCACCACTGCTACTTCTTACGAGGCTTAATGAAGTGCTCTATAATCGTCAACTCCTCCTAATATTTACATACTCCCCCTGGGATCCAAGGTTAGGTTGCTAAGAAACCCTCTCACCAGCTTTCCACTAGTCTGTTCAAACTGCTACCATCGCCGATAGGTAACCGTGAGCCGTGGATAGGTAACATTCATACATACATAATTGGCCATTACAACCCTTCAGTCAGGATTACGACCTAGCTTCTCACACCACTTATGTTGTGTGCGTTAATTTTTATACATGAGTGGCGGGACCTACAGTTTTAAAGTCGACTCCGAACGACAGATTTTTGAGAAGCTTTTCATGGCAATTTTTACTCTCAGAGTCTTTGCCAGAAATCTGCTGAGAGAAAGTCGCCGAAGAAATATTTTTTCGTTTTGATGTCTGACCTGGGATTCGAACCCGGGCCTTTTGTCTAATAAGCCAACACACTACCCACTAGACCACGGCGATGGGTAGGTAACATCTAGATTTATTCTCTCAGTGCCACTGCTACTTCTCGCGAGGCTTAATGAGGATCTCTATAGTCTCCAACTCCTACTAATATTTACATACTCCCCCTAGGGTCCAAGGCTAGGTTGCTAACCTTGCTATGTGTCGTAAAAACCCTCTCGCTAGCTTTACGCTAGTCTGATCAAGCTGCCACAGAAAGTCTATTTTACCATCGCTGATAGGTAACCGAATGCTGTGGATAGGCAACATCTGGATTTATTCTCTCAGCGCCATTGGTACTTCTCCTATGCCTATCTATCGTTAAGTCCCTACGTTAATCACTACAACATCCACAAGTTAAAGTTTAGAGCAGATAAACAGACCTTTCTCAGTTGTACCACTGCGCCTCGGAACCCCAGCGGCTTTAAGAGGTCTTATGGAGTCGTTACAGTTGCGAATTAATCGAGACTTAAACCAGACCAACTTAGCAAGCAGGCCACACAGTTGTTTTTGTTTTTTGAATGACATTTTTGTTGATTGCGGAACTCCAGAGAAACAAGTACGAGCTGCTTTAATAGGTCTTAAGTAGTCTGCTTTAAGAGGTCTTAAGGAGTACTTACAGTTGGGAATTAGCTGAGACTTAAACCTGCCTAGCAAGCAGGGCTGCTTTAAGAGGTCTTTAGAAGTATTTACAGTTGCGAATTAGCTGAGACTTAAACCTGCCTAGCAAGCAGGGCTGCTTTAAGAGGTCTTATGGAGTCTTTACAGTTAAGAATTAGCTGAGACTTAAACCAGATCAACATAGAAAGCAGGTCACTCGATTTTTTTTAATGAAATTTTTGTTGATTGCTTTTCCTATTTGGTTCACATGATTTAAGTATTACATGTGAGCAGAGTTGATTTGATTCTTGCGCTAGAATAACAACAAAAAAAAGACTCTCTTATTGACGCTGTGAGTGTGTAGTTATTTTAATGAAATCTTTGCCAAAGGAAATATGCTGGCACTCAACACTTGCAAACCAAACCAAACGAAATGAAATGAAATTTTCAAATTGAATTTTTTCTTTCAAATTTTTTGTCCTCTTTTTTTTTTTGGGTTGAGACTATTGCCAACAATAATTTGCCGACAACAGCACTGCCATAATATAGACACACGGCTGATTTCCCTTGGTTTGCTTGCAGTTTCCTTTTCATTTCGCAACAAACGGAAACGATAAGATAACGCAGTACAACGACTGCGACCAGAGAGATAGAAAAAACACTGAAATTCGGAGGAATGCAATTTAAAAGCAAGTGTTAATAGAATTTTCTTTCCATTTCTTTTACTCTTCTTTTTCTCTCCTCGTTTCTTAAAATAAAATACAAAAAAAAGGAAAAAGAAGAGAAAATTAAAATAGAAAATCCATGGATATGTTTAGAGCACATACACTGTATCTAGACGAGCGTACATAACATGTGAGAAAAAATGCCATAAAAATGGCTAGAGCATGTGAAGAGTGCTATAATGAAAGCCAGGAAGTCACTACTGCCTCTTACCGTCTGCTGGTTGATGCCACAACATGACCTTAAAAAAAATATTTAGGAAATCATAAGGAATTCTTTCTTCAAAATTCAAGTGCTTGAATGAGGTCAAGGGAAACGGTTAAAGAGGTTTGTGGGAAGAAAAATCATCAATTTTTGCAATTGAACTCTTAAGAATGTGTGGTCAATTTGCCAAAAAAAAACCGAATTCCAACAAACATTTTGGTTATTAATAATAAAAATTATTACAACAACAACAATAGTAATGGTAAGAGAAAAGAAGAAATTGAAAAGTCATTTACTATTGCACTCCTTATGCTGGCTTCTAAATATTCCTTGTATCGGGTCCGCCTACTAACGTTTTTTGTTTTCAACTAGTGCTTAATTCGTGAATGGGAACTCCGAGCTCATGCCTGATTTGACAGATAATTAGTATTATCCTGCCGCTGAACGAATATTGTAGTGTGCTCTTTCATTACACACTGCTGTACTCACAACATACTGCAGACATAAAAATTGTGAAATGTGACGAATATTCAAAGGGATCATATTGGTTATTGAGTGACATTGATAAAGTCACTCAATTCCCCAATTCAGAGACTAGATGATTGGTCAATTCTTCACGTTGCGACTATCGAAATTAAAGTAAGTACATGTATGGAATAGGATTAAGTGAGATAGAATGTAAATTAGAATAATATAGCAAATAAGTAAATTTTGGTATAAAAAGAGCCCTTTGGCCAGAAATAAAGCAGATTCTAATGAAAACTCAAATCGGCAACAACTTTGCCTTGAATTTTATTGATAGATCTCCTTTTGCCCTTACCAAGGTAAGATCGGCAATTGCAATAGCGTAACCAACGACAAACTCTGCCGGTTACAAAAACACCTTTTCTTATATATTTATACAAAGCTTTTTTCCACCACAATATGCTTATGTATACGCATTTTCACTTCGCTAAGTGGGCCTGCGATCGACTTACAGAAGATGCCGATTTTGGCAAAAAAAAGTCATCTCTTCAGGTGAAGCTTACTTTGATCTTGGCGGATATGTAAACAAGCAAAATTGTCGCATTTGGGGGCACAGAAAACCCGCATGCACACATTGAAAAGCCGACGCACCTAAAACGATTTAATGTTTGGTGTGGATTTTGGTCCAAAGCCATAATTGGGCCATTTTTCTTCGTAAATGAGCAAGGCAAGTGACGGTTACAGTCAATGGCGATCGTTAACGGGCCATTTTAAACGAATTTTTGTTTACAAAAATTGAAGAGGAGAATATTGGCAACATTTGGTTTCAACAACACAGCGCTACGTGCCACACAACCGAAACTACACTCGATGTTTTGCGGCCTGTTTTTGAAGATTACATTATCAGCCGCAGTGCAGATGTCGTTTGGCTAACTCGGAGCTGCAATTTGACGCCGTTGGACTATTATATGTAGGGTGCCGTCAAAGATAAGTGTTACGCCGACAAGCTAGAGGCAAATGACACTTTAAAGGAAAATATACGTTAAGCCATTAGTGAAATACAACTGTACACAATCAATAATGTGCTTAACATGGCGCTACGTGCCACACAGCCGAAACTACACTCGATGTTTTGCGGCCTGTTTTTGAAGATCACATTATCAGCCGCATAGCTGATGTCGTTTAGCCACCTCGGAGCTGCAATTTGACACCGTTGGCCTATTATATGTGGGGTGCCGTCAAAGATATGTGTTACGCCGACAAGCCAGAGACAATTGACGCTTCAAGGGACAATATTCGTGAAGCCATTGGTGAAATACAGCTGCACACGATCGATAATGTGCTTAAAAATTAAACCGATTGTGTAGGCTACTGCATGGCCAGCCGAGGCAGCCATTTGATTGAAAATATTTTCCATTATTAATCGGAAGGAATTGAAAGTCGCCGTGGTCTAGTGGGTAGTGTGTTGACTTATTAGAGAAAAGGCTCAGGTTCGTATCCCAGGTCAGACATCAAAACGAAAAATATTTCTTCGGCGACTTCTTCTCAGCAGATTTCTGGCAAAGACTCTGAGAGTAAAAAAAATTGCCATGAAAAGCTTCTTAAAAATCTGTCGTTCGGAGTCGACTTTAAACTGTAGGTCCCGCCACTCATGTATAAAATTAACGCACACAACATAAGTGGTGTGAGAAGCTAGGTCGTAATCCTCACTGAAGGGTTGTAATGGCCAATTATGTATGTATGTATGCATGATGTCTTTTGACCACCTAGGAGCTGCAATTTGACGCCGTTGGACTATTATTTGTGGGGCGCCGTCAAAGGTTAGTGTTACGCCGACAAATCAGAGACAATTGACGCTTTAAAGAACAATATTCGTGAAGCCATTGGTGAAAAACAGCTGCACACAATCGATAATGCGCTTAAAAATTGGGCCGATCGTGTAGGCTACTGTATGGCCAGCCGAGGCAGCCATTTGAATGGAAATATTTTCCATTATTAACCGAAAGGATTAAACTTTCAAATAAAAAAAGAAATTTGAGAAAATATTAAAAAAACGAAAGTTATTTGGCGGACCCTTTATATCTGCAAGCAGCTTAAAGGCTATTTTCTCAGCTCAGTTATTGAAAAAGTAATTGAAATGTTATGGAATTTATTTCCTTTGCCTCCCTCTATAAATGAAGTAACAAAAAAAAAAAAGGACGAAAGAAAACCAATTGAAAACTCATCATATTGTACGTACGTACGTACGTATCTTCGGTGGTATCCTTTGGCCACAGTTGAAACATCTGTTCTAGCTTTACTGGTTGCTGTTAACCAGCTTTAACTGTCTTATGGCGATTATAACTTTATTTAAGTGGATTCTTCTTCTTCTTTTTTTTTCAGTCATCTTTACAAAACATATTTATGGTTGAACATTTCCAATATGATTCTTTTAGCCAGGATTATAGCCAAGCCATACAACACCAACCACATCAGGCAATAGCATCCTAAAGCTAAAAGAGGATATGCGGTTAAGGCTGTTGTATCGTTCGCATAATAGAGTAACAAGTGTTATGTAAGTGTGTATAGGAAATAAGGACATGTAAAGGATTTAATGAAAACATATTCAAATAACTGCAATAACATTGGAAATAAAAAATGTTTACTTTGAGTTCAATTAGATAGTTAGACTGCTATTAATAGGTTAGGTTAGGTGGGAGTGGTAGCTTTGATATCACAAAGCTCACTTGAACACGCAAAGCGGCCCATTGTGATGACATGGGTAAACGCAATCCCTGTACTGACCAAGTTCCGCCAAAATTAGAGAAAAGGGAGGAAGTTGGTCAGTGCAAAGGCTGCACAACAGAAGCACGACTACCCCGCACTGGAAAACCAGCCAGAAAGTTTGATGAACGAAGCTATAACCTTGATATCAATAGAAAATAGCTTCGTTAAGCTAACAAGGAAGGGGGAGTCAAATAACCTATATCTACACCTAGCAAGAGACGGCCACTGGCAAATAAACTGAATAACAGCCTCCTTTTCCTTTGAGGACCTGCATGCACGGCAGAAGTCGTTAAAAGGAGGCCTCATTCTTTACGCGTGTCTACCCATGACGCAATGTCCTGTAAGCACGGCCACAGTAGTCGATATGACGTCGCCGCCAAGACCAAATACACTTCTAGCCATCAAGGGCTAGGTTAGTCTAGTGGTGGAGTAGGACTCCTTATTAACCCAGGATAGGTTGGCGTCCCGAAAATATTTCCGCCTAATATTCAACTTGACCGAGGCAAGTGGCATATCTAATTCAACAGAGGAGGAGCTATTTATAGGTTCACTATTAATTTTCATACTTCAAGACTAGAATGGAATCAGCAAGCAGAAAAATTGGTTTGTTGAACTACAAAAGTACTGCGATCAGACAACCTATACATACATACATATGTAATTGGCCATTACAACCCTTCAGTCAGGATTACGTCCTAGCTTCTCACACCACTTATGTTGTGTGCGTTAATTTTTTACATGAGTGGCGGGACCTACAGTTTAAAGTCGACTTCGAACTACAGATTTTTGAGAAGCTTTTCAAGGCAATTTTTACTCTCAGAGTCTTTGCCAGAAATCTGCTGAGAGGAAGTCGCCGAAGAAATATTTTTCGTTTTGATGTCTGACCTGCGATTCGAACCCGGGCCTTTCGTCTAAGAAGCCAACACACTACCCACTAGACCACGGCGACTTCTCAGATCAGACAACCTATGCTCCTTTATAATGTCTGTTGGCCTGACAAGCATTAGAATGCTTTTCCGTGAGGATTGCGCGCCTGATTTCCTTGCTTAGTACTTAATATATCCAAGTTTTTTCTTCTCAAATGGATTATACCATACAGTTTCCAAGTTTCCTTATCTTAAAAACTACATTTTAGACCTGATGCATGTCCGAACAATTGGTTTTTGGGTCTGCAATCGGTTTAGCCAGTGGAACACAATACTCGATATATTTTTTTTCCGGAAGAATTTTGCAAAAGTTTGAATTATTTCCAAACTGTTTGGCTTGAAGGAAGTATTTGCCTTTCTTCTATCCTCCTTTTCGTTGAATTTATCTTTTAAAACTTCTGTAACACCTCAAAGAGGTTCCTAACTCATGAGTTGTATCAAATCTCCACTGCTGATAATCGCAACTGCTTGCACATTGCCTTCAATTTCGCAATATCCTGAAGTCTTCGCCTTTCTATATCCTCCTTTTTGTTGAATTTACCGTCCAAAACTTCTCTAACCCTTCAAAGAGGTTCCTAACCCATCAGTTGTATCGAATCTCTCCTCCTGGAAATCGTAACTGCTTGTACACCGCTTTCAATTTCGCAATGTCTTAGAGTCTTCACCTTTCTCTATCCTCCTGTTCCTTTCCTTTCCTTTTTACCGTCCAAAACTTCTCTAACTCCTCAAATAGGTTCCTAGCCCATCAGTTGTATCAAATCTCCACTTCTGACAATCGTGACTGCTTGTACATACATACATACATAATTGGCCATTACAACCCTTCAGTCAGGATTACGACCTAGCTTCTCACACCACTTATGTTGTGTGAATTAATTTTATACATAAGTAAAGGGACCTACAGTTTAAAGTCGACTCCGAACGACAGATTTTTGAGAAGCTTTTCACAGTCTTTGCCAGAAATCTGCTGAGAGGAAGTCGCCGAAGATATATTTTTCGTTTTGATGTCTGGCCTGGGATACGAACCCGGGCCTTTCGTCTAATAAGCCAACACACTACCTACTAGACCACGGCGACTGCTTGTACATTGCCTTCAATTTCCCAATGTCCTGGAGTCCAGCAAAAAATTATCCTTTTTTCCTGTCGGACTGATTCACCATGACTAGATACTCTCGTATTAATGTAGAGGCAATATTGTCGGAGATAAGAGCTAGAATAGCGGCTTGTCTCTCAGATAGTATTGCCTCATCCTCAAGGCTTTCTGTCTAGGTTGATTGAAGAATTTCTATCGATGGTATAAATTTCTGTTTGGAAAGGGTTACGATTATCTCCGCTCCTATTTTACGATCTATCTTTGACAGAAGCGTATAAGATACGATAAAAGCATTTTTAAAATTGCAGAATATGCTGACACTGGCGACAGAGGACTATTAAAAAGGCAACCATCAGAAGCTCGATTAGTATAGTCACTATTTCTTAAATATGACCTCGACTCAGTAGAATAATGAAAGAGTGGAGTTTGGACACAGGCTGACAATGATGGACCTGGCACAGGTGCCAAAAAGGGGTCCACCTCGAAGTCATTCAACCGTGGTTACAAGGTGGGATGATAACTCTGTGAGGAGACAAGGCGGATTTTTAGTCGGTATACCCAGTGAGAGAGTCCGACATACCATGTATGGTGACAACCTTCATGAATGCATAAAGCATTTTCGCTCCTTACCGCAAAAAAAATGTTCAGTATGTCTTGACCTTGGCATGTTATATCAGTTTGCCATTATGCTGACTACAGTCTATCACCATT
This sequence comes from Sarcophaga peregrina, assembly GCA_014635995.1. NCBI lineage: Eukaryota > Metazoa > Arthropoda > Insecta > Diptera > Sarcophagidae > Sarcophaga > Sarcophaga peregrina. The sequence continues at coordinate 97,434,536 of CM025791.1, forward strand.
AGATTCTTAGAAAACGCCTGCTGTAAAGCCTAGAGAAGGAAAAAAACTTCTTAATGGAGCAAAAGTTTATAATCGACCACTAGACCTTTAGAAAACTCTGCTTGAATAACAAAATGTTTAATGCAGTAGAAGTTTTTAAAAAAAATTTTTTTTTTAATTCTATCTCCTGATCTAAAATTCTTTACAAGTTCTGACTCTTTAATAAATGAATTAAAAAAATGTGTCCTAAAAATATGCTTTAATATTTTTCTTAATTTAAAGCCTGAAACTATACCTCAATTTTTTTTTAAATCGTTTTAACAATTTTAATTTACTTTCGCAGATTTAAATTTTAAATCCGATTTTTAGCACTTCAATTAATTTTTCTTTTTTCATAAAATAAAAAAATTGTTTTTTTTTATTTGTGGTCTTTACAATTTTGATTAACTTAATCAATGACTTTTAATATAATCATTAAATACTCTGCCAGTGATTTTAATTTTTTTGTTGTAATTTAAACTGATTTCACATGAAAATTAAAAACCATTTAACTATCAGGTTTAAGTTTTTTTTTTAAATTCTTTTATTTCATACCAAACATGACGCCCTAATGTATGCTGTATTTTCATATACTTTTTATTATTACTGGCATATTTATTACACAGTCTATATTGGTATTGCATGGCTGTTTAATCAGTAACCAAGTTTTTTCTACTTCTGCTGGTAGTACTGCTGATGATGTTTATGGAAAATAGGCTTCATTGAGTTTGATATGAAAAAAAGAAAAATTCGAAAAAAAATCAACGCTTTTTCCATTAATAGGATTTAATAAGTTTTTGTTTTTTTTTCAAATTACTTTTGTATTATTGCTGTTGTAGCAGTAGTTGTTGGCTCATTAAAATATTTATTTTTTGTGTTTTCATAGGGTTGACAATTATAAATTCTATTGAAAAAAATTCAAAATTCATTTTAAAATATTTAAATTAACTTTACAAATCAAGCGGAACAAAAAAAATGAGAGACTTAATCACATTAAAAAATTATTGCATACCTTAGGGATGTATTCAGTTGTTAAATTATCAGTATCTAATTAGAGGCGTTAATTTTTAATTGAATTTTGTTTATGAAAATATGAAAAGAAGAGAGGAAAATAATTTGATGCTGCTAAATAGCAGGTGAAAAAACAGGTGATGCCCTAAACGGCTAGCTATTTACGACTAGTAAATGGTCCCGCAATGTCTGAGCTCGGTATACCTGCTAAGCTGATAAGGCTATGCAAAATGACGTTGAGCAATTCCTGCAGCTCCGTCAAGGTAGGAATGGACCTCTCCGAACATTTTGATACCGTGCGAGGTTTCAGACAAGGCGATCCCTTATCATGCGACCTCTTCAACTTCGTCATGGAGAGTGTTTTGCGAAAGGCGAGAGTGCATCGTAATGGCACCATTTTTCAAAAAAGTGTCCAGTTGCTTGCGTACGCTGATGACATCGACATCATAGGGCGTACCAAACGAGATGTCACTGCTGCCTTTAGTGCTATTGAACGGGAGTCTAAGAAGGCAGTAAATGAGGGCAAAACAAAGTATATGTTATCGACAAGTAGAGCCGTGCGGCGTATTGATTCACAAATTACGGCCGATAACTATACTTTTGATACAGTCAAGGAATTCATTTACCATGGCTTCGCCGTTACCGCCGAAAATGATGTCAGTCTGGAGATCAAGCGCAGGATTACTCTTGCCAACAGGTGCTATTATGGTCTAAATAGGCAATTGAGTAGCAGAGACCTCTCTCGCAAGACAAAACTAATATTCTACAAGACGCTCATCATACCCGTGCTTCTTTATGGCGCAGAAGCATGGACCCTATTAAGAACTGATGCAGCTGCCTTGAGAGTATTCGAGAGAAAAGTCCTAAGTAAGATCTTTGGTCCAGTGCAAGTTGGCGATGATTTTCGCATCCGATCTAAAACAGTGAGCTGTATGAGCTCCTCAATGACATGGATATCCAGCGGCTGCGCTGGCTCGACCATGTCGTTCGAATGGAGGAGGATGCTCCGGCGAGACGAGTATTTGATGCGGAGATCTGCGAAAGTCGGCGAAGAGGACGACCTTATAGCCGTTGGAAGGACCAAATCGAGGAAGCCCTGTCATCGATTGGTGTGACCAATTGGCGTAGGCGCGCAAGAAGCAGAAGCGCCTGGAAAGATGTGTTGCGGCAGGCCGAAATCCGTTAATCGGGTTGTTATGGCCAATTAAGTAAGTAAGTAAGTAAATGGTCCCATTGGGACTTATGTGTCGATATTAATACTGCATACAATATTTTGGTTTAGTTATCAGAACAAAATTTAAAAAAAGTATTTCTTCGGCGATTTCCTCTCACCGGATTTCTAACAAAAACTCTGAGAGTAAAAAAAAACCTGCCATGAAAAGTTTCTCAAAAAAAATCTGTCATTCGGAGTAGACTTTAAACTGTAGGTCCCGCCAATTATATATAAAATTAACATTAAGTGGTGTGAGAAACTAGGTCAATAATCCAGATTGAAGGGACTATGTTATGTATGTTGAGAGCAGCATTCGGAAGATGTTGCACATTGTGTTGAATTTTCAAACTTGCAAGAAAGAAAAGAAAAGAGAAAGGAAGTGCTCTCTTGATGACCTGTAATGGGTAATTCTTTGTTTTCTTAAAATTCAAATCTCAGGGAAGTGTCTACGCTAGAATACTTGATCGAATACTAGATCGTAATAGGAAGAAAAGGGGGAGTAGAATTATATTTGAAAACGTGGATGATTTTGCCTGATCCAGGCATAATTTGTTTGTTTTCTTAAAATTAAAATCTCAGGGAGGTGTCTACGCTATGCTGCTTACTAGAATACTAGATCGAATACTAGATCGTAATAGGAAGGAAAGAGGGAGTAGAATTATATTTGAAAACCTGGATCATTTTGCCTGTTCTAGGCAAGAAAAGAACGATTTGTCTTCTGTAATAAAAGCTGCAATAAAGGATTAAAAGATGATTACTTTTGAGGGGCTAATACCCTGAAGGTCTGGCATAATTTTAAACTATTTAAATATCCTTTAAGATAATTGCCAATTGTTGCATGCTGCTGCATTCTTGTCTGATATGTTAACAGGCACAGCCCTCTGTATCGACTGAATTGAACATCTATGCCGGCGTGCCTACATGTTCTGCAGCCTTAAGATCGCTCTTCTTCAGTCTTAGAATGCTTTTCACGAAATTCGCCACTGAGGCCCAATTCTCTCTACTCGGAAACTTTAACCCTTAGGGTCCAAATTTTTGGATGCATGTTTATGAAAATGAAATTTAATTTTAAATGAAAAAAAAAAGAAAACGTTAAATGGTTACTCCTTTTAATCTATGCTCCTAAATCTATCACCTTTTGTTTGTAATTTTAAAATCATTTTTTTTCCTTTAAATTGGCTTTTAAGGAAAGTTTTGCAACACTTTAACGCCTACCAATAAAGCACGTGCTGCTTGTAAGTCTCCTTTTTTTTTGCCAATTTGCTGTTCCAAAATGTATTCAAACACTCACACACACACTCACACACTCAGAAAAAAAAACTTGAAATAAAAAATTGAAACTCCTCTTAAAAGTTGATGCAATCTTTGGCATTACGAGGCAATTTATTCATATTTCTCTTCATCATTTTTTCTCGTATTTTTTGAAAAGCAGGCTTTAAGTACATTTTTGCATGTTTCTGGCTCACTTCGTTAGAAGCTAAAGCAGCACAAAAAAAAACAATAAAAACAATGTACAAAGAATACATATTTAAAGCAGCATTAAAAATCATATAAAAACGTAGGTACATAGGTAGGTAGGCAGCCAAAGGTAATGGCAATGGACAGACATACACGTCAGCAACGCTTTAAGAAGCATTAGAGCCAACAAATCTATCACAAGACAAAAAAACTAAAAATGGTTTTACATTTTAGCCAAGATTTTTGCCAAGTTTTTTATTTTTTTTTTTTGTACAATTTTTAGTGTGTCTTTCTGCCAGAGGAAGTTCATTCTTTGCCTTCTATATGAATGAACTGCAGAGTTCCTATTCAAATATTTAAATATTGCCAGTGCACATTATTTCTAGGGAGGCTGTCAGTGTTAGTTTTCGATGATCGTTGTTTTTTTCTTTGTTCTTCTAGGGATGGGTACTTCCTGTACAACACCAACATCCTCCTCATCATGCTGATGCAGTTGAATTTCATTTAATTTTTATTTGCATTCAATTGAATGACTTCTAAAGGTGCAAGAATTTTTTTGGCCAAAAAAAAATCTTTTTTCTGTAACTGTTAACATATCAAACAGGAATGCAGCAGCATAGAACATCAGCACAATTGGCAATTACCTTAGAAGCCGTTTAAATAGTTAAAAATTATGCTAGACTTACAACAAGGTCTTCAGGGTATTAGCGCCTAAAAAGCAGTCAGCATCATCCTTTCTCCCTTCTTTTCTTTCTTGCAAGTTTCAAAATTCAATACAATGCCCTGCTTGGGTGCAACATCTTCCGAATGCTGCTCTCAACGTACATAACATAGTCCCTTCAATCTGGATTATTGACCTAGTTTCTCACACTATTTATGTTGTGTGTGTTAATTTTATACATAAGTGGTGGGACTCATAGTTTAAAGTCGACTCCGAACGACAGATTTTTTTAAAAATTTTCATGGCAATTTTATTTAATCTTAGAGTTTTTGTCAGAAATCTGCTGATCTGAAGAAATACTTTTTTTATATTTCGTTTTGATTTCTGGCCTAGGGCCAGTTGTATAACTAAACCAAGATATTGCATGCAGTATTAGTATTGACACATAAGTCCCAATGGGACCATTTACTAGTCGTAAATAGCTAGCCGTTTAGGGCATCACTTGTTTTTTCAGCTGCTATTTAGCAGCATCAAATTATTTTCTTCTCTTCTTTTCACATTTTCATAAACAAATTTCAAATTAAATTAACGCCTTTAATTAGATACTGGTAATTTAACAACTGGATACATCCCTAAGGTATGCAATAATTTTTTAATGTGATTATGTCTCTCTCTTTTTTTGTTCCGCTTGATTTGTAAAGTTAATTTAAATATTTTAAAATGAATTTTGAATTTTTAATCCTTTATTGCAGCCTTTTTTACAGAAGACAAATCGTTCTCTTCTTGCCTGGATCAGGCAAAATCATCCACGTTTTCAAATGTAGTTCTACTCAATCTTTCCTTCCTATTACGATCCAGTATTCGATCTAGTATTCTAGTAAACAGCATAGCGTAGACACTTCCCAGAGATTTTAATTTTAAGAAAATAAAAAATTACCCATTACAGGTCATCAAGAGAGCATTTCCTTTCTCCCTTCTTTTCTTTCTTGCAAGTTTCAAAATTCAACACAATGCCTTGCTTGAGTGCAACATCTTCCGAATGCTGCTCTCAAAATACATAACATAATTGGTCATTACAACCCTTCAGTTAGATTTATGGACCTAATTTCTCACACCATTTATATTGTGTGTGTTAATTTAATACATGAGTGGCGGCGGGACCTACAGTTTCAAGTCGACTCGATAAACTTTTCATGGCAGGTTTCTTATTACTCTCGGAAATCCGGTGAGAGGAAATCGCCGAAGAAATACTTTCTGTATTTTGTCATATCAAATCTGTCCTGAGGCTCGAACCTACTAAACTATGCCGACTTGCAAGGATTCCTGGATCACGCGAATCATAAATTCGACTCCCTAATAGCAAGATGTGGTTTTGAGGTGAGCCTTATGCTAATACCGCGGGCCAGGAGCTATTTACGAATGGACTAAAAACTGAATCTAATACAAGGATTTTCGTAGGTTTGTCTTTCAAGCTGAGTATCGGACGATTACAGTGTGTGCTAAGACATCACTCCTACAGAAAAGTATCAGTGATGCACACAAAATTATATTTTTATACAGTCAAGCCGTACTGGGAGTACTGTCTCTCTATTCAACATAGTCGCCAATTGTAGGGTAAGGATTGGATTATTTTCATCAAGCCGGTACATGTGGAGTGATTCTGATTTCTCAGTCAACGGATTCACTGATGAACTGGACAGAAATTGGCAGAGAAACAAAGGTCGGAAACATTATCTTACTCTTCCCGCACAAAGTAAGGACAAGTAACGACTGTGTGAGGACTACGATTTGTAGGGCCTTTCGCCCATATAGTAGAGCTAGAGAGGTTCATTAATGTAACATTTCCCGCTGAGATACCTAAGCGCCACCTTGTACGGAACGACTCTGTCTGAAGGAGGATGGAAGCACAGAGAATTGTTTGCAGAACTGTATGGACGATATTACTGGCCGTTAAACTCATCCAATTGAGTCAAAATTATAACTGATCTCTGCCTGTCTGACATCTTGTGTAAGTTATTTAAAAATCAGTACAATGGGTCAATTCGACCCATTAAACAGTTAAACAAGTAACACGTCCTCTAACCTATTTAAAAAGCAGAGACATTGCTGCGTGGAGCTGACTCTCCTGCTGCTTTTTTCTAGTGAGAGAACAATAGATGAGGCGGCACATGGTAGTTATAAACTGCTGTTGCTACAAGGGACCAATCATCTGGATGACGGGAAATATTTTATTAATGAAAAGAAAGGTCTTAAAAGCCTACTACAGGCACAGATGATTAGTGTCGTATCGGATGTGTTTCAAAGCTCGCTGTTTCTGTAGGATTTTTAAAATGATGAACCTAACCACTTTGAGCTCCCTTCTTCTATCTTAATTGAATGATTAGAAACTTGATACTTTCATACTATTTGGTTCATGTCTATACTAAAACAATATCTATCTAATATACATATAAAATTCTCGTGTCACGGTGTCAGTGGTTAAACTCCTCCGAAATGGATCGACCAATTTTCATGAAATTTTGTGTGCATATCTGAGAATCGAACAACATCTATTTTTCATATCCCTAAATGTTAAGAGGGCGTGGCAAAGCATTAAAATTGAATACTTAGATACATATTGATCGTAGACGAAAAAAATTTGGTAAGGCGATATCGATAAACCCATCCAAAATGGGCGTGACAACCCAACCACTTCAAGTGATACCTATAACTCTTAAACTACAGAACCGATTTTAGGCATTATTTTTTTGTTCTGAAGCTTATTAGGTTTAGATGGTTAAAAAAATGCAATAAAGCTAAAAGTAGGCGTGGCAAATATCTAAAAATTTAATATTTGTTGCGTAAGTTCGTAGAGTCGATATCGATGAAGTCATCAAAAATAGGCGTGGCAATACTCCCCCTTTAAGAGACACTTATAAGTCGTCTAATTCGATGGTGTATAACTACATATTGCTCCTTTATTGCAACATAGTCATATCTCAAAAAAATTTGAGCTTGGAAAATTGCGATTTAAGTTTTCAAGACATAAGTCCTATGATCTAATTACCGCAAACACTTTTTACTATAACTTCGGTTCAGCTTGGGATATTAAACTGATTTTTTTTCAACATTTACAGGAGGTTTAAAAGAGCTGTTTTGTTTAAGTTACTACAAATTTTTAATTTTTTGAGATAGAACTATGTTGTAATAAAGGAGCGATATGTGCAAATATAACATAGATGCCTGTTAGTTTTGGTTTTGGAGCAATTACAACAACTACAACTTCATCAGCACGATTAAAGCAGTGTATTACAATCCTAATCTTAATAAATATTATAAATCTTTCTGTAAGTCTGTTTTTTTATTGGTTTGTTTGTTAGCCAATCACGCCTGGACCGATTTTCTTGAAATTTGTGATATTAAACGGGGCTTTTTTCGGTGCAGGTTATAGGCTATAAATCCTTTCAAAATTTTGACCATAAGGGGAGAAAAAATGGAACAAATGGGGAAAAAAATGGTAATAGGTAATTTTTTACGATTTAGCTTGATTAAGTTTCCCAAATAGCTATTGGAGGGTCCAAAAAGGGGGAAAGGGTGCAATCTGCTAGTACATAATAATAATAACCAAACAAGCATTTCAGATTCGAATACATACATACATACATACCTAATTAGTTATTACAAACATTTAGTCAGGATTACGACCTCGCTTCTCACACCACTGATATTAAGTGTTTTAATTTTATACATGAGTGGCGGAACCTATAGTCGATTCTGAACGAAAGATTTTTTTGATAAACTTTCGATTAAAATCCGCCTGGAGAAAAAAATTTCTAAAAGCCTTTTGATCTTCCAATGAGAATAACAAAATCATCTCAGCCTATCATCTTTGAAACGACTACAGTAGAACAGTACGATTACCCATATAGCAGGAAAACCTGTATTAGTAAAATTGAAGTTGAGAGCAAACAAAAAAAGAAAGTGGAGACGACTTCTGACTGCCCAGTGCACCTTCAGACAAATGTCCGTATGTTGTCCAAATTTGTAGGAGACTTCCAACTTTTTGGTTCATAACTCTGCTAAGCAGCGTACAGTAAGACCCCGCTTAATGCGGGGGATACGTTCCAATAAGATCCAGTGCTAAACGAAACAGCGTTTAACGAGACAATTTAATACGTTCGTATATAAATATGTTGCGCCTTCAGAAAATACAGGTGAAATCTTTATTCTGGATAGACTATCAAAGGAGCGTTTATAAAAGGTACATCGTATACACCGTCGCTTATAGTGCACCGCTTTTGGTTGGTGCGTGGCTATTTCATTTGCACAGATATACAACAAGTATCAATACCGTGTGCATTTTAGGGAAATCCCACACCACTACCGCGTAATACTAAAACAGCGTTAAGTTGGGTCTTATTGTATTCATAGAAAATTTAAATCTTCACTACTTGCCTGACTTTAATTGACTTTATTTGATTTTATTGCCGAATAATTTTTTGTATCACTTCCATAGTTTTTTTTTTTAGTTTTTCTTTCGTTTTACTCACCTAAAAATAGAAGAACAAAATAAAATAACGATGAAATAAATAAAATCAAGAGAGAAAGAGTAATATTTTTTTAATTGAAATATTTATTTATTATTTTAACAATGTTGTTACAACAACAACAACTATGTTTAGATAATATTCACAATGAAAATATGAATAATGAAAAAACAACAACAATATATAAAAAAAAACTTAATAAATAAATAAATTGAATAGATCTTTATTTCTCACTTTAATTTTATCCATAGCTCTGGCATTCTTTATTTATTCTCGTGTTTTTTTTTTTAATTATTTTCTAATTATTTGTATAGACTCTGCAGTAATAAATTAAACAATTCCTATACGAGTAGCTAAGCTATGGTAGACAGCCATTGAGCTACTTGTATAGCCATCTCTGCTCTCTCCCTCTGTTCTCTCTTCGCTTTGCTTACATTGTATTGAATTTTTATTACACAGTGAAAATTGCGATACGATATAAAACAAAAAAATAACAACACCAGCAACAATATTTATTAGTTTCTTTGTTGTTGTTTTTTATTTGTTATAATAGCAGCATTTGCTGCTATAGTTTTAAATAAAAAGCAAAAACAAAAAAAAAATTACTTGAAAAATATGAAAGAGATGTTTTCCGCAAGTTGTATTTGAGTGAATTACTATGTAAATGTTGTAGAGACCAGCAAACCATTTTAAAAATGTATTGCAAAAGGAATAATGAATTAAATAATGGTGTTTGTCTTAGCTTAGCAGAGGCACATTTTAAGCCTTAGTAGTATAAAAACTGTTTTTATTTCTTAAATGCAACCGGAACAAGTTAGAGACTCTAACGAAGGCTACTTCTGCAAGGTCAATTAAGTAACACCAGCTAAAAGTTATGGGCCATTGCCTCCCCACGCTAGGGCAAGCTTTTTACCCCAAATTCACATTGTACCGTAATCCAATGGTATGTTGGATTGGTAGCTTTGATACCAAAAGCTCACTTAAGCACCCATAGCGGCCAAATCTAATGCAATACAACCCTATTTCCGACAGAAACCATCCTCAAGCTAAAATAATACCCAGTCAATGCCTTTAAAGAAGGTTGACTTAGTACACAGACAACCATCGCATCCATTTGTCGTGGAGTTTATTCGCGGACTAGCTTAACTGCCTTGTTGATCGTAAATATCGTAAAGATACCCTGAACTAAGAATGATAAATTAAAGATTACGCCTTTCGCATGATTTCCCATTCATCTGACGTAGTTGGGCTATTTTAAAGATTTCCAAGTCTTTTTCATATGTTAAAATTAACATTTCTTCTGATAACTGTGTGCATTACGTGAAAGTAGTTGGCAGCCCTGCAATATAACTTACATTATCATTAACCAATAGGAACACAATTTGCATGACGTCATTGATTCAGTATGAGCAGAAAGTTTTAATTTTGTGTAAGTGATGGCGTAATCTTTAGTTTATCATTTTTGCCTGAACTCATCAGGCAGCCTTTGGTAGAGCTTCATGACAATCCCAAAGTAGTCTATGCCTCAATATTAACCTCTAACTTTAAGCGATTAATTAAGATATCTCTGAAGCCTGTCTGGAAAAACAATATTGGGCAGCTTGTCAAAGTCACTTGCGCTGACCATATAGTCTCAGGCTCAAGATCCGAATACTCATATGGGAAATCGACAGAATCCTAGCGTGTTCAAACTCTACTGCCCTAGCAAAAACATTCTCAAATTCCTAATAAAATTTCACGGCAACCAGTCATTTTACCTCCACAAATGGTCTTGGAATTAGAAGTCTGAGGAGTACTCCTAACAGCTCAAGGTATGCTCAAAGAAACATCTTATCCAGCAACTTCCTCCGTTTAGTCCAAATTCCTTTAAATGTCAACATTTAAAGCCTGTTCTTCCCAGACAGACGACGTATTGTAAAATGGAATCCTGAGTTATACTTCTTCTTAACTTCAGAGTGATGCCAAAGACTTTCTCTCTCTGATATTCCAGTGACTTCTTTCTCCCTGTGGGAAATTGTCGGGTAGGCAGCTATTGCCAGCAATTTTTGAAGTTTGATCGCCATCAGAATTTTATTACTTTCTAGTTTGGATCTGTCGTTATACCATACCTAAGAGTAAGCCTTGCTTAATAGATTTTCTTTGTTTGCAAAGTTGTCTTGGCTTCTAATGCTACAATATCGAGGAGGATAATAGTACCTTGAAATAGACTGACCAAATTGGGTCTCTGTGTGGAAATCGTTTTGTTTTTCTCCACTTTAATTCAAGATTCGTACAATAAAGTGGATTCGTCTTTCCAACGCTTTCAGACATTTATGAAATGATCAGTCTTAGATCAGTCTTTCATAGGACATAGCTATCAATACAGACCACAAGACATTTAGAGATGCTGTATCAGACAATAATTCGCATCCAATTGCATATTTGGAAATCAAAACACACAGACAATGTTCCGTGTAAAGCTATTTTTAACTCCATTCTAAGGCATAAAACCAGGTGACGGGTTAATAAGGTGGTTTTTGTCTTCGCTTCTCAGACATACATACATAAGATGATGTTCTTAAATTAGTCTTAATGGGATCATTTGGATATGCTGTATCAGAAAATAATTCAAGGTCGATCGTACATCTGGAAATCAAAATAAACATACTATGTTCCGTGTGATGCTATTTTTAATTCGATTTTGAGGTATAAAAGTGAAAGATGGTTTATGTCTCCGCTTCTGTGACATACATAAGATGATGTGCTTGGATCAGTCTTTATAGGACCAGGTGACATTTGCATATGCTGTATCAGAAAATAATTTGAAGCCGATTACACATCTGGAAATCAAAACCAACAGACTATGTTCGGTGTGAAGCTATTTTTAATTCGATTTTGAGGTATAAAAGCAAGTGATGGTTTTTGTCTTTGCTTCTCAGGCATACATACGATGATCTCCTTAGATCAGTCTTTATAGAACTCTCGTGACATTTGGATATGCTGTATTAGGAAATATGAAGTCGCCGTTGTCTAGTGGGTAGTGTGTTGGCTTATTAGACAAAAGGCCCGGGTTCGAATACCAGGTCAGACATCAAAACGAAAAAAATATTTCTTCGGCGACTTCCTCTCAGCAGATTTCTGGCAAAGACTCTGAGAGTAAAAATTGCCATGCAAAGCTTCTCAAAAATCTGTCGTTCAGAGTCGACTTTAAACTGTAGGTTCCGCCACTCATGTGTAAAAATTATCGCACACTACATAAATGGTGTAAGAAGCTAGGTCGTAATCCTGACTGAGGGATTGTAATGGCCAATTATGTATGTATATATTAGGAAATAATTCGAATCCCATTCTATATTTGGAAATCAAATCAAATTTCAATTCGATTTCTTTTTAATTCGATTTTGGGGTATAAATTCAAGTGATTTTGACTTAGGGTTGTAGACCAAGATTATAATATGGTTTATGTCTTTGCTTGAATTTTTACTTTTTGTTTGTTTGAAAATGTAAATTTTATAAGCGTTTTCAAATGGTTTGCTCGGTTATTTAAATAATTTTTTTGCCCGGGCTTGTATAAAAAAACGCATATTTTTGTGTTTGTGATGATTTATGGCTCAACTAACGCCGCATAAAAATATAACATATTGTGTTATTATGATTTTATTTTTTATATTATTTTTGTAAATATTTATAAAAAAAAATAAATTTTCATTTCGTTGTTTTTAAAATACGCTCTTTTTGCCTTTTGACCAAGGCTTTAAAAAAAGACAAATTTTTCATGGAAAAAATTCGGTTTTCAGGATTTTTTTCTGGAATTTTTTTTTAAATTTTTTTTATAATAGAAATACATTTTTATTTAAAATTTTATTTCATATTTCAACAGAAATAATTGATATGCTATTGATTTAATATTTTTTTTTTTAATTTTATTTTTAATTATTTTTTATTTGCAGGAAATTTTTTTTCCGCCGTTTATATAGACAAGGTAAGGAAAAAAATAATTTTTTTTTTATATAGGAAATAAATTTATTTGTTTAAAATAGATTTTTTTTTTATTAAATTAATTGCTGAATGCTTTTTTCCCCCTATAAAACTAAATTAAAGTTTATATGCTTTGGCTTTAAGATTTATTGTTTATCTGCAATAATTAAAATAAAAAAATTTAATTTTTTTTAAATTTATTTGCCATTATTTTTCATAAAACTTTTGTTTACCACTCTAAACACGTTTTTATTTAGATTTATTATGATCACGTTTTTAATATTTTAAATCATATTTTTCTAATTTTATCAGTTTGTTGTTGTTGTTTTTAAACCATTCAATTATACAGTGACACCCCGCTTAACGCTGTTTCAGTATTAGGCGGTAGTATTGGGATTCCCCTAAAAACAAAAGCGGTGCATTCTATGTATCTTGTTTCACGTTCTTTTTTTTTTAGACTGACCATAATAAAGATTCCAATTGTATTTCCATAGGTACGTGTCAAGTTGCCTCGTTTAATGCCGCTTTTTGCGGTGTCTTACTGTATTTTATTTCAAATTCTATTGACTAAGTCATCCAACCACCATTAATCTTTGTCAAAATTTTATTCATAATTTTCTAATTAAATTTCCATAAATAATCGCTTCGTTGTTGTTTTTTTTTTTGTTAACAATTCCCTGGAAATCATTACAAATTCAGTCTCTTTTTTCTAAGACTTACTGGCTACTCAAAGCCAAAGCCACAATAATAAGCCAAATTAGACCACTTTATTCGAAATCTTCCGAAAGGTGTTAAAAATGTGCGTGGCATACATAATGAATGGGTGTTAAAAAGACACAAAATTTATTCACAAGTTTTTGTAACACTGCTGTGATACAAAAAGAGAGCCAAAAAATTTAGTACAACCCTTACATAGCAATATAATCCCTAATTAGACGTCATAGCTAAGAAAATATCAGAAATTTTGAAAATTTTCTTGATTTCTTAACATAATCGCTCTTCAGTTCTTCAGGTTTTCCCCAACAAGGTTTGAAATCTTCCCTACATACGGAAGTACGTTATTCGCCATTATAAATCCTCTGTTACGGTTTAGACCTATCTTCTCACGCTACCCAACCCATGGAGACTGCATGGTGAGACCTACAATTTAACTGGGACTCTAGGCGAAAGATTTGAAAAATTTAAAGACCACAATTGAATCAAAGCCTTTGTCAGTTAAGTGCTGGCAACAAAAAAAAAATATGTTTGCTTTCCTTTTTTCAATGTCAAATCGGGTCTTGAGCCAGCATACTACCTCAGTGCCACTACTACGATGCCAAGCTTTGATCCTTTATATCCTAGGTCATTACAACTCTTCTGTCAGAATTACGACCTAGTTTCTCACACCACTAATATTATGTGCATTAATTTTACATATGAGTGGCGGGTCCATCAACGCTAGATTTTTTCAGAAACTTTTCTATTTACTCTCGGAGTTTCAGCCAGAAATCTGCTGAGAGGAAGTCGCCTAGAATTTCATATTTCGTTTTTTTGGATGTGTTGTACCGTTGGCTGACGTCTAATAAGCCAACATATTATTTATTATTTACTATGGCAACATCATGGCAATTTTCTATTTACTCTCGGAGTTTTTGCCAGAAATCTGCTGAGAGGAAGTCGCCTACAAAATATTCTTTCATACATCATTCAGGCGTATTTACTAGCCTATAACGACATCGTGCGTGGTAATGCCAGGGTTTAAACCGAAATGGTGACCGTTATTTAGCCACTACCACTAGACACATTCACGTCATAGGGATCTGACCACGAACATTCATAAATAATTGCTTAATAGACATCAACCTCGGTTCCTATGTAACATAATGCTTAGTGGCTTAGTCTGTTCGTAATTCTAAAGTCTAGCAAGCTTTGCATCTAGCGCCTAGCGGTTTGCCTGTGTCTCTTTAGCAGAACGCTAGAACTGGTAGGCATAAACGCCGTAAACTCCGTAGCTTTGGCTTCTGGCTGTGAAATAATTTGGAATGTAAGTGCCAGACATCGTTAGTTGGTTTGGAATGCGGCTTGTAGGTCACAGGCAAGTGATTGTCATTCGATTTTGCTACCTGGTTCTTAGAAATCAGTTCCTATCATACCAAGCTTCATATCTTCGAAGTATAGGTTAACTGTACAGCGCAAAAACCCAATCAAATGGGATCTCAAATCCAGGCGTTAACGCTAGAAAATAATGAAAATTCGTTTGCTTAAATGAGAGGCCAGGACGTGACGAAAGTCTATTTTTTTATACGCCAGCACTTAGTGGGTTACTGTCGATCTGACTTCTGGTTATGTAATACCGTCGGGTAATGCCTTTCAGTAACGAGACGCTCAAGAAGTTAGCCACAAAAGCCTAGGCAGGGAGGTGACGAAAGTATATTTCATCTACGCCAGCACTCAATGGTTTGCTGCCGATCTGACTTCTTCCTACGTAATCCCACAATAGGGTTCTAGAATGTTGCGGATACATCACCACCAATTCGTTCGCAATTTCTCGATCCGACTTCTGCTTACGTAATCCTGTCGGGTAATGCCTTTCAGGACCGAAACGCTCAAGAAGTTAACCACAAAAGCCTAGGTAACTAGGTGACGAAAGTCTATTTCATCTACGCCAGCACTCAATCGTCTACTCTAGAGGCTCAGACCTAGCAAAACATAACTTTGTTCGCTGGACCTAGCTGTTGAAGATGACTAACCAATGTCCCTCAGGGGAAGATCATCTTTGGCTTTTTACACACATGGGACACTTGCGTTAAAATCCATTCAATCGCTTGTCAGCTTTCAATGAGGCACGTTCTCGTCGTTTCTTTTTGAATTTTTTTTTTTTTTGTATATCAATTATACACCTGAGGAAAAATTACAGTAGAATTCACTATTTTCTAATAAGATTAACTAATAAACAATGGGAAATGATCTCCATTCGTGGAAGAATATTTGTCAAGTTTAATACGCAGTCTTTAGGGATTTGACGTTGTACATTTTCTATTTTCCACTACATAGACACATTATTAGGTTATACTTGTAATATTAGGTTACACTTGAAAATTTTACTAACATTTTTTTCTCTGGGTTATACACATGGCTCTCACAAATACAGACACACATTTTTATCATGTTCTCTTTGTGCCGACGTCTGCTAAATTGCTTCCCGATCAGGGCCGATTTCATCCAATATGAAGCCAAATCTCTGAAGAGTATGGTGAATTTCGCTTTCTGGCTCAAAATTAATAGGAAATACCTACCACACGAAGGTCGGTGTGGTTACAGAGAAATTATTGTGACTTTCTGTTAACAATTTCTGTTCAACTTGTAGTCTTGAATCCGTTGAGTACATTTTCAAAAACATTTTTTGGTACTTTTTTTTACCCAGTATTTTGTTAACTTGGAATTCCCATTTTGAAATTCTAGCGTCTTGGCACTACTATTCCTATTTAACAATCCTTAATGCCTTGGCAAATAAACGAAATGAATGAGTGTGTGTAAATATGCCAGAATAATGCTGCTCCCCACCTTTACAATTCTTAAGAAATGCGTAGTGGCTGCGCCTGCGCAAAAAAACTATGATTCGTACGTACGTCATATGCATTAAAAGCGGGCTAATAATAGTACTGCCTGTGTGGAGTGACTGTGTGGTGTGACTGAATATTGCTTTTAAATCTGCTGCCTTAAGCACTGTTTTTTTAATGAAATGCGTGAGAATGCGTGAATGCGTGGCTTTATTTGAAAATGTCTTGTATTTCTGAGTATTTTTATTATGCCTGCTGCCTGTTGCCTGCCTGCTATTTAAATTAAGCGTTATAAGTAGGCGCCGTATTACTTTTTTTTTTATTATTTTTTCGATTTTTATTTTCATTTTATTTTGTTGCTCTTTAACGATTCTTAGCTTTAATTTTTTTTTAAATGGTTTGTTAAGCAATTAACATGTTTTAATGGTTTGTTGAGTATTATTATAGTCAAGCGTAATGAAAACAATTTTTTTTTTTGGGCTTGAAAGAGAACAAAACAGCACTTGATTTGAGTTCTATTTGAACGATAGATTCAAATGGATTGGATGAATGGATGGCTGACCTTAACCAGGTGTTGAATTACAATGAAGTGGTTGACAAAATTTCACATCTATGGCTTACTAATAGGCTGGAGAGTGTAATTTAATAGTTTGAGAGATTTTTCTGTAAATTTTTTTTGATTGTTTTTCACTGTCATATTTAAATAGAAATTCAAAACTCTTGACGAAGTGTTTTTAAGTGGCTTAAAAATAAATATGTATTCCAATTGTACAAATAAATGTCAGCACCTGTAGATTTAAGTGATTTAGAATAAAAAAAGAGGTGTTCTCGTTAAAGTACACTGAGAGAAATTGTTTGTTAATGTATTTTAAAAACAAATACATTTACACTACAACTATTTACAATTACAATTACAATTTACATTACAACTATTTACAACATCTTCGAATTTGAAATAGAAAACTTTTTTTAAATGAAATTTTTTTTCAGTGTATTACCACAAAAATATTTTTTTTTATTTATTATTTTGACATCTTATTATTTATTAATACGTTTACAAGATTTTCGAATTTGAATTCGAATTTTTTGAAACGATTTTTTTTTCAGTGTATTACCACCAAAATATTATCTTTTAGTAAACTTAGCAAAGCTATTATTCTTAGGACACTGTTATCATATTTTCCATTTACACGGTACAACAGTGAATATACACACTATATAGTCCATATTGGTCAGTTAGTTGAGTGGATCTCAAAAATACCTTTTTTCTTATATTTCTCGTACTCTCCAAACTTGTTTTATTTGACAAAATCTGTTTTTTTTTTTACTTTACGTACAAATTTCTGGATTTCTCATACATTTTCGATTCGATTTTCAAAATTTAAATCTCATTAGAAAGGGGAGAGATGGACCTTTAAAACACTCGTACATATATATATTATTTGACTTAATATACTATAGGGTTTGATGAGTTAAACTTGACAAATGCTAATTTTTTTATATTTTTTCAAATTTGTCCGTTCATAGCAGCAATCTTTAATAAAAAAAATATAGAATAAGTGATAATATTCTTAAAGTCTATTCTCTTGTGAAGAGATTGCCACTTCGTTTGATCAAATCGGGCAAAAATTACCGTAGTTATTATGCTATGAGATATGATGAGGTAAACTTGGAAAATTCGATTTTTTCATATTTTTTTAAATTTGTCCTTTCATAGCAGCAAACTTTAATAAAAAAATATAGGATAAGGGATAACATTCTCAAAATCTGCTCTCTTGTGAAGAGACTGCTACTTCGTTTGATCATATCGAGCAAAAATCAACGTAGTTATTATCCTATGAGATTTGATGAGGTAAACTTGGAAAATTCGATTTTTTCATATTTTTTTAAATTTGTCCTTTCATAGCAGCAAACTTTAATAAAAAAATATAGGATAAGGGATAATATTCTTAAAATCTGCGCTCTTGTGAAGTGACTGCTACTTCGTTTGATCAAATCGGGTAAAAAGTAAAGCTTGCTGCTATGAATGCTCAAACTTGAAAAAATATGAAAAAATCGAATTTTCCAAGTTTAGCTCATCAAATCTCATAGCATAATAACTACGGTAATTTTTACCCGATTTGATCAAACGAAGTAGCAAGCTCTTTACAAGAAAACAGACTTTAAGAATATTATTATTTATGCTATATTTTTTTAGTAAAGCTTGCTGCTATGAATGCTCAAACTTGAAAAAATATGAAAAAATCGAATTTTCCAAGTTTAGCTCATCAAATCTCATAGCATAATAACTACGGTAATTTTTGCCTGATTTGATCAAACGATGTAGCAATCTCTTTACAAGAGAGCAGATTTTAAGAATGTTATCCCTTATCCTATATTTTTTTTAGTAAAGCTTGCTGCTATGAATGGACAAACTTGAAAAAATATGAAAAAAATTAGCATTTGTCAAGTTTAACTCATCAAACCCTAGAGTATATTAAGTCAAATAATATATGTATGGATATTGTTTTAAAGGTCCATTTCTCCCCTTTCCAAGGAGATTTAAATTTTGGAAATCGAATCGGAAATGTATGAGTAATACAGAAATTTGTACGTAAAGTAAAGAAAAAAAAAAACAGATTTTGTCAAATAAAACAAGTTTGAAGGGTTCAAGAAATATAAAAAAAATATTTTTGAGTTCCAGTAAATAAAACTCATACCTTGTGCTTATCATAAGCTAAGTATATTTAATTTTTTGCATAGATTTTCGAAATTAATTTCGAATTTGAATTTATTTTCAAACGAAATTTTTTTCAGTGTATTACCACAAAAAAGAATTTTTTTTATTTAATATTTAGTGTGTATAGTTGACCACACTGTATTGTTTGTGTTTGTAGTTGTTGTTTTAGGTACCAAATTTGTTTGTTTGGGTCTCTCTTTTTTTGTTGTTTTTGAAATCACCATCAGGTGTTCAATAGTCATTTCCATAATTGAACTTGACACTGGCCCGCAAAGTGTGGAGTTATTTTTTTATGTCGACAAATATGTAGGATTTTATGTGTTTTTTCTTTACAGCTGCGGTTTTAAACAATAATTTAATAATTTTTGGTCAATAAAACTGTTATTAAAGTATTAGTTTTACGTTAACGTGTCTATAATTTGTGGTATTAATTTGACGGTTTTTTTTTTCTGTTTGTTTGCATGCATTGCCGTTCCGGAAGTTTTATTTCGTTAAAGGTTAACGAAATTCTTTAGAAGTTTGGCTTAGAAGTCCAATAATAATTACAATTAGAATTTCGTATTTATTAGGCCACAAAAGAAAGTCAAATTTTTTCTTAATGGAAGACAATGTTAATTAATTTACATTAAAATGGGCCCTTCATGGACCTATATAGGGAAATAAGCACGTGGCGGATGATTTAATGCGACGTCATTAAGCTTAAAAGTCAAATACTTTCATAAACGAAACAATTTCAAAAAAGATTTGTATTTTTCTTACAAATTCAGGTTACACTGTAATAATGACTTCAGTCCTGTACACCTTGATAGGATAGGATGGAAGAAAGCAGCAGCTTTGTTAAATCAAAACTCACTCGAGCACTCATAGCGGCCTGTTATGATGCCATAACGTGTTTGGCCCCAGTTTTGATTAACCGCTCTTAGCAATCATCTGCAGGTATTCTTCCTTCTTAGCTGAAATAAGCCAAGACTTTCGGTTGCCGAAGTTGAGGATATCGCCTCGAAGAACATACAATTGCACGAAATGCTATTTGTTTTTGGCAGCACCTTAGCAAGAGGCACAAGCAGAGTTCACCGGAATAGCGACTAGACAACATCGTACGCAAATGCTTGATAAAATCCGCTTAAAAAATGAAGACGTAAATCGGACCAACAGAACGTTAACTTTTAAGCGGAAATAATTATAAGCGACGAACTGCATTTGAATTCTTGTAGACAAGTGGACTAGAAGAATTATCCATTGGCTTAGGGGCATCGAAAATCTGCGTAGAATTTACTACTTTTTCAAAAACGGTGCAGGCCAGGTAACTAAAAACTATATGGAGCCGTGTTTAATGCTTTTCTCCTTCCTATACTAGACGAAAAATCGCGTTGGTCTAGTGGGTAGTGTGTTGGCTTATTAGACAAAAGGCCCGGGTTCGAATCCCAGGTCAGACATCAAAACGAAAAAATATTTCTTCGGCCACTTCCTCTCAGCAGATTTCTGGCAAAGACTCTGAGAGTAAAAATTGCCATGAAAAGCTTCTTAAAAATCTGTCGTTCGGAGTCGACTTTAAAGTGTAAGTCCCGTCACTCATGTATAAAATTAACGCACACAACATAAGTGGCGTGAGAAGTTAGGACGTTGTACAATGGGTCAATTCGATCACCGGGTACTGTACTTGTCGGAATTGACAAGTACAAGTGCTCTAACCTAACCTAACCTAACCTAGGGGCATAAAAATTCTGCGTAGAATTTACTATTTTTCAAAAACGGTGCAGGTTAGGCAACTAAAAACTATACGGAGCCATGTTTAACGCTTTTCGCCTGCCTATACTAGAAGAAAAACCACCGAAGACAATCTAACTCCTGAATAGTGGAATGGTTTCCTGAAGCTGGCTGGCTTTCTAGCCGCAAAATTTCTGCTTCAAGTATTCGCTGCCACAAAATATTTTGGAATCAACTTGAGTTATACTTCAATCGTTGTATTTAGTGCTATGCCATACACTTGCTGCAATCGGACTGCTGGAACCATGGCTCGTGCTTTCATTTCGGCTATGTGAGTATTTTTTCTCTGCCGATAAGGAAAGAACTTATGGTTCTTGATATTTTATTGATCCCTGAGTTGGGGATACCCATTCCAGAAGTGGCCTTCCGAAACAAGAAACTGCCAATACAGACTGTAACAAGTATTTCCTCTACTGGTGCTGAAAAAAGATGATAGCACTGGAGCAGAGGTCTTTGGCAAGTATCTCGAATTGAAGATTCGTTATGTTAAGGATGAGAAGTGCTGAGTGTTTCAGGAAGAGAGATATTTACAATAGCCATAGTGCTAAAGATGGTGTATTGGTTCAAACCTTAGCTCAGACACCTTGAACAAAATGGAAAAACCTATCTTTTTTCGGCAACTTCCTCTCAACAGTCTTGCGACAAATTGCTCTGAAGAACTTCTTAAAAATCGGTCTTTCAGTGCTGTCGTTAAACTGTAAGTCTTTCCGCATATCGTGGAAATTAACACTCACAACATAGTTAGTGTAAGAAACTAGGTTGTAATCCTGACTAAAGTTTTGTAGTAACGAATTAAAGGTTCAGTTAGTCGTGACTTAACCATAACCATATAAATCAGCTGTTTTAACCAACTTAATGGACATCACTGTTTTCGATTATAGGTGACTTACCATAATGCCATAATCATAACGATAACCATATGTACCAATTGAATTTTGGTTTTTTGCGATAACCATAAACAGCTGTTTGCTGAATTTACTTACGTGTATACACATTTTTTTGTTTACTTTTGTACTTTTGAAAAATTCATATGTGCAATTAACGTAAACAGCTGTTTATGGCCATGGTAGCATTGATTGCTGCTAATAGTAAATTTACGGTTATGGATTATGTTACGACTACAGCGTTATGGTAAAGTCACGACTAATTGAACCTTAAGGAAGTTAAATATTTATTGTTTGTTCTAGATAGGATTCATTCGTGATTTTCTCTCTTAACAGTCAAGCTGGCTTAAATGGGATAGAACCAGTTTCTATTGGATTCCAGTTTATAGTAGGGTTCCTGTAAACGAGTGCCCGTAGGTACCTGCTATAAGGACTTCTCATTGCATTGACAAGAATCCTTCAATTTCTTTTTAAACTTTCGTACGTGAAGTACTTTTCTTCTACGATAATCAATTAATTTCTTTATTAATACAACACAACTGGCTTATCAATTAAAAATTTCATTGTTTGTTGTTAAATGTCACAATTACTGCCTTAAATACAACAAATTATTGCTGTTACCCTTGCCATTAATTTGTTTATGACCAGGGCTTCCAAAAACAAAAAAAATTAAATTTTTTATGATTTTTTAAACAGTCGTTTAAAATTTATTTCAATTTTCTTTTTTATTTTTGTTTAAATCATTCTGTTGTTTATAAAATTGTTAAATGAAATATTTTTAATATTTCCTTCTTGTTGTTATTGTTGTTGCCGTTGTTGTTCTGTATTATCGTCATAAATTCAATTCAAGTTTTTTCCGTATTTCATAAAGCGTAGCGTAGTGTAGTGACATGTTAAGGAACCCAAATGTTAATTTTTAATACTCCTTTTCGTTTCTTTTTCGCTTTATTTCCTTATAATTTTATGCCTTTTTAACAACTTTTCATCAACAATAATAATAATAACAACAACACGAACAACAACAACAACAATATGTCATATAACACGTATGTACGTGTTGTAATTTTAATACACCCAAACGATTTATAACTTTCGTGGAGGTTTTTATTTCTCTTTACGACGACAGACGACTGACTGTATGTAGCACACAAAAGTTGAGTTGATTTAATCAATTGACAGAAAGATATGAATATTTGTTGTTGTACAGCAAACAGTATGGGTATGCACTTGAAATTAAGGTGAAGGGAAAAAATTTTTCTGCTGAAATTCAGTTAAACTATGGGCGAGAAGTGGTGGACTTAAATATTATTATACAAGGAGAACCAAGGATGCTCTTAAGATATGTAGAAGATCTGTAGGAAAATCTTGTGAGTATATAACCAAAAAGTGCGGCATTGGTTGTGTTCTATGCTAACCAGTAAGTAGTGTACCATGCCAAAGTATCCGGGAATAGCAGTGAACTTAAATATTATTACACACGGAGAACCAAAGATGCTCTTAAGATATGTAGGAGATCTGTAAGAAAATTTTATGAGTATATAATCAAAGAGAGCTACATTTGGTTGTGTACCATGCTAAAGTATCCGGGAATAGCAGCGGTCTTAAATGTAGAGAGAACCAAAGATGCTCTTAAAATATGTAGGAGATCTGTAAGAAAATCTTGTGAGTATATAACCAAAGAGTGCTGTAGAGGTTGTGTACCATGCTAAGCAGTATGTAGTGTACCGTGCTCAAGTATCCGGGAATAGCAGTGGCCTTAAATATTATTTTACAGGGAGACCGGAGAATACTTTTAAGATATTAAGAAATCTGCAAAAAAATCTTGTAAGTATGTAATCGAAAAGCGCTGCATTGGTTTTGTACCATGCTAAGAATGTAGTGTTCCATATTAAAGTATCCGGGAGTAGCAGTGGTCTTAAATTTTATTATACATGGAGACCCAAGGACGCTCTTAAGGTATGTAGAAAATCTGTAGGAAAATCTCGTGAGTATATAACAAAAGAGGGCTACATTCGGTTGTGTACCATGCTAATCAGTAAGTAGTATTCGGGAATAGCAGTGGACTACATAGGGCGAACCAAAGACGCTCTTAAGAAATATAGAAAATCTGTAGGAAAATCTTGCGAATATATAACCAAAAAGTGCGGCATTGGTTGTGTTCTATGCTAACCAGTAAGTAGTGTACTATGTTAAAGTATCCGGGAATAGCAGTGGACTTATATATTAGCACAAAAGAAGGACCAAGGATCCTCTTAAGATATGTAGAAAATCTGTAGGAATATCTTGTGATCAGCAATGAATGGTTTTTTCATAAATACTCATGAAATTTTGAGTATGAGTAACTCAACAGTATTGAATTTCAACTACTCTGATTCATTCGTACTTGCTACAACATTGATTTATAAGTACATGTTGCAATGAATATGAGTACAACGTTGACAACAAACTTACAACATTCGAAATATGTTTGATTCATACGCCTACTCCTTTAGATTCATAAATTTAGAAAAATACTTATAATATTTATAAGTGATTCGAATCATTTATCAAAATTTACAGCCTTTGTTGTTGTTGCATATACAAACAAGGAAGAAATAAAAGACAAAGACAGCAATCAAAGCAAAAACACAAACTTCTTGTGAGCATAGTAGTATTCGTACGCGAATCATACTTATTTTGTGCTTCGTGTATACTTTGAGCCATGGAGAGTCGAAATCAACAACATGTTAAGTATGAGTACGATGAGTATTTAAATCTTTGAGTGTGAGTAGTATGAGTATGAATGCGTATAAGTATCAGAAGTTATAAGTATGACTCGAATCTACTCATTGTTTTGAATACTCGTTGCTGATCTCTGGTATGTAATCAAAAAGTGCTGAATTGGTTGTGTACCATGCTAACCAAGGTCATTCATAAGCTTAGCAGCAGCTCAAATGGAATTGAATAGCCTAGTCAAGCAAATAGAACCTATCCAATAGCGATGATAGAACCTTCTAAGAAGTGCATACCCCTATTATTTATGCCTGGTGTTATACATTTTGTTTTTCATTTTTTTTGTTTGTTAAAATCCTTAATAATATTCAGTTGTCTTGCCTGTCATGCATGTTTTTTGTATTGTTTCTTCAGTCATTCATTCATTCAGTCATTCATTTCGTTTTAACTGTCACTGGACAGTTTAAAGAATTTTTCCTCTACTTGGTTTTTTGTTATTGTTTAAATATGCAAAAACGTTTATTATGCATATTCTTCTTCTTCTTCTTTAAAAAAAAAATTCCTTCATTTCATAATTTCTGCAGCTGAGCAGAAAAAATGACAAAAAATTTTTGTTCTCGTAAATCGTTTGATTTATCAGCACAGATGTCGACGTCTTCTTACAGAATTTCATTTGCATTCACTTGCAGTGGGTTGATTGGTTGGTTGGTTGGTTGTTCCTGGTTGCTGTTGTTGTTGTTGTTTTACTCTTTCTGGCAACAATGTTATCGTATCGTATACTAGATTTGTTTACAGAAATTGCTGATAAGATTTAAAATTTCAAGTTAAACAAAAATTGAAATAAAATATGAGTTTTAAAGAAATTAAAACAAAAGTTTATTGGACCTACAAACAACTGCTTCCCAGAAACACAAAAAACTGCGCTGGAGTTCATGGCAAAAAGGTTTAGAATTAAAAAATTAATATGAGTTGGTAATGTGGGTAATGGGCCTCCACGGAAGGTCTGTATGAAACTATACTATGAAACCTATACTGAAGCATAAAGCATTGATTGGACAATGAGTTATGTTAGGCTAGTTAGCCGAAAACGTAATTAACTGTATTAAGCACCATATGTAAACCACAAGTGTTAAAGCAGCTAAAGAAAAACACACAACAAGAGCACAATATGGAACTAATTTCCTGAATCCACTGTGTATTCTATAATACAGTGTCCAATGGTATTTTTCGAACTACAATATTCTTGGTTATTATTCGCACAATTCTATGTGGGACTGTTCACAACTTTATGTAAACAACAACAATTGCTTTATTTGTTCTTAATCTGTTTACACCCTTTGTACAAACAATAGCAATTACGAGACAATTATTCGACAGATCTTTGTAACGAAGATATTAAAACCATGATTACTCTCTTCAAACACATCGAGTCTTCACACAAGACTTACAGCACTTCACTAACTTAGTCGCCTTTTTTGCCTTGCCTTTTATATGGCAGAGTAAACAGTCTGATGAATTTTCTTCATGACTTCACTTTCTCGAAATCTATATAAATGTAAACATTGTTGTTGTTGGTATACTTTTGTTTACTTGTTTACCATCTTTTTATGCTGGTGTTTATTGTTATATTAAACAGTGTGAAAATTTGTAAACAAGTTCATTGTTTTGTTTTTGTAGCTTCTATTATAATTTTAATGTTAAACGCTGTAAAAGCAAAACACTATTATCCAGATTTTTCATTTTCCTAGCAATATTCTGAGATCTAGTTTAGCTGGAATACCATTGGAAATGAATTGATTTATCTGTGGACAATAAGACAGACTACACAGATTCATCAATTGTCCAACAATCCTAATCAATTTTTTACCATTTTGAAAATCTAATAAACTCGTAGAGTCTGCCATCAGTGATAGCTAAGATGTCTAGAAAATAGATTGAGAGATCATTGGTACATTATTGTACTCTGCAAACTTTTATTTCCCTAATCCAGTCGTATGTACATTCTATGTGGTGTCCTTGAAAGATATAGGATAGCACTGCTACCACATTAGTTTCGCCAGTAACACTCTACCCATGTTTAATTGAATTCAATTGAGTTGCCACCCTTTGTTTCTTTTACTAGAGATTCTATATTTTTGTAAGCATTTTTTTAATCACGGGTGTTTTTTTTACTCGCTACATAGCAAAGTAAGGTGTACGTTCGAGTGCGTATGGCAATGAATGAATGAATTTTAATGCAAAAAAAATTAAAAAATTCTTTTAATGCTTGAAATGCATTAATTTTTAATTATTGTGCAGATAAAGCAAAAACACAAAAAAAAATCGGCACCAACATTACCGAAATTGAGTACATTTAGGCGCCAAACCTGTTGAAAATCTGGCTGAACAATTCCAATTGAAAAGAATTTTGATTCGTAATTAAATTTGAAAAAAAAAATGTTTTTCAGTTTTTCTACACAAAAATATTGCAAAAATTGTTAAAAGAATTTTAAAAAGATTTTTTTTTTTTGGCTATTAATTGAAAGTGATTTTAAATTATTATTCTTTAAATAAAAAACAAAAAATAAAGAACACGAATGAATGGGTTTCATGCATTAAATAGGCACTTAAAAACCAAAGTAAATTAAGTTGTAGTTATCACTTGGATGGATAAAATAGATTCGCTCGAGTATTATTATTGAACATGAAAGTACTCAAGTTTTGTTTTTTACTGATTTATGCGCTTCAAAATATTTTCCTGGTTGAAAGGAAAACTAAGTAAGTAAATAAATAACAACGTTCAAATGTTATTATTAACATAAATACCAAAAGCAATCATTAATTATAATGGGTGATTTTTTAAGAGCTATAGGAAAATTTTTCAAAAAAAAACAAAAAAACACATAAAATTCAGAAAAATGCATGAAATTTTTATTTGAATCGATAGAACGGTCCATATAATTTAATGTTTGCAGATTATTTCATGCAAATGTAGACTGCGACTGCGCCTCAAATGGTCCATTCGCTTAGTCCAATTTTGGCATACTCTTTCCAACATTTCGGCCGGTATCCCACGAATAAATGCTTCAATGTTATCTTCCAATGCGTCATTTGAAGCGTGCTGGTCTGTATAGACATAAGCTTTAACATAGCCCCACAAAAAATATTCTAAAGACGCTAAATCGCATGATCTAGGCGTCCAATTGACCCGTCCCGAAAGTGAAATAAAATGTTCACCGAACTCACCTCTCAATAAGTCCATTGATACGATTGCTGTGTGGCATGTGGCACCGTCTTGTTGAAAGCAAATGTCATGCAAGTCAAGCTTTTATATTTTGGTCAAAATAAAAAGTTGGATATCGTCTCATCATGCATAGTTACGTTACGATTCGCTACGCTCTATGAAGAAGTACGGTCCAGTGATGCCACCAGGCCATAAACCGCAACCAACTGTAACTTATTCTGGAAGCATTGGTAGCTTTTGCAATGCTTCTGGCTGAAATTCACTTTAAAATTGAGAATTCTTCTTATTTACGTATCCAGTAGTGTGCTGGCTTATTAGACGTAAAGCCAGGGTTCCAGTCCCAGGCCAGACATCAAAATAAAAAGATACAAAAAGTATTTTTTTTTGGCGATTTCTTCTCAGCAGATTTCTGGCAAAAACTCTGAGAGTAAATGAAATTTGCCATGAAAAGTTTCTTAAAAGATCTGTCGTTCGGAGTCGTCTTTAAACTGTAGGTCCTGCCACTCATGTATAAAATTAACACACACAACATAAGTAGTGTGAGAAACTGCGGCCTTCTTGGGGACGATTGCTGTAGACTGTCTAATGGTGAAGGTATGACACTGGCCTTGCCGTTCGCATCTTCCCTCTTTCCTAAACATGCACAATACACTGCATGAGTAGGGGCCATCCCCTGAGTGCTGATTTTACAAAAAAAAAAAAAAAGAAGTGAGCTTCGTCGCTGAACAGAATTTTTCGATAATCAAGTGAATCATTGGCCAACTTTCCAAGAGCCTATTCACCAAAAATTCTGTGTTGCGGTGGGTCGTTCGGCTTCAATTCTTGCACCTAAATCGTTCCGCAAAATTTTCCACTTTGTTGAGTAACAGAGGCCCAATTGCTGTGAACGGCGACGAATTGATAATTGATGGTCATCATTAACACTGGCCGATACAGCTGCGATATTTTCTTCAGTTCGCACTCTACGTAGGCGTGTTGGAGGTTTAATGTCCAAAAATGTAAATTTGATGCGACATTTAGTCACAATAGGCCGAATAGCCGCTTCAGTAGGTCGATTAAACTGACCATAAAATAAAAGAAGGACGCAGTAAACTTTCTTAACAGAGTACGTTTTTTGATAAAAAAAATTCAATGATTTGCAAGCGTTGTTCATTTGTAAGGCGCTTCATGGTTAAATTATAGAACAAACTAAAGATGTTTGACAGTGAAACAAAACACGATACGTGCTTGATCTGTTTAAACCAGTGTTGCCATAAAGATAATAGCTAAAAAATCTCCCGTTAAATGATAAAAGTTTTCCCGCTCTTTCAATCTCCTCTAGGACTAGAGATGCCAAACGGGATTTCCCGATTCCCGAAATTCCCGGGATTTTCGGGATTTAAAAAACTCGAAACCCGGGATTTTTTAATTTTAAATCCCGGGATTTTCGGGATTTGATAATCCCGTTTTCGTTCTATTTATTTTGTCATACTAATATTTTTTATGTTCTTTTTTAATGTAGACTAACAAATATTAATATATTGTTACGTTTTCACATTTCAAAAACGTTAAAAAAATGAGTTCGTAGATTCCAAATAAAGTAAAAATAAATTTGTGTTTAATTTTAATCAATTTTTTATTATCTGCACAACTTTTGTGCCACTGTTCGAACTTATTCCACGTATACGACGATAATTTTCGCAATATGTGTTTGTTCGTGATAATACTCTGCTTACAACCTTTTTACCTTGCTAGTTATTCTTCGCTCACAACCTTTTTGTAAGCACAACACTAACATCTGTTTCCTTCAGACGAAACTTGTCTCCACACAAGTCTAACGGAATTATAGCTCGATCTCGTGCCTTCACACAATCGATTGATTTATCACTTCAACCAACTTAACGTCGTTATACACGACTAGCTTAATTCAAACTCCGAATACAACGTGCCGTCTGCACACACGACTGATTCAGCTCAAACTCTGAATTCTGAATCCTCCTTGCTCGCTTTGTCTTGCCTTTTATATCACTGGATCATTAGTGTGATGAATGCCCTCGAAGGATGATGACGGCCTTCGGGAACATTCTAAAAATATAAACAACTTCTTTTCATTTTTGTTGTTTCTTTTTTACATTCGTCCAGGCAGATTATTTGTTGTTGGTTTATTTGTCTAACCGCTATTTTATACTGAGCATTGTTGTTGCTTGTTTACTTCTTTGTTTTCTTCATTTTGTTGTTGGTTATTTACGACATTTATCCCTTATTCTTGTTTATTCATCGATCTAGTAAACAAGTGCTTTATTTTTATTGCTATATTTTTTTTACTTATGCATTGATCAAGTATATAGTATTTTTGTAGTGTTTTTGGAGCTTTTGTTTATTATTTTAACAACACCATTTCCACTTTCGTAACAATATGTATCTGCTTTATATTTTACATTATTTATTATTATGATTTATGAATTTTAATTGAAAATTAATTTATGTTAATTCTAATGTACACTAATAAATATTGTTAATATTGCATTATTTGTCTTTTCTTTTTACATAATATTTATGTAGGTTCCCAAATATAATTTATGAAATTACTTATAAATAACTAATTTTTGTTAATAAAAGTGAAATATGTTATTTGTTTTAAGTATTTTTCACTTAAAAAACTTTTAAATAAACATTATATAAGAAAAAAAATCCGTTTTTGTGTTAAAAGTGAGAAATTTCAGGAATTTTTGTTCGGGATTCAGAATTCCCGAAAATCCCGGGATCCCGAAATAGGCATTCCGGGATTTTTAAAAACCATTCCCGATTGGCATCCCTATCTAGGACATACTACAATGGATCATTTTGACCTCTGGGTATTGCACTTTTCATTGAAACAAACCTAACCTAACCTAACTTAGATAAAATGGCTAACAATTCTTAAGAAAAACTATTTTTACTGCGGTAGTCTTATTAAATATGGAAGTACTCTTGGCTATTTTAATTGATTTTTACCTTTTAAAATATTTTCCGGGTTGAAAGTAACACGTTTATATTGTTATTAACATAAATAAATAAAAAAAAACATTACTTATACAATCAAACAAACAACAAAATTATTAACTATTATGATGCAGACATAAAACCCTTTCCGTAATGATTAATCGTGTATCATTACTAGACTACTGCCCAGTACAAAATAAATATTTTTTCTAATATTTTTCTAACGATTTGCTTCGTTGATTTGTTAACAAACAATTAATATTTCTGTTGTTGTTGTTGTTGATTTAGCAAAAAAACAAAACGAAACATCAATTAAATATAATTACATATAATTTAAAATGAATTATTAATTAATCATATACGAGTAGAGGACATACATATTCATATTCAACAGAATCATAAAAATAAAAAATAATTCACTTGAAATAAATTTTAGAAAACTTATAGAATTTTTTGCAAAAAAAGAAAACATGAAATAAACATAAAAAAAATTAATTGAAATATCGTGACTAAAATTGTTTGTAGAAATCTGTATTTGAATTACTTTTGCCACCACCAAGCCCTTAATACTTAGAATAAGACAAACCTTGTGGCCCCGTTTTAGTATGTGTTACTTTTTTCTCTCTCTAAATCACAGATGCTGGTAATTTCTTTACTAGAACAAGCGACAATGTTGAATTCTGGAACCAAAGTCTACAGCCGCTATCTACAGTTATATCATCTAGTATTAGTGTCGGGAACTTTACTACAGTTACCAGCTTGAAGGAAGTCAAATTGGTAACTTTTCAATGACCTAAATCCTGCATACATACACTGAGCGTCACTATAATTATAAATTTTCTGTTATAAAAATTATACTTGTAGCACGACAATAATTTTGTTTTTGTTTTAACATTTTATAAGTAATAAGTTAACGTTTTTATTTTTGGAAACTTATTCGACTATCCTTATTTACTTTTCTCGCTATCCTAAGAAAATTAATTATTTCAGTGGTGTTTACTCACTTTTGGCGCTTAGTGTATGTCAGAGATGTCAGTGCGTAGACGAATAGATCTAAAAGATATGAACTGTGTTAATGCCACCTGCTTCCGAACGAGAAGCACATAGCCAGACATAGTTTAAAAAGTTACAATTTACTGTTATGCTTAAAACAAATTCGATTTTGAATTTCCGCCTTAGGCGTCATCATGTGCTCTAAGTATTTTACCAACTTAAGGTTTTCTCTAAAGAAAATGTGGCATAAGATAGTCTGATAACAACAATTTCCAAATATCATACCCTGATAAGGCCCTTTGGCTGGAATTTTAAACGGCTTGTAATAGGTATAGGAGCTTTTTCGGATCAGAAAAAAAGAAAAATTTACATATATACAGAGAGCGACAAAAGAAAGTGTACAATATGGATACAATTTTAACAATCAACAAACTCAACTTTTACCACTTGTTAGGAGAGCGCCCGAAAAAATTTGAAAATATTTCGAATTTGTAATTTTTTATGTTTCAATTTTAAAAACTGGTATTGTAACAATTTTAAAATACAAATAACAATAATTTAATAATGTATAGTTTTTTTATTTACACTTCCTTTTGACGCTCACTGTATATACATAGCAGATCTTCTAGTAAGAACTGCTGAATTTTTCTTTACGTAATAGTCATTTTGTTGAAACTAGATCTATCAGGTTAGTTGTCGCAATAGGCGACCATAAACAACGACGTGTGTTCCCTGAGGAGACTCAGGGCAACTGGCCCTAGTCTTTATCGAAATATTATCATCAGTGATTATACCCATTTCTGGATAAAAATTGTTGTTTTGGGATGATAACAATCCATATGTGATTCACATGTAGGCGACAAGGCTATATATTTTATTGGTAGAGGTACGTTGATAGAGGGTCTGAATACTAAGAGGGTTTAAATAGACGCACTAAAGCATAAACTCCAAACGGTAGGTTCTGTTGAAGCTTTCTGGACTACCACAGTCTATTGAAAATAATTTTCCCATAACTTGTGCTGTGAAATAGAAGATTTCAGCACCATTTATGCTTTCAACAGTTTGCTTTAGAATTTTTGTATGTCAAGACTAAATTATTGAATTGTGGAGACGTGTAAACATATTTTGTCTTAATTTTTGAGAACAACTTTTTGTTTTTTTGTTGTTTGTACCACCCAAAACCCATTGTATACAACAATATTGTTAACAAAAAATATTTTTTTTTTAAAAATTTTTAAAAATTTTTCATTAATTTATTCATTTCAATTCGTTTAGAAAAAAGAAAACAAATACAGTGTTAACACTACGTCCGTCTGTCTATTCAGTATGCCTTTTAGTCCAATTTTTTATACGTTTTCCAGCATGACTTTGTTTGGCAAAAAACGAAAAAAAATTCATTCAATCGTTGCCATCGTCATCGTATGCTCAGCAGGCGTTAATAACAACTTGTAACACAAAATGAAAAAATTTTTTTTGTTTTTTTTTTAACTTAAAAAGAGAACAAAAATAAGCAAAAAAAAAATTTTTTTTAAGAAATAAAATTACGTACGATATACGAAAAAGTATAAACAATACACACCTATAAAGATGTCTAATTAGGTCGTTTGTTGTAGTTTGTACAACAAAAAATAAAATTTTATTAAAAAAAAAGTATTCTGAACACATGTTGTTATTTCAACACACAATGTTTTATGAACTCTAGTGGATCCATATAAACAGGCATCCTTCGCAGAGAACTTGCAAATAAAAAAAAAAAAAAAATTTTTTTTCCTTCTTTTTTTCGTATAAAAATTATGACAAGAGTTACGTTGTTAAACAAATATTTCCGTTTTATAAAAAAGCACAATCCGACGCACGTATTTATGTAGTCATACGTACAGTAAAGAGCAAAACAATTAGCACAATACACAAACCAACAAACACTTGAATGTACTTGAGTTTAGAACTCTCTCTCCCTCTCTCGCTCTAGCTCTCCAATTGAGAAACCAGTTTCAGATGACATTAGCTGTTAGCACATAAAATAAATACGAACTTAATCGAATTGTGATTCGCTGGAACCTAGTCATTAAGATTTTGTTAAAATGTATTGCGGCTCTTCGACTTTGTAGTCAAACCAATTCTATTCACTGAGATCGCATTTTGGCAGTTGATTTCGCAAATCGCTCGAAATCGGTTTGAGCATATCATTTCAGCAGATTTCTGGCAAAGACTCTGAGAGTAAAAATTGCCATGAAAAGCTTCTGAAAAATCTGTCGTTCGGAGTCGACTTTAAACTGTAGGTCCCGCCACTCATGTATAAAGTAACGCACAAGTTTTAAAGTAACGCACACAACATAAGTGGTGTGAGAAGCTAGGTCGTAATCCTGACTGAAGGGTTGTAATGGCCAATTATGTATGTATGTATGCATATCATGAGATTGGTTGCGAACAAATACTCTAGGACTTCTTAGATGATAGAGTTCTTATTGGAATAATGGCTACAAAGACTTCAGCTATGCAAACCGGGTGTCTTCTTAGAAGATCGTCTCAGAGAAACTTCACTCATTTGCAACGAAAAAATGGCATGATGTGGCTCACTACTGCTCAAAAATCTAGGTCGATATGGATATTCGCAGAATAAAATTTTTCATTTTCTAGATGAGAGGGATTGAAATGCCACTTCGAAGATCATTCTTTAGTTAAGTCCGCTTTCAACCTACTGATAGCCATTCTGATAGTGTTACTTAGCTAAGGATTCTGACCAAATTATCTTGGTTGCCTAAGAATTATTTGTTTCTTGTTCTTAAGTGCCGGATAATGACGGGAAGGATGTTCTGTAATCTAATTGACCTCCCTGTCGTTACAGCTTCTGCAGAAATCCTTACCTATCTTGAGAACCTAGAAAAATCTAACAGTTGTATCTTGACAAAGGCCTCTGAGTCCAAACGCCTGTGAATATTTCATCAAGGCTGTCACATGCATAATCCCTTCAGTTAGGATTATTGAGCTAGTTTCTCACACCATTTATGTTGTGTGTGTGTTAATTTTATACGTAAGCGGCGGGATCTAGAGTTTAAAGTCGACTCCGAATGACAGATTATTGAGAAACTTTTCATGGCAAGTTTATTTTTACTCTCAGAGTTTTTGCCAGAAAACTACCGAGAGCAAATCGCTGAAGAAATACTTTTTGTATTTTATTTTGATGTCTGGTCGGGGACTCGAACCCTGGCTTAAAGTCTAATAAGCCAGCACACTACCTACTAGACCACGGCGACGTCATCTTTATCGTTTTCAATTCTTCCTCATCTCTACTTTTACTGCAGAAATCTGGCTGAAATCTTGTCCGAGTTCCCCTGTAGTGGTCTGATGTCACAATGTTCTACAAGGCTGTCAGAATGACGAAAAAGTTAATGTCGGCGTTACAACGCGACCTCAAAGGACCCAACTAAGGTATGCTCTTTGAATTGACATTCCAATTAGATAGATTGTGTAAAGGTCACGTATTGTCGATTTTTGATACGATCAAGATACGCAGGAAATATAGCCGAAATTACATTATAGGCGCACGGAAAGTTTCCTCAAGATTTAACCACTCCAACAACGACTTATGTAGGTATTTTAGATACGAGGAAGAGTGCAAAACTAATCTGCTGCTCTTCTAATATAATCTCTAATCTCTTCTTCAGGTAGCGTAATGTCACAGAAATAGGAAAAATTAGACTTAGACATTGACAGTCTAGTGTTAAGAGATAGGGACAACAGTAGTACAGAAATGTAGAGCACGAGGGTCTGAACTCCTAGGTAGACAGCTTTTTCTACCCACCAACATATGTGATCAATTTTCCGCATTTGAAATCATTAAATTTTTTTTTTTTTTGGTATAGAGTATGACTACTTTTGGCCCCCACTGTTTTATTAAATAATACCCATAAACATTTATGCTTAATATACCGATACATGTGTCATAACTCTATGTGTGTTTGTATGTGTGTGTGTGTATGTTTTCTTAAATATTATTTAAATGGCCTCTGTACACTTCTACAGCGGCCAGTAAATGATTCGTTGATTTTCCAAGAAATAAAAATAAAAAAAAGCAGAAAAAAAATTGTAAACAATTACACTGTCATTGTACTCGTAATTCATCATATTTTTCAACGAGTCTTTATAAGGCATATCAGGCATATATTTTTCCAAATAATTGTAGCAAATTTTCAATTAATTTCATACTACACGACTGCGGCTGCTGCTGTTGCTGCAACGGTGTTGTGTAGGTGTTGCAACAAAATTCTAAATAATGCCACACATTTGTACGTACATACGTACGTACATATTGTGGCATGAAACATCATCAACCATTCATTCTTGCAAAACGTATGAACAGACGTACGCGCAACATGTATGTGGTTTTCAAAACAAAAGTGGGTGCCTTTGAAAGAGTTTTGAATTACAAGTTTTTTGTTTCTTAGAGTTTTTTTTTATTAGAAAACTTATACGGCGAAATAACAAATGCCACTTAAAGACTCATTTCCTTTAATGCAAGCTAACCACCATACAGAACGTTGGCTTACGACTGACTGACTGGCTGGTAGTCAGTATTAATCAAACGAAACAGATAATAACTGCTAATGATGCGGCTAACTGTGTAGGACAGTGTTACACAAGGTTCTTAATGGTGCTGGTGGGCTGCCATTACAAAAGAGGATTTTTGGAAATAAAATTTCAATTAACATTTGAGACTTTAAAATAAGAAAAGTTCTATGGAAAACGTCACAAAGAAAGATTAAAAACTGATGCCTTTATTAGGCTTTTTCTAAAGACATGACCCTTCTTTATAACTCTTAAGAGAGAAAAAGATGATTCACTACTTAAGAATTCAAATAATTTTTATTTTCTGTTATACAACAGGCTTAAAACACCATCAATTTATTAACGCCTTTGAAATTCTCTCTTATGAATCATACGATTGTCTGCTTTCTACTCCATATTTATTGGGCAGAGCTGCCAGATAGATAAATAGAATAATCAAATCGCCAAACATTAGAAAGAAACTTGTCAAAGCTTTTTTTGAGAGCGTAAAAAACTCGTCAGAAAAAATAAATACAACGATGTTTACATTTATAGAAATTTTGAGAAGGCAAAGTCATGAACATACGCTTTCAAGAACATTCATCATATTGTTTAAGCTTATAAAAGGCAAGGTAAAGCAGGCGACTGAGTTAGTAAAGTTCAGTCAGTCTTGTGTAAAGACGCCATATGTTTGCAGAGAGTAATAGTGGTTTGAAGATCTCCATTACAGAGATCTCTCGAATAATTGTCTCGTAATTGTTATTGTTTATACAAAGTGTATAAACATAGGAATAACAAAAAGGCATTTGTTGTTGTTTACATCAAGTTGTGAACAGTGCCGCACATAATTGTGCGAATAATAAAAAATTGTAATTAAAACTGAACACAAAATTTATTTTTATTTTATTTGCAATCAACGAGCTCATAAGTCGCCGTGGTCTAGTTCGTAGTGTGTTGGCTTATTAGACGAAAGGCCTGGTTTCGTATCCCAGGTCAGACATCAAAACGAAAAATATTTCTTTGGCGCTTCCTCTCATCAGATTTCTGGCAAAGACTCTGAGAGTAAATGAAATTTCCATAAAAAGCTTCTCAAAAATCTGTCGTTCGGAGTCGACTTTAAACTGTAGGTCCCGCCACTCATGTATACAATTAACGCACACAACATAAGTGGTGTGAGAAGCTAGGTCGAAATCCTGACTGAAGGGTTGTAATGGTCAATTATGTATGTGAGCTCATATTTTTAAAACGTAACAATACTTTACTTATTGTTATACAAATACAAATATTAAGTAAGGCTTTTAATTAATCGTCAAATCTGGCGGCTATGCTACCGGGTGTTATTTTCAGTTGCATGAGAACTAACGCTATCGCTAGCTATGTGTTTTGACAGCTAAGAACGTTAAACTCTGTTGAGATTTCTGTTGAGTATGATTAACACTAGGACAACGTTTTCAAAATTTGAATATTTAAAATTATAAAATATTTCTGGAGTGCAGATGTACTTCAGTCTTGTATTTTAAATTCTCAAACTCTTAAAAAAATTACCCTGTTTTACTGTCACAAAGCCAATGTCTAATAAAATTTTAAATTTTTATTGACAATTTCAATAAAAAAAATTTAAAAATTTTCATTTTCTATTACTCGATACATATGATAACCCTGCCACATCACAGGTAATAATGATTTCGAATTAATGTTCGTTCGTTCACATTAATTCGAATGTGTCTGCATAATTAAAATATAATTTTTGGCTCCACAATCAAAGACTCCCAACGAACATGACAATATTTTGTACAAAATGTTGAAATTATTTAGAATGATAACGTTTTAGTTTATCTCTCACGCTCTCTCTCTCTCTCTCTCTTTCTCTTTCTGTCTACATATAGAAGTGTAGCTATGTCGGTACATGCAGAAACATTTTATAATTTAACATTATGGCTTTAGTCTAAAATTCAATTAACAATTGTCATCGTCATCATCATCGTCATCATCATCATTATTATAGACCTGCAATAGTATAATATGGAGAAAGACATACGAACATGTGTTTCTATAAACATACTGCAGCGCTAATCGATATTGAAGACAGTAAAAGCAATAGAAAATGGCCATAAATGTGTTTCACTTTATATATAGATATTCTAAAAAAAATTACATTTGAAATGATTACAAAAAAGATAATTTTTTAGTAAAAAAATTAAAATTTGTCATCAAAATATGATTGTGTTGTCATCAAAAATAACAATTTTGTCATCAAAAATTAAATTCTGACATCAGAAAATGACTATGTTGTCATCAAAAATGACAATTTTGTCATCAAAAATTATAATTTTGTAATCAAAAATGACAATTTTGTCATCAAAAATTATAATTTTGTCATCAAAAATTATAATTTTGTCATCAAAAATGACAATTTTGTCATCAAAAATTATAATTTTGTCATCAAAAATGACAATTTTGTTATCAAAAATGACAATGTAGGCATCAAAAATGACAATGTAGTCATTAAAAATAACAATTTTATCATAAGAACAATTTTTATCATCAAAAGTGATAGTTTTGTCATTAAAAGTAACAATTTGGTCATAAAAAATGATAATTTTGTCATCAAAAATTACAATTTCGTCATCTAAAATGATATTTTTGTCATTTAAAATGACAATTTTGTCATCAAAAGTGACAATTTTGTTATCTAAAATGATCATATTTGTAATATCAAATGGTGAACTGCATACTATACTTACGTCAGCAAGGGAAATAATATGTTCTGTATGGACTAGGTAACCAGATTACGGGTTACCTATCGCCTATCGTTTATGCGTGACAGCGCAATGCCACGGATTAGATGGCAGTCTCTCTAGAATCCAGATAGAATTGGAAATCTTAACCAATAAAGATTGCATGACATTACACTTTGATTTTTCAAATAGCTTCAGAATGTCCATAGATGGGAGTGGGGCAAAAAATGTGTTACAACTATAGTGCTGCAGTTCGGGTTCTTTTCTTGTCATTTCAAGCATGTTTTAAGCGTAAATATCGAGTCATATGGTTTGCAGTTATGGTTTAGGTCACTATAGTGGATGTAGATATGATACAACTTACGTGACTCTCTCAACACTGGGAAGTTCAGCGAATAACTGTAGGGTTAAGCAGTACCAGATTCCGTTAAATTAAGTTCAAACAAGATGATCGGACCCGATTTCCAAAGAAGCACACGTAACATTCGATGATATTACTGACTTTACAAGACAGTTGGTTTTGGCCATGCGATTAGTGACTCTCTTAGAAGGTATATAAACGAGATAGAGGATTAAACTTCTCTTAACTTCAGGACCTGGAATTTTACTATGTGCTTCATATTGTTTGTGTAAATATCGGCACTGTCAAATCCTAACATAATCAGGGAAATGAGGATCGCTCGTGAAGGCCATACAGAATGCAGAGATCAGAGGCTGATTTAACAGAATGAGTAGCGGATAGTTTTCCGATAGAATTGAAAATGCAACTCATCTCCTGTATATAAGTCAAGAACTATTAGCTGTACGTGCGGTTGAGTTCAGATCCAGAGTAAAATATTCGGAAAACTTGGGGCAACTCAAGAAAGTTTCCACCATCGAAATATGTTCGTAGGATATAAGAAATAGCAACACTATCTGAGAGTCCCAGGTCAGACATCAAAATGAAAAATATTTCTTCGGCGACTTCCTCTTAGCAGATTTCTGGCAAAGACTCTGAGAGTAAAAATTGCCATGAAAAGCTTCTCAAAAATCTGTCGTTCGGAATCGACTTTAAACTGTAGGTCCCGCCACTTAGGTATAAAAATTAACGCACACAACATAAGTGGTGTGATAAGCTAGGTCGTAATCCTGACTGAAGGGTTGTAATGGCCAATTATGTATGTATGTATCTGAGAGTCAGGTCGCTATCTGATCTTGAGATTCTTATGGGGCAAGCTAATTCAGTTCAGCGAGGAAAATGGGTCAGCCTCAGCTAGAGCATAAAGAAGGAGAGAAAGCAAGGTACCACTGTGCTGATAAGGCCAAATACTTGCTACTGCAAAGGAGGAAATACGCGACAAAAGACGAGAGGAAGCAAAGAAATTTTAGTCGTGCAATAAACCTAAACAGAAATAGCCTGAAGACAATAACTAGTCCTCTAGCCGTGACTCAAACAACATTTGTTTCGGATAAGAACAGCAGCAGAAGTCGCCGTAGTCTAGTAGGTAGTGTGTTGGCTTATTAGACGAAAGGCCCGAGTTTAAATTCCAGGTCGGACATCAGAACGAAAATATTTCTACGGCGACTTCCTCTTAACAGATTTCTGGCAATAACTCTGAGAGTAAATAAAAATTGCCATGAAAAAGCTTCTCAAAAATCTGTCGTGTCGTTCGGAGTAGACTTTAAACTGTAGGTCCCTTTACTTATGTATAAAATTAACGCATATGACATAAGTGGTGTGAGAAGCTAGGTCGTAATCCTGACTGAAAGGGCCAATTATGTATGTATGTAAGGACAGCAGCAAGTCTATTAGCCAGATACTCTGATGAATTAATGCACCAACAGAGCATATAATTCGAAAGGCTAGTCAAACGGAATAAACAGTGGTTGTAGGTCTGTGTCATGTCATGTCATGTCATGCCATGTCACTTATTGCCACAAGTGCCTGTTTTACTGTGTTAGCATTGCCCCCTTAACGAGTTGTGACATTTCAGTTTAAAACAATCGCCTGAAAACCCCAAATATGGACGCAACTATTAAACACGGTTAAAGGCCACACATTGAATAAATGGTGACACAGACACTTATGGATTAAGAGAGAGGGAGAGGAGAAAGGTGCAATGGACAGACAGACAAAGTACACACACACACAAGTGCTAAAGATAACAAAATATTGCGTGTGTGTGTGTGTGTGTGTTGGAACATAGTTTGTATAGGAAATTAGCCGAAGCATTTATTTTAATGAAATTTATATGAGCGTAGAGCTGCCAAACACAAAGTGGGTGTGGTGCTGGTGATGGCGGCAGTTCAATTGGGGTGCGTTTGTTGGCAACCAATAAGTAGTATTTTGGCTAAGGGGCCAATAATTGTAGCAATTAATTGTGCATGTGAGTGTATGTGTATGTGAAGCATACAAAACGTTTAAAAGGTGAACGTTTGGAAATTGGAAAATTGTGAATTTCAATTAGGCGAACAACTTTCTTTGGAGGCAGATTATACGTTTTAAAGTAAAAGTTAGGCAAGTTAAGAGATTGTGGCTTAAGACTATACAAATCAATTTCAATTTTATTTGGCACAGTTTTTATTCTTCTTCTTTCTCTTTTTTTGTAATTCTTTAGAAGAGTAGTTTTGTGAAGCGGTGTGACTTTTTAAAGTTAAAAAAAGGTTTCAACTTCAAAGCGGTTTTCTTTGTTTATCGTCTTTATTAAAAGGCCATCCTCTGGAGGCATTAATTTCTGCAAACATTAACAAAAAAAAAAAAAGAGAATCAATATTTCCTTTTTAATATTTTTTTCTACGTAAACAAAACGCTTTAAATTCTCAAGCTTTTCAGTTTATATATTTTATTTTATAAACACAATGGCGTTAATTTGTAACTCGTCCATATCCGTTACCCCAAGTATATTTCATTTCCAATTTTTTTGTTCATCACAAACACCACAAACGAAACAGAAAAAAACGTTTCAAACCAAAAACTCTTGGTACCACCATGGTAACCAGCCGTCCTGTGCGGTCTTCTCAATTTGTTATTTGCCTTCAGTTTTTTTCATTTTTTTTCGGTTGTTTATAGTGACACCTTTTTTGTTTTGTATATGGATTCGCATCAATTAAGTTCTTTAAAAAGTTTTTTTTTTGTATTTCAACAAAGAAATTTATTAAGCCAACCAAACCCATTAAGCCAACGAAACAAACTCCAGCAAAACCTTTGTATCGCTTGCTTTGTTGCATGATTGAAAACGTTTACGTTACGATTTTTTTCTCCCTTTGAAGTCTTGTTTCTTTATTATTAAAGCGTATCGAAATGAAATTGATTTTATTGTATCAGTTTTAAACGATTTTTTTACTTTTTTTGTTATCTCAATGACCTTGTGAAACGTTTTTTCTTCGCATCTTTTCTTTACTTGGTATCTTCAAAAATCGATTGCTTGAATAAGTACTTAACAGCCACAATTTACAAATATTTTAAATTACGCATATTAAACGTAAGAACAAGGGGGAATATTTTTAAAGTCATTGCATCAATATCCCTCAGGGGAAGATCATCTTCGGCTTTTTACACACATAAGGCATGAATATCAACAATGTTCGTTAAAAAGATCGTAAAAATGCATTCAGTTGCTTGCCAACTTTCAATGAAGCAGGTTCTTGTCGCTTCTTTTTGAATTTTTTTTTCATATCAATTATACACCCAAAGAAAAATTACAGTAGGATTCACTACTTTTTAAAATTCACTAATAACCATGAGAAATGATCTCCATTTTTCGAAGAATATTTGTCAAATTAAATACTCAGTCTTTAGGGGGTTCGGTACTAAACATTTTCCATTTACCACTACATAACACTTGAACTAGGTTATACTTGAAAATATTTCTAACAATTTTCCTCTGGGTTATACACATGCCTCTCACTAATACACACACTTTTTAATTATGTTCTCTTTGTGGCGACATCTATTTACAAAGCTTTCTAAAAGCGGGATTTGCTTAATGGATTTTCAGCTAAACTTTCTGCACCAGATTATTAACTCTCTGGAGTCGAATAGTGGTTGTGTTAGTTTAGAATATGGGGGGGTCGTTGAAACCACCACAAAACATTTCAACTTGAGAGCCTTAACCGACATCTTATGCCAATGGCAGACAAGTGTAATACTGGAAGATTTAGAATTAAACGTAGAATATCCACTTCGGCACTTTCTAGAGTGCGCAAAGTACGAGCAAATCCAATATGGTTACCAATGCATACACATTTGAAATATTAAGGGAACTCGAAACTGACCCACTCAGAGCAGATAGAGTATGCAATAACGAAAGCAGCTAGAGTAACAACTCAGTTAAATAGACTGAAGGCAAATACTGGAAGACCACTCCCAAGTAGGAGGAAGTTACTGATGGAAGCTGGAAATAGTTTCTACTTTGAAAACTCGAACCATAGCTAAAAAACTACTATCTGCGTAGAGAATAATAGCTTTACGGGTCGCACGATATCAACACAAGTTGCCTCAATAATAGCTGAATGATTCCCGCAGACCTTCAAGCAATTGAACGATCGATGATTTACAACGCTAGGTAGAGCACAACTCAGTCGCTGAGCATAGAAACCATACAGCACGAAGTCTTCTTAAAATAGCAATATCGCTGGGAAAATTAACGGCCTGGTAGGTGGACTGATTACAGAATTGCAAGTGTGGAATTGCAAGAAATAACGGCGAAGTAGACTACTATATAACCCA
The DNA here is from genome assembly GCA_014635995.1 of Sarcophaga peregrina. NCBI lineage: Eukaryota > Metazoa > Arthropoda > Insecta > Diptera > Sarcophagidae > Sarcophaga > Sarcophaga peregrina. The sequence continues at coordinate 97,478,169 of CM025791.1, forward strand.
AATGCTAACCGGTCATGCATATTTCAGAGAGTACCTGCACCGCATGGGCAAATGCCGCTCGCCATTCTACATCTACGAGGAGGAGAAAATGTTAGACGATGCCGAGCACACTTTGTTCAGCTGCAGTCGCTGGGCCGAATGACATTAGGGTCTAAAAACTGAAATCGGCAATTATTAGTGCCACAAACATCGTGCTGAAAATGATAAACTAAAACGCAGTAAAACAATTTGTGCATTATGTCCTGCGAAGGCAAAAATATGGCCTAGACGCGGTAGAATAAGGGACAAGCGGAGCCCGGACGCAGGCTGACAATGATGGAATGAGCACAGGTGCCAAAAAGGGGTGCACCTCGAAGTAATACAACCGTTGTTCCGAGGTGGAATGATACCTCAGTGAGGAGACAAGGCGAGCCCTTAGTAGGTATACCCAGTGGGAGACTTAGACATACCACGTATGGTGACGACCTTCATAAATGTATAACGCATTTCTCTCCTTCCCGCAAAAAAAAACCATTCGAAGGGTTATGGCAACCTGTTAAGGCTAAACAAATCACCACACACCTCCCATAATTGGACGGAAAAAATCTCATCGAAACATCTTTACACCTGTGGAACCATATACGAACCTTTGTCTGACTTCGCAGTTTAGTTGAAACTCAAATAATTCTTTCATGAGAATCGGGGACAGTTACATCAGTCTGCTCCAAACAATGGAGCCAATATAGTACGTCACCAAGTCATCATTATGAAGCATATGACCAGGGTATTCGGAGTCCTGTAAAGTCATAATGGAATCCTTTCTTCAGTCCAATTTCTTTCTACTTATATGGCTAAAGTCCATTACAAGAGCCGCTATCACGATAATTCCTATTGCTTCTACATTCCTACGGACATTATACAGTAGATATGTTGACAGTTGTTCTTCATTACATTACTTGCCAGATAGATAAAGCATCAAATCGTCAAAAATTAGAAAGAAAATCATCAAAATCGTCAAAGATATTGTTTGAAATCGTATAAAAATCATTGAAAAAAAAAAATAATTACAACGATGTTTACATTTATAGAACATTTTGAGAAGGCAAACTCATGAACATAGGCCTTCAAGAACATTCATTTTACATGCACTGTTTAAGCTTATAAAAGGCAAGGTAAAGCAGGCGACTAAGTTAGTGAAGTTCAGTCAAACTTGTGTAAAGATGCTGTACGTTTGCAGAGAGTAATCGTGGTTTGAAGTTTGCCGTTACTAAGATCTGTCGAATAATTGTCTCGTAATTGTTGTTGTTTATACGAAGAGTATAAACAGAGGAATAACAAATAAAAGCAATTATTGTTGTTTACATAAAGTTGTGAACAGTGACACACAGAATTGTGTGTGCGAATAATAAAGAATTTTAATTGAAACTGAAAACAAATTTATTTTTATTTTATTTACAATCTAAGAGGTTATATTTTCAACGTTTTTTTAACAATACTTTACTTATTGTTATACAAATATTAAGGAAGGCTTTTAAAGTACAAAAGTGAAGAGTCGATTTTAAACTGTAGGTCCCGCCACTTCTGTATAAAATTAACACACACAACATAAGTAGTGTGAGAAACTGCGGGCTTGCTGTAGACTGTTTAGTGGTGAAGGTATAGCACTAGCCAATTTATAGTCACCAGCAGCAACTCGTTTCCTTACCGTTCGCATCTTCCCTCTTTCCACCTTTCCTAAAACCTGCACAATGCACTGCATAAGTAAGGGTCATTTCCTTAGTGCTGGTTTTATAAAAAAAAACCGTCAAAATGTCGATTAATCGTCAAATTTAGCAGCTATGCTTGCACGGCATTATCAAATGGTCCCATGGCAACATGTTCGTTTGTTTTTTAAGTTTAAAACATATTTCCTGCGAAAAGCCTTTTTAAAGACAGTTAAGCCCTTATTCTTACAGCTTTTTTGCAAATCAATTTTTTTTTGTTCTCATATTTTCTTGTAAATACCCCCTGGAGGCTGACTTTAAAAGACTGCAGTTATGTTTCATGGTCTGTTTTTTTTGTGGTCAAAAGCAACAAAAGCAAGGTGACTCATTTTAACTCAGTGACTGTGACTCCTTTAAACCAAGAATAAGAAAAACGGTGTGAAACAGTTTTCAACTCCTTGTTAATGTCTTTTGTAACAGTGAATAGAAACAGAAGAAGAAGAAAAAAAACAATTTTTATTGACTGACTGACTGGCGAACAGTAAATAAATTTTTTTTTCTCTTAAAAAAAAGAGATCGATTTATGGCGGGTATTAAATTACCAACTCAGCAGCAGCAGCAACAACAGCCACTGGAAAACACAATAACCGCTGCTGGTTCAAAAACCTTCTGCTGGTTTTGTATTTTGTCTGCCATCGCTGATATTTTTTTATTATGAGTTCATATGATTATGAACTCTTTTTCAAAGCGGTTGTTGGTAGTTGTGGGAGAAGGGGGCTTATGACAAAGCTGCTAATAATACTGTGGGGGATATACAGGCAGCGGTAGCAACGGCAGCACCAATTAATGTTGAAACACAATTTGGCGGTTAAAAACTTTTGAAGTATGATTTTTATAGAGCATTATTGGGAAATTATTATAATTTTTGTGATTCTGATTAACGTTAAATAATAAAAATAAAAAACATTGTGGTGGTAATAGACAAGACAATTTTCATTTTTATAATATCAATTAAAAAATCAATAAACTTGTCAAATTAAAATGAAACCAATAACTAAAGGAGGTCAGGGGGGTCAATCATTAAAACTAGAACACCCAGCATGCAGTTAAACAGTCTTGTGGTGTGGTTGTCTTACAGCAAATAAAAATTTTGTATTGTTTATCGTTTCAATATTTGATATCGATAAGGCAGTGCAAATATACCCGTATTTACATATCATTTGTATTTGACTTATACTATGTACAGACATGCACTTATATTGAGAAAATCGCAATAAACGGCATTATTGATTTCAATATTTCATATAAAATTTCAATTAATTATATCTCAATAAATTCAGAAATTGTTATAATATTGATTAAAACTTCAAATACAACACTGTCATCAGAACGTTCAGTGCGCATATAACATTTTTCCGAACACTTCCTATTGATATTTGACAACTCAAATGTAAACAACGACAGTGCCATAAGCAAAAGCTTTCTATTCTGCTAGCTATCCAATATTATCAAATTTTTATGTCTCATCCTTCTGAGGAAAGCCACTTTGGAGTCACAAGTAGTCCCTATTAACTGCAACAGCTCGGCGTTTCTGTTAGTCATTAGCAATACTTTCTACAATGTGAAATTGTTTTCCATTTTTTCTAAAAATATTTTTGGCATTAATTTTCGCGATTAAATTGAAAGCAATTTTGTTGAAGCAATCAGCTGTTTTCCTGTCAAATAAATTTTCGTATATTATATGTCTGAACGCTAAAAAGATTGTTCTCAATAAACCGAATATTGATTTAATAAAAGTGCATGTCTGAACATAGTATTAAACAGTTTTGTGGTGTGGGGTTGTCTTACAGCAAATAAAATTTTTATTGTTTATCGTTTTAATATTTGATATCGATAAGTCAGTGCAACTATACCCGTATTTACATATCATTTGTATTTGACTTAGGGCCATTATTATAGCTTACCGTTAACTAAAGGGAGAATGTTAACGGAGAGATAAATTGTTTTTCATTTCATTACGAATACCCAATAAGATAAAAGTAAGCGTTAAGCTAAAGGGAAGATCATCCTACCTTTAACATTTAAAGTTCACTTTATGTTGGAACTTGCTTTCCGATATGGCAACTTCAAATTTAAACAAAATGAGAATATACAACAACCACTATGTTAAAAACAAATTTCTTTAATTAAGCAATTTTATCGACTTTGCTCCGGTATTGCCATTTTTGAAAAAGTTAATTTTGGTTTTATCTTTAAATTGTAATAACCAAAATAAGTTAAAGTTAACTTTACCATTCACTTTACCTAAAGGTACCTTTAACTAACGCCAACTTTAACGGGAAGTTGTAATAATGGCCCTTAGAATACTACATTGCAACGGTATGTAGTGTTACTATCACTGTAACTCAGTAGCTTCATATTAATTACTCGTAAGCAGTAATCACTTGTTGCCAAAATCTATTAAAGCTGAATACTTAAAACCTAAAATTTTAAAAGTTTGTTGAAATTTTTCTTATTCATTTTCAAAAAATATCAAATTTATTACAATTTTTGAAACTCAATGAAGCATTTTAAATCGTAAAAAGAAACCCCATTTGCCATGCATGATTGATTTTGGCCACTTAAGAAAACTGAAAGTGAAAAACAGTGCCAAAAACTATTTGCTGGTGGTGTTATTAGTACAGAAAAAAAATATATACTCCCCACATTAGTTTTAAGAGTTATATTAGCTCGTTTAAACTTTGAAAGTCGTCGTAGTGTAGTAGGTATTGGGTTGGCTTATTAGCCATAAAGCCAGGGTTCGAGCCCCAGGCCAGACATCAAAACAAAATACAAAAAAAAAGTATTTTTCAACGATTTCCTCTCACCGGACTTCTGGCAAAAACTCTAAGAGTAAAAGCAAAAAATCATGACATGAAAAGTTCCTCAAAAAAAACTGTCGATTGGAGTCGTCTTTCAACTGTAGGTCCCGCCATTTTTGTATAAAATTAACACGCACAACATAAGTGGTGTGAGAAACTAGGTCAATAATCCAGACTGAAGCGTTGTAATAACCAATTATGTATGTATGTATGTACCCTTTAAAATTATTTAAGATCTTATAAAAAAAAAAATTTTTTGGAACCGTTGTTCAAATCTTAGTTATTAAAAAATCTGGCTTTAACATTGCAAAGCCATGTATGACATGTATCTTATAAGGGTCCTCATTAGATTTATATAAGATATAAAAACTCTCACGTTTTAGAATTTTTCTTTTTTGGAACTGTAGTTCGAATCTTAGTTTTTAAGTACGTGGTCATGACTTTAACGTTACATGAAACATAAAGAAGCAAATTTTGATATAACCAGGACAAAGAGAATTTGTCCCTATATGGCAGCCTAACTGTTTTCTTTAATTCTCGCAAACACTACGCAAGGAGGAAGAATAAAGAAAGCAATCTTGGAGGTTACGTAACTTTTTTATGTACCTTTCAGTGATACATAGATTGTGGGATAGGGGATATCGGGAATTTCCTATAGTAAAGCTTAATATTAAGATGTAAGAACTCCTATTTATCTTTCACACGAACATCAGAGGACGTGATATTGCAATGCTATATGATAGTCAGTTGACTCCACAGATAAGCGTAGACCCTGCCAACACCAACTTCTTCGACGATTGGTGGTGGATTCGGTGAAATTCGGTAAACACCTGTGGCATCACAACGGGCAACTAAGCATGCTCAAGTGTGCTTAGCAATCAAGGCTACCACCTCTATCTAACCTAACCTAACAAGGTTGCCGTACGAGTGCTCAGTTTTTTTTTTTTTTTTTTAATATATTAAATCAGCCCTCAGGGGATGATCCCTACTCATGCAGTGCATTTAGGAAAAGTGGAAAGTTGCGAACGGTAAGGAAACGAGTTGCTACTGGTGTCTAGTGCTATACCTTCATCATTAGACAGTCTACACCAATCGTCCCCAAGGAGCCCGCAGTTTCTCACACCACTTATGTTGTGTGTGTTAATTTTATACAGAAGTTATCATAAGATTGACTCGAGATTAAGACTGTCTGGGCAAGCTAAATTGTCTATGTAAGAAAATGGATACATCCTCTGGTAAATTCGAAATCAAGAGCACAATTAGCGGCCTTGTATTTCAATAGGGTATAGTAGAGCATTTGATTAGAATATGGATTGCTTCATACACATATACTTGGAACGAGTACGGCGTTAGAGCATCTAAAAGCGAAGCATCAGGGTGGCTATCAAGTACTCGGTAGAGATCTGAAAAGCATTTTAAAGTCTGTCTGTCAGTATTGGGACTAAGGAAGATGTTACAGAGGGATTCTGTATATAAAATGAAGAAATTGTAATTGATCATCGTCTGCGAAGATGGCTTCGTGATCCACTTTAATGGCTGCTTCGATCGGGGTAGCCTTACGTGACTGTAGTGACTTCTCTTGAAAGAAGTCTGGTATTCCTCTTTACATACATACATAAATAATTGGCCATTACAACCCTTCAGTCAGGATTACGACCTAGCTTCTCACACCACTTATGTTGTGTGCGTTAATTTTATACATAAGTGACGGGACCTACAGTTTTAAAGTCGACTCCGAATGACAGATTTTTGTGGAGCTTTTCATGGCAATTTTTATTCTCAGAGCCTTTGCCAGAAATCTGCTGAGAGGTAGTCACCGAAGAAATATTTTTCGTTTTGATGTCTGACCTGGGTTACGAACCCGGGCCTTTCGTCTAACAAGCCAACACACTACCCACTAGACCACGGCGACTTTTTCTTTACGTTGTTTTATTGTGCATTCTTTTTGCATACGATCACCAGACTCGAATTATTTGAATTTCAATTGTATTGCGGGGCCAGACCAAGGGTTTGTATATGTTACCATGGGTGTCGGTATTACAAAATATTTTTTCCGTTTAACTAGGGAACAACCAACAATAAATGAACTAAGTATAGTCAGACAAGAGGATGTTAACAGTCCAGATGGTCTTGTGGCGTATATTTAGAGTATAAGTGAGTAATAACTTTGAGATTAATTACGGCTCGAAGGACCAATTTGTTAAGAAATTTCTTGAATAGGCATTTTTTCCCTATGTATTGGAAATATCGCAGGAATAAAGTAACCATCTTTTATACACACTTGACAAGACTAAGGGGCCTTATAACACATTCTTAAAACAGCAAGTTGCCCAGGCGCAATAAAGCCAGACTTTAAGCCTGAATGTTGGGGCACCTTTGAAGTGATCGAACGACTTGTGCTCTTATCCAACAAAAATTTGAGTGCTCCAACGGCTTATTTATTGGCCTTTAATCGTTAGCATTTAATCACACACTCAAACAAGTTAATGAGCCATAAAAAATGTACCAACACCAGCTATTTGGCTCCTCATTTTTTGGTTTCAAAATTAATTTTAAAATAATTTTTCAATAATTTGTCTGTAAAAGTTTAAAAGAAAATAAAATAATAAAGCGTGTGTCATAATAAAATGCTGCCAATAAAGGCTGCAAAGTTTTCCAGTCGTACTGTTTCTGTTCATGCTTCTTTAAGAGATTATGAGGCAGACAGAGAGAGAGAGAGGGATAGAGAGATGGTGATAAATTTTTGTAACGCACTATTAAATTCAAAATATTATAAAATAAGAAATAATTTTGTGGTACATAATAATGACAGAGTGTGGCATAATAATGACAGCGTGGCATAATAATGATGACAGTGACAGTTTGGGTAACACAATAACGGCAGAGTATGGCGAAAAGCATCTAATAGGCGGCTTAACATTATAATTTAGTTATTAAATAGTGTCTCCCTAGTAATTCTTTAAATTATTGTCTTATTTCCTATAGCCACGACTGTAGTATTTTATTTGTTAAGCCTAAAGTGTTTAAATTGGCTTTTGATTCTGTCTTCTCTAGCTCTCCTAAGCTTTAAAGTCTACTCTGTTGCTCTATGAAGTCTTTTGTAAGTACTTGAGTTTTTCCTTTGTTGTTGTTGTTGTTGGTTTGGCAAAAGACTTCAAAAATTTTGTGTTGACAACCAAGTTGGCGTCAGTGGTTAACCAATGTATGCATGTGTGTATACTCAAAAAAGGCTGGCTTTAGCAGACTTGGCATACAACTTAACATACAGTAAACGCTTTATATGATGGACCTTATAAGTAAAGAAATAAGAATTTTAAAAAAATAAATATGCCAAGACTTTTATTAAACACTTTACTGTCTGTCTCTTTGTTTTAAGCCAATGACAGCTGTTAAATAGGCCTTTAATTTCATATTTTTAAGCTTCTACCAAAAATAGTCATCGTTTATGGCTATGGCTATGGCTATGGCAGTAGTGATATGGTGGTGGTGGTGGCACCGAGAGAAAACGTTTAAAATTAATTGCATGGAAAATTTAAAACAATCAATTAGAGGTGGAGCGCAATTACTTTAAATGTTTGCTCTAAAATTGTTGGTGGGTGGTTGGCTGGATGGCTGGTAATGTAAGCCGAAATGTTGTAAATAATTGAATTGAATTCGGAAATTACAACAAATAGAAAACAAAAAATAAATAATTTTAATTGAATTGAATACAAATGTTAAAAAAAGGCATTAAAATGACAAAAAAAATGTGGAAAAAATAATTCAATGGCCTCCCTTAAGAGGTCTTTTCAAATTTATAAAATCCTAAAGAAAACTGTGATAACGTAAACTGTAGTTCAAACTAAAAGCTGTCGTCTCAAACAATTCACAATTTTTACCACTTTCAGTACCTGGCTAAGAAGATATTATCGCCTGCCAACAAAGAGTTTGAATCCTCGAAGACAATCTTACTCAGAGTATCCAATTCTCTCCTACAAAAATGAGATAGTCACAGAGAAAATATTCCATCGCCTTCAACTCCTTCTCTGTCGTACATACATACATAACATAATTGGCCATTACAACCCTTCAATCAGGATTACAACCTAGCTTCTCACACCACTTATGTTGTGTGCGTTAATTTTATACATAAGTAAAGGCACCTTCAGTTTAAATTCGACCCCGAACGACAGATTTTTGAGAAGCTTTTCATGGCAATTTTTACTCTCAGAGTCTTTGCCAGAAATCTGCTGAGAGGAAGTCGCCGAAGAAATATTTTTCGTTTTGATATCTGACCTGGGATTCGAACCCGGCCCTTTCGTCTAATAAACCAACACACTACCCACTAGACCACGGCGACTTCTCTGTCTTACATAATCTGTAAAAGTTCGCCGGAGATATTATTCAGATTCCCCTCATATATATTTAGTTGGTCACTCTAACCCGTTAGCTAGGATTAAGGCTACTATGTAGATTTTATACATAAGAGGCGTGACCTATAGCATAAAGTCGGCTCCGAAAGACCAATTTTTTTAAGAAACTTTTCATGGCAATTTTATTTACTTTCAGAGGTTTTGCCAGAAATCTGCTGATGGGAAGTGTCCGGAGAAATATTTTATATTTTCGTGTTGATATCTGACCTGGTGTTTGAACTCAGTCCTTTCATCTAATAAGCCTACATACTACCTACAAAGACTACGGTGACTTCACCACCTAAATAATCTATTAAACTTCGGCCAAACTATATAAGAATTCCTCAAGTGAGTAAGATCAACTCTTAGTACCCGATAAGCCTCTAAGGTTTTTCCTGCTAAAGTACATTAACACCGCAAAGCTTTTATGTATGTATTCTAGGGATTCGTTCTCAGAACAGAACAGAATTTACAAATTAGGCGATTCTGCACAAATTTTCTTTGTATCTATAAACATGGCTACTATGCCTCTGCTCAGCGTTACCGTTAAGCGACTAAAGTCGCAATTTGACACTTTTTCAGCAACCTCGTCACTTTTTGTGCCTCCTTACTAAAATGAACTAAATCTGACACTTTTCAAGATTTTTTACCCTTTTTTCCCCTTTTTTTAAAAAGTATTTTTTCTGGACTATAGTCTATAGACTAGACTATAGACTAGACTATAGACTAGACTATAGACTAGACTATGGACTAGACTATAGACTAGACTATAGACTAGACTATAGACTAGACTATAGACTAGACTATAGACTAGACTATAGACTAGACTATAGACTAGACTATAGACTAGACTATAGACTAGACTATAGACTAGACTATATACTAGACTATATACTAGACTATAGACTAGATTATATACTAGACAATAGACTAGACTATATACTAGACTATAGACTAGACTATAGACTAGATTGTATACTAGACTATAGACTAGACTATAGACTAGACTATAGACTAGACTATAGACTAGACTATAGACTAGACTATAGACTAGACTATAGACTAGACTATAGACTAGATTATATACTAGACAATAGACTAGACTACGCCAAAATACCCTTTTTATGCGACGTTTTTTTCAAAAATCCCCTTTTTGTGGGACTTCTTAAAAATTTCCAGCGGTAACGCTGCCTCTGCTAATCCTTGATAGCCTCAAATCTCAAATCGTTTGCTACTATAATTTCCTAGTTAAAGTTTAGATTGCCTCAAATCCGGCATCTAACTTTTCTTCCAACAAAAAAATTACGCTTCAAAACTTTTCTGCCGATTTCACAAATATGTTCAAGTGCCATCTTATCAGCATATCTCTCTTCTCTTTCTAACTTACATACAGAATTGATAATTACAACCCTTCAGCTGGGATTAAAACCTAGCTTCTCATACCACTTATATTGTGTGTGTTAATTTTATACATGAGAGGCGGAACCTACTGTTTAAAGTTGACTCCGAACGACAGGTTTTTGGGAAAATTTTTTCATGGCAATTCTTATTTGCTCTCAGAGTTTTTTTTTTCAGAAATCTGCTGTTGGAGACGTCTGACTTGGGGTTTGGCCTTACGTCTAGTGAGCCGACACATTTTATTTTGTCTTGAAATCTTTAATCTACTCTAACACCTTTAGTGTGCTGGTCGAAATCACTGTGACTGTGTGAATGGTATGTCGGCAAATGGCTTTAGGAAGTGTTCTGCAACTAGGTGAAGTGGATAAACGATTTCTACCCCAAATTCTTGTGTGTACCCGTCTTCCGTATTATAAGCTGCTACTGTAAGTTGCCTTTACTCTAAAAGACCTAAAGATCTTAACAAATCAGGTATTTCCTAATGTTTTAAACACTTTTCAAGATTGTTTTTTTTTTTTTCATGGCCTATCTCAACCTTGAAACCCTTTTTGCTGGCAATTGATATTTTCCGTTCTGATTATTTGATTTCATGTTGTGTCTGCAGTTTTTCCTCAAAACAACAAGTTCAGATTTCTTAAATTAAATCTTTAAAAGTGCTTATAATTTAAAAAGAGAGGCTCAAGTTAAATAAGTGCTTAACACGTACATTTAACGTATGATCTCAGATTTAAATCGACAAAAATTTTGCAATTTTTTTTGTTTTTCACTGATTTTTATAAAAACGATCTAAAAAACAAAACCAAAAAAATGTGATGGAAGAAACCCCATTTGCAAAAAACAAAAAAAAAAAAGAGGGAAAAAAGGGGGGAAAAAAATTTTGTACGAAAACCGTCTTTATTAAAATTGACAGTTTCAGACATGCGTTAAATGGACTGCTGCTGCTTGCAATGACTTTTCGAGTTGAAGAAGATCCACACAAAAACACATGAGTATGTACGTACAACAGTGGCAAGACAACTTAAATTTTTTGAAATAAAATAACAGACAGACAGACAGAGACGAGAGCAGAAAAAAATGGTTCGGTTTACTCAGTAGGGAATTTCAATTATTTTGTCATGCCTGCCTGGTGTAAATCAAAACCCAAAAAAATATAAAAACAACTGATCCAGATAAAATCAGAATTTTATTTTTATTTGCAACCAACAACAAAAAAAGTACTTTTATTTTCTATATGACCAGTTTCAAAGTCAAACAACAACAGAGTCAGTCCCCACAAAACAAGAAGTGGCCAACACAGTGCCTCTCTACCCAACCTACATAAATTATTCAAGGTTAACTTTGTGCCATTTTAAGTTTGTTCTTGTGTTTTTGGGTTAAAAACACCAAAAAAAAGTTCTTAAATGAAGAAAAAGTAAATGCTTTAGGGCCTTTGGAAGTACCAAAAATCAACACTTGACAGGGATTTTTTTTCTAAAGGAAAGTCTTTAGAGGATTGAAACTTTAAAAAGCACTTTAGCAGAGCAAAAGCTACTTTTTTGAAGGATGAAAAAATCTTTGAAATTGGCTTTTAAATACCTAATTGATATTAAACTTTTTAAAATTAAATTAAAAAAAAAATCCCTTAAAAAGTACTTTTGTGTAGAAAGTAGAACATTTGTTTTTAAAAGTACTTTTTTGAAAATGAAAAAAATCTTTGCAATTTCCCTGTAAATACCTTAATGATCTATAAGTTTTAAAATTAAATTTAAAAAAAAATCCCTTAAAAAGTACTTTTGTGTAGAAAGTAGAACATTTGTTTGTAAAAGTACTTTTTTGAAAATTTAAAAATTCTTTGTAATTTCCCTGTAAAGTCCTTATTGATGTTGTGTTATGGTGGACTGCTCTGGACAGACAATATAACGTCAGACTTCTTGACAAGGTCAGAAGATCTGCCCCCACGAAAGCCTTGTTCGGAATGCTAAACTGGCTTCCTACTGTGCTTCTAGGAAAGCAGGTGGCCAAGTTTACTGCGACTAGACTTAATGCTCTTTCTCGTTGGCATATTGTACCTTCTGGTCACTCCATAATTTTGGAGATTAACCCGGTGGTCCCTGGGAACATGGTCTTTTTCCCTGCTGAACATTGTCTTGATAGATGTTTCCACTCTCTGATTCCGAGTAGGGATGACTGGAATCCTGATACGATCGTTCCCCCGGATGTCGTGGATATATATACTGACGGCTCTAAACTCGAGGTTGGGGTTGGAAGGGGTGTCCATTCTAGGAAACTGGACCTGAATATTTCTCTCCGTCTGTTAGACTACTGCAGTGTGTTTCAGGCGGAGGTGATGGCAATTTACCGGGCCGCTCAATGGATCCTCGCCGTGGTCTAGTGGTTAGTGTGTTGGCTTATTAGACGAAAGGCCCAGGTTCGAATCCCAGGTCAGACATCAAAACGAAAAAAATATTTCTTCGGCGACTTTTCTCAGCAGATTTCTGGCAAAAACTCTGAGAGTAAAAATTGCCATGAAAAGTTTTTCAAAAATCTGTCGTTCGGAGTCAACTTTAAACTGTAGGTCCCGCCACTTATATGGATAAAAATTAACGCACACAACATAAGTGGTGTGAGAAGCTAGGTCGTAATCCTGACTGAAGGGTTGTAATGGCCAATTATGTATGTATGCAATGGATCCTCCTTAACGATGCTCCTTTCAGTCGCGTCTCGATCTTTTCGGACAGTCAGGCTGCGATAAGATCTCTGTCAGGTTTCGTGATCAACTCTAGCATCGTTAGGGAATGTCGTCGCTGTCTCGACCTAGTCTCGGGGCGCTTCTCCGGTGTCTCTCTGATGTAGATCCCCGGGCACAGTTATATTCCGGAAAACTGTAGGGCCGACGAGTTCGCCAGAGCTGGAGCGCTTCTTCCGGAATCCTCTTCTGTTAAGTTGGGTATGCCACTTGCCTCGGTCAAGTTGACCATTGCGCGAAGGTTCCTTCGGGACTCCAACCAATCCTGGGTCAATGACTAGTCCTGCCCCACCGCTAGACTTACCTGGCCCAGGATGGATGGAAGGCGTACCAACCGGTTACTTGGTCTCGGTCGTGATGTCATCTCGACTGTAGTGGCCGTGCTTACGGGTCATTGTATCATGGGTAGGCACGCCGAGAGAATGAGCCTCCCTTTTAACGACTTCTGCCGTGGATGCAGGTCCACTGGGGAAGAGGAGAGCGTTATTCATTTTCTTTGCCAGTGCCCGTCTCTTGCTAGGTGTAGATATAGGTTAATTTGCTCCCCATTCCTTGTTAGCTTAACGGAGCTATCATTTATTGATATCAAGGATATAGCTTCGTTCATCAAATTTTCTGACTGGTTTTCCAGTACAGGATCGTCGTGCTTTTGTTGTGCAGCCCTTGCTCTGAACAACTTCTTCCTTTCCCTGATTTGGCGAAACTTGGTTAGTACAGGGAGTGCGTTTCACCTGTGGCATCACAACGGGCCGCCATGCGTCCTCAAGTGCGCTTTGTGATATCAGAGCTACCACTACGACCTAACACCTAATGGATATAAGAGTTTTAAAATTAAATTCAAAAAATCCCTTGAAAAGTACTTTTGCATAAAAAGTACTACAACCTGTACAAAAAGTACTTTTGTTGCCAAGTTCATTGACTTTATTCTGACAGATTTTAAAAACTTTATTAGAAAACCTGGTAATAACTTTGTATTCCCATTTTGTAATTAGAAAAACAGCACAAGTAAACAATAAAAGTCATTGGCTTTTGCCATAAGCCGGCCTGGCCAATTGACACCATTTTTTTATGCATAGAAAGCCAGACTTAAAACCAATTTGAATGAGATATAAGAAAACATTAAAATTAATATGAATTTCAAATTCTAAAGTTGAACGGCAATATAAAAAACAAAAACAAAATATGCCACAAGAAATTTACCTAAAAATTTTAAATTCAAGCTTAAAAAGGAAGTCTTTAATGGATGCCTTAAAAGTAACGAAAATTGTTTTGCGAAAAGAAGAAAAAAAAAATTAATTTTTTAAGCAATGAGTGGATAACAGAACTTGTGTTTTAATGTGGAGAAAAATATATTTTTCAAACATAGCTTATGTACTAACATTAAACTGCATTATCATTTATGTTCTTAATTTTTTTTTTTTTTTCCAGGTACGTACAAGGAATCCAATTTTGAAAGTTTTAGCTATGTCAGGCAAGTAAAAAAAAGTCTTTTTCCCTTTTCCTCTTTAGTACTTAAAAGGTAATTCAAAATATCACGAACAGGAATTGAATTCAAATTCAAGGCGGGCTTACGCTCTCCAGTCTGCACGAATCCATACTGCTTTCCAACCAACCAGACTCTATTTAAAGTTTGTATCCTGGTCCTAGACAGCAAAACAACCAATATTACAATATCTCCCCAAGTTCATATCCAATAATCGTCATCAATTATGCTTTAAGCTTTTAATTTCAAAATGTAGATAGTATGTTGGCTTATTAGACTAAAAACCGGAGTTCAAAACCCAGGTCAGACATCAAAACGAAAATACGAAAAAATATTTCTTAGGCGACTTCAGCAGCAAATCTTTGGCAAAAACTCTGAGTGTAAAATAAAATTGCCATAAAACGCTTCTCAAAAATCTGTCGTTCGGAGTCGACTTTAAACTGTAGGTCCCGCCACTTATGTATGAAATTAACACACACAACATAAGTAGTGTGAGAAACTGCGGGCTTCTTGGGGACAATTGCTGTAGACTGTCTAATGGTGTCTAATGCTGTCTAGCAGCAATTCGTTTCCTTAGCATCTTCCCTCTTTCATCCTTTCCTAAAAAAAAACCTGCATAATGCCCTGCATGAGTAGGGGCCATCCCCTGAGTACTGGTTTTATAAAAAAAAAGATCCACGATTGCATTGTCAATCATAAGCCTGCAGGTACATAAAGGGATTCCTAATGTAGAGAATTCATCAGAGAGTTCGATGGTCGTGCCTCTTCTGACCAAATCATCAACTCTGCAATTGCCGGGAATATTTGTCTCGAACCCTGACTTTACGTCTAATAAGCCAATCGAGCACACTACCTACTAGACCACGGCTACCCCTTAGGAAACACACGGCAACTCTGCTTAAACCACAAATAAGCAGTCTAAGCACTCTTATCAGGGTTATTACGGGGTATTGTATTATAGGAACGCATGTGAGGCGTATTGGTATTGGACACCTCGCGAATGCTTTCTGCAGAAGCTATGAAGAGGAGGAAGAGGATGAAACTATTCTTCACCTAGTGTGCACATGGCCGGCACTTGGTCAGAGGAGAAAGAGAAACCTGGTTGCCTACGACATGGAAGATCTAGATGAACTGTCATGCATGGATATTGGCAGTCTGAAATTGGGGAGAATGTAAAACTGTGGTTTTACAGGTAGTGTCTAGTGGGTAGTGTGTTGCCTTATTAGACGAAAGGCCCGGGTTCGTATTCCAGATCAGACATCAAAACGAAAAATATTTCTTCGGCGACTTCCTCTCAGCAGTTTTCTGACAAAGACTCTGAGAGTAACTATTGCCATGAAAAGTTTCTCAAAAATCTGTCGTTCGGAGTCGACTTTAAACTGTAGGTCCCGCCACTCATGGATAAAATTAACGCACACAACATAAGTGATGTGAGAAGGCAAGGTCGTCATCCTGACTGAAGGGTTGTAATGGCCAATTATGTATGTATGTATGTAAAACTGTGGTATCACAATGGGCACTGTGTGCAGCCTAAGTGTGTTCGCTCATGGCTACCTAAATGCAGACAACTTTTTACAAAATAATGTGATTTTAAAATGACTTCTAATGAAATGAAGCTTTAAGTGTCAATTTCCAAACACGTTATCCGGGATCCGAGACATTTTAGAAGCATTGTAAGCGAAATACTTTTATGAACACCTGATTGGTGCAAAAGCCTCTAGTTCAAAAGTGTAGTTTTTTTTTTGAATTGCATGTTGATGAATCAATAAGCCAATGAGTAATGCAGCTGTTTGACGTCTTCACATAGAATTGACAGCCAATAAGCCAATATCATAAATACTGACATCTTAGTTCTTTATTGGAATAAATTAATCAATTTTTAATAAGAATTTTTTTAATAAAATAAAAATAAAAATGAAAAATAGAAAACATTAATAAGAGACATGTAAACTGATAGTTGCACTGCATTATCATTGTACATTTTTAAAGAATTTTTTAATGTTTAATATTTTCCTCACAATATTTGATGAATTAAATTCCAATGAATTTATCTATTTTCCATCATCTTAACTTTCTTCATTCAACCACTATTCTCCCCGGTTTTTAATTCAATTCTAAGACCACCCATACAGTCAGTTTCCAAAAAACCAAAAAACAAAAAAATATTTTCTATTGTGTTTTCCTTTAAACAGAAATACAGAAAGAGATAGAGAAAGATACACGCAGAGAGAGAGAGAGAGAAGAAGAGAGCAACAACAACAAAATCATAATTTGTTTTCATTAATTGACAGGCTGTCACATTATAATACAGCAAGTCATTCGAACAAAAAACTACAAATGACAGCATCATTATTATGATTATTATTATTGCTGTTCGTATTATTAATAATAAATTGTTTAATAAACAATAGAAAAATACAATAACAACAACAATAACATCAAAAACATTTAATTGAATAATTTTATAAAAGAAAAAAGAAACAATAACCAAAACCCCCAGAAAAAAAAGTTACGAAATTATCCACGCAATTATAAGCCAAGTGCCATGCCAATGATAATCACAATGAATGAATGATAATGAACAAGATGATGATGATGATGATTGTAATATTAACGATAAAACATGATAATTTATTATCATAAAGAAAGACACAAAAAGAGTCAAAAAATAATAATAAAAACAAGTAAGAAAGTAAAGCCACCACGACTTTCTAGTACGCTATACCCAACAGTAACTAAGACATGTCATGCTAAGAAAGAAAACATGTTTCGATTCCCATGACCTAGACCTGGCCATGCATAAAACGGCATTACTGCTGCTTACTGGTCATCGTATCCCCTTGCAGCTGGGCGTGAGTATTGGAAACGAGGTAATTAGGACCAAGAGGTCGGAAAGACACCTGGTAATAAGGCTGGATGCCAGACTGAAATTTTCGTATCACATTCAGTACTCGGCTAAAAAAACCCAGAACATCTTCGGACAGCTTAGCAGATTAATGGCGAATATTGGCGGCCCGCTACCGGTGAAACGGAGACTCCTGATGGAGGTTGGTAACAGCATTATGCTCTATGGGAGTGAAATTTGGGCCGAAACATACATACATAATTAGCCATTACAACCCTTCAGTCAGGATTACGACCTAGCTTCTCGATCGCTTATGTTGTGTGCCTTAATTTTATACATGAGTGGCGGGACCTACAGTTTAAAATCGATTCCGAACGACAGATTTTTGAGAAGCTTTTAATGGCAATTTTTACTCTCAAAGTCTTTGCCAGAAATCTGCTGCGAGGAAGTCGCCGAAGAAATATTTTTCTTTTTGATATCTGACCTGGGATTCGAACCCGGGCCTTTTGTCTAATAAGCCAACACACTACCCACTAGATCACGGCGACTTCATTTGGGCCGAAATGCTAGAGGTTAAAAAGCAAGCAAACTCACTTGTATCGGCATTGCATATCGCGTCGGCTTATCGTATAGTATCCGCCCCTCCCGTACTTGTGATAGCAAGTACAATCCCTGTGGCTCTGCTAGCACACCAGAGCGGATGAAGATTTATAAAGCGTACTCGGCTGGAAATCACATAACCGGTCACTTCAAGGAAAATACCAATTTAGAATGGCAATGACGATGGAACGATGAAGAAAAAGAACTGAGGACGGCGAGACTTATTCCGGACATAAAGCCATGGATTGGCCAGAAATTTGGAGAGGTAAATTACTACGTTACACAGATGCTATCGGGTCACGGATATTTTATGAAATATTTGTACAAAATGGGCAAAACCGCCTCCCCTTTCTGTCCTTACGAGGAAAAGGAAGTAATTGATGATGCAGAACACACTATTTCGAATGTGCGTGCTGGCAGAGCTATTGCCCTGTACTGAAGTCGAACGATCACGGCCGCGAACATGGTCGGGGTTATGATTGCGTATAGAGAGAATTGGGCCTCAGTGGCGATTTACCGCATTTTAAAGTATCTTTAACTAAACCCAAGTTTAACGGCAAGTTATAATAATGGCCTAGTTTCTCACACCACTTATGTTGCGTGTGTGCAGTAATTAACATAAGTCGCAGGACCCTCAGTTTAAAGCTGACTCCAAGCGACAGATTTTGGAGAACTTTACATGACAATTTTATTTAAGATTCAGTTTTGCGTGCTCGGGAAAAATACAATGATCCCATATGCTGCAATGGGCCAAACGAGCCTAGACCACATTCAATGTATACATCCGAGTCAACACCTTTAAGATTCTCGCTTATCGAAATGACATGCTTGGCGTTACTTGAAATGCTTTCTCTATGTGAGATAGCTAGGACAGTTTGCTATCCAGTATTCATGCATAATTTGGTAATTACAAACTTTAAGGCAGGATTACGATCTAGCATCTCACACCACTTATATTGTGTGTGTGTATGAATTTTTTCATGTTTAAAGTTTTTTACAGTTTAAAGTCGACTCGCGGCAACAGATTTTTTGAGAAACTTCTCTTAAAAATTTTATTTTCTTTCAGAGTTTATGCTAGAAGTCGTTTTGTTGAAGATGTCTGACCTGTGGTTTGAACCATAACCTTACGTCTAATCAGTCAACATAATACCTACACAGACTACGACGACTTCAAAGTACTATTCTCAGATACTTTCTCTATATACATACATAATTGGCCATTTCAACCCTTCAGTCAGGATTACGACCTAGCTTCTCATACCACTTATGTTGTGTGCGTTAATTTTATACATAAGTAAAGGCACCTACAGTTTAAAGTCGACTCCGAACGACAGATTTTTGAGAAGCATTTCATGGCAATTTTTACTCTCAGAGTCTTTGCCAGAAATCTGCTGAGAGGAAGTCGCCGAAGAAATATTTTTTGTTTTGATGTCTGACCTACATTTCTCTACATTTTCAGTGATAATATTTTCAAAATGATCCAATTGAAGAAATTTCTTCGTCCGGGGGTTATTTTCAATCACTTCATTCGATCGATCTTCTATCTCAAGCCTATTTTGAATGATATCAGAAAGAGTCTCTTCAAATTTTTCCAAACTATGGTGTCTGCATAGCCTTGACAGTCAATGTTCGCCTCAGACAATTGTGTACCCACCACCAACCTCGACAATAGTTGTAATAACGCTTAACCCTTTTATGCCGACATTCATTATTTCGTTCACTGTGTTTGATTGCATGACAATCAGTTTATCAATTAATATACCAGGCTTGAACACAGGATTTGTTTAAAAATAGTTTCTACTAGTAGTTGTCTATTGAATCCCCTCCAGTATAAAACCATTTCTACCAGTTTCTACAATTAATTTCCCCATTCATCCATATTTCACTTCACCTTTTGTAGTATTTAACTGCGATTGGCCTTAATAAACTATGAAAACATTGTCAACATTGTCGTCATTGTCGTCATTGTCTTCTTGAAAACCTCAACTACCTACCGCATGCCAACACACTCTATACACCACACACACACACACACACACAAACTCCAGAAGACTTTGGCTATTGTTTCCCTTTAAACGTTTCTCTTTGTGTCATTGTCACTGTCATAATTCTTGTTGCCATTTGACATACATACAGTGTATGGCCAAATAAACAACAACAACAATAACAATCGCCATGATTCATATAATTTTTATGTTAAACAAGTTGTCTCGTGGTGTGTTATGTTATGCTGTGTGGTGTGGTGTGGTGTTTGTAATATAATTTTCACGCTTTTTCTTTCCTTTACTCGTCTCCTTTCTTTGCTTCTAAGGGATTCCTTTTCTTTGGAGCATAATTATGGGAATATAAAGCATGAATACGATATTTTAAATTCATTCATAAAGTTTGTAACACCATCATGTCTAGGATAAGATCCATTCTTAATAGTGCAGAACTGTGAAAATGTATCACTTCCAGGACCCCTTGCCTTGACAACAGTACTTGCCTTGGCACATAACATACATAATTGGCCATTACAATCCTTCAGTCAGGATTACGACCTAACTTCCCACACCACTTATGTTGTGTGCGTTAATTTTATACATAAGTAAAGGGACCTACAGTTTAAAGTCGACTTCGAACGACAGATTTTTGAGAAGCTTTTCATGGCAATTTTTACTCTCAGAGTCTTTGCCAGAAATCTGCTAAGAGGAAGTCGAAGAAACATTTTTCGTTTTGATGTCTGACCTGGGATACGAACCCGGGCCTTTTGTCTAATAAGCCAACACACTACCCACTAGACCTCGGCGGCTTGCCCTTGGCACAGTGACCGAAAAAATCAGTGAGTACTTCTCTAGCACCCTTTGTGCGCTTAAAACGGAAAAGAAGAAAAAATCTTGAAACTCGGTGAGAGAGTTGGGTCCGGGAAATAGCAGAAGAGCAGTATTTTAACTGGGTTAAGAGCTGTTATGACCAGGAGGACAAACAAAAACATATCCTTACTTCCAAGAGATAGAGTAGAAGCAATTCGCCAACATTCGCCACCACAATCGGGCTAATAAGGGTAGTAATCGTTGGAGACTAGCGAAGCGAAATGAACCCCATGTGTAATGAATTGTAACGGCGAAGGATTGCCGTTGAGATGGTTAATCGCGATGAGATATCAGATAAAAACTATTTTGTAAAGGCCAGATGTACTCAATGAAATAGTTTTGGGTAGATTAGCGGGTTCCTCTAGCACTGAGAGAGGTACAGCGGGCGAAAGTAATGGCGTTCTCCAAAACTAAAGAAGTTTTAAACGATTTCCAAAGTGATTTTAGTGCGAAGATCAGCAGGAAGTAATCAAGACCTTGGAAAAACTAAAAACGATTCTGTAGGGTTGACTACCAAACAAACTGTAGTCGATTACATTGCGAACTGCAGCCAATACAGCATAGGAAGAGGACAGCTATAGCATTACAACTCGGGAACTTTTAGCTATGTCCGTATTGGGCTCTCTTCCTGTTAGCAACGCCATGAACCTTAGCTTGGTATTGCAGCCAATACAGCATAAGAAGAGGACAGCTATAGCATTACAACTCGGGAACTTTTAGCTATGTCCGTATTGGGCTCTCTTCCATAGCTTGGATGAACCATAGCTTGGACATCTTGAATATTAGCAGCTTTCTAGTCAATACTTTGAAAGTGAATAAAATTGCCATGAGAAGTGTCCCAAAAATCTGTCGAGCAGCGATTTCCGACACTTTTGGATAAATTTAACACAACACGGGTAGTGATAGGAGATTTAGGTTCAGTTTAGACGATGTATACTTGCCAATTGAAACATAGAACGACGTCCTAAAGCGAAGACGATATTAGGGGAGATAGGGAAAATGAGAGGAATTGGAAAAGGGAGAATAAGGGAAGCAGAGAAATTACACAGAGTAACGGAACACACAGTCGCCGTGGTCTAGAGGGTAGTGTGTTGGCTTATTATACAAAAGGCCAGGGTTCGAATCCCAGGTCAGACATCAAAACGAAAAATATTTCTTCGGCGACTTCCTCTCAGCAGATTTCTGGCAAAGACTCTGAGAGTAAAATTTGCCATGAGAAGCTTCTCAAAAAAAATCTGTCGTTCGGAGTCGACTTTAAACTGTAGGTCCCGCCGCTCATGTATAAAATTAACGCACACAACATAAGTGGTGTGAGAAGCTAGGTCGTAATCCTGACTGAAGGGTTGTAATGCCCAATTATGTATTTATGTATGGAACACACAAGATAGGCGCGATTACAATATTGAAGCCCTGGCACTTTGAGAGAAGCTAGGTTGTAATCCTGACTAAAGAGTTGCAATGATCAATTAAGTAAGTCGCTGATGGAAATACATGCTGATCAAAGCAGAAATTTTAGGTCGTCAGTTAATAAAAAAGTATGTGAAGTAGAACAAGTCAAGAACAATGCCAATACAGACACAGTTGTACGGAATGGTAGAACGATTGAATTGATTCACTGGAGAAATATCTCCACAAGGCAGCTATGTACGTGTCAGTATAAAGCACAGTTATCGGGTCTGTTTTCGGCAAACAAGGATGTGTTTGAGTTCCAGAAGTCCACGATTTGACTTAACGTTCTTGACACAACTTGAAGCAATCTGACTGTACGTAGATGGACATCTTTTCTTAAGGTTCAATTAGTCGTGACTTAACCATAACCATATAAATCAGCTGTTTTAACCAACTTTATGGACATCACTGTTTTCGATTATAGGTGACTTACCATAATGCCATAGTCATAACGATAACCATATGTACCAATTGAATTTTGGTTTTTTGCCATAACCATAAACAGCTGTTTGCTGAATTTACTTACATGTATACACATTTTTTTTTTTTTGTTTACTTTTCTACTTTTGAAAAATTCTATGTGCAATTAACGTAAACAGCTGTTTATGGCCATGGCTGCACTGATTGCTGCTAATAGTAAATTTACGGTAATGGGATATGTTACAACTACGGCGTTATGGTAAAGTCACGACTAATTGAACCTTTAGCCCTGTGTGTACTACGAGTATTATTTATCCAAAGTTTAGGGGAAAAATCTTACATTTTAAAGAACTTTCCAGAAGGTGATCTTGGCCATGTTAATCCCGTTATTTATTAGTTCGAAGAAGGATTTTTTTTTAAAGGCAGTAGTCGGTACTACATATTTACTTTGCTTCTAACCAAGTTTTCTAAGCAAAAAAATTCACTTTCATTTAAAACAGGAAAAGGAAAACGCAGATGTTTTCTTCCAACACATGATAATTGCACAACCATTACAGAATAGAATAACAAACTGAAGAGATAACAAAAAAAGAACAAAAACAAAAAGTACAGAAAAAGAAGAAAACAAAAGTGATCCGAATCTTTCCTTGTTTTTCAAAGCTAATGTCCCGCCTAATGATAAAAACAAGTAACGTGTACGGCAAGAGCTAGGAGGCTATATGAGGCAACATTTGTCAATTGTTCAACACCTAAAGGTAAAGAGACTAAAAGGATAAATAATTTGTCCTTTTTGCTTGAATCTAACACACATGCACGCACGCAAACGCACAAATTAATGGCAAAAACAGTCTGAACAAATGACACTCAAAGGAAGAAGAAAAAATAAAAAGGGAAAAAACCAAAAACAAAAATAAACAAATGGAGTCGGATAAACTATTGTAATAACATATACACACGCCCTGTAATAAAAATGACAATAAAAGATAACGATGATGATGATGATGATGGTGATAGTAATGCAGGATAAAATAATGGAAACAACAGTCCTTCACTCAGTCACTGACTTACACACTCTGTCCTAAGCAGTTCTATGCACTCTTACAAAATATTTTTGTATGACTTTGACAATATGATTGGTGTTGTTTTACTTTTATACGTAAGTATATCCTTTTAAAACATATTCACTTTATGTCCTTAGCAATACATAGATAGGGAGTGAAAGAGAGAAGTGAGAGAAACTGAAAGCATAGGTCCTAGATCAAAGTACTGTTTGTTTGACCACCTTTTTAATTTATTTTGTTTGTTTTAATTTTTTTCTTCTTTTTCCTGTCATTTGACTTTTTGACCTTTTTTTTGGTCGTCATTCCTTACGTACATACATTATCCTGGCAGAGATATCCTGTTATAGTGTGTGTGTGTCTCATTTGTGCGTTTTTCTTTCCCCTTGAATCATTTTCCTTTATTTGCCTTGTCTTTCCGCTCTTTTTCTTATGGCATTATTTATTGTAATTTTTATTATTAATAACTTGGGCTTGTTAACATATGTCTCTATAGAGCACACACACACATTACACATTAAGGGTATTCACAGATAAGCAATAAAGGAGTTTGCAAAAAAAAAAAAAGAAGAAATACAAATCTGTGTACCCAATTCCTATAAAATCTTAATTATTGGGCCCAAATACAGCATGCAGCTACCAAGGCAGCGAAACTAACGGGTATGCTAAGCAGGATGATGGCAAATGTTGGCGGACCAACACAGGCCAAGCGGAAATTGATTATGGCGGCGACGAACTCCATATTGCTGTACGGAAGCGAGATATCGGGATATGCGCTGGAGATTAAATCTAAGCGGAAAATACTAGCAGCGGTGCAGCGAACAGCGGCATTAAGAGTTGCCTCGGCCTACCGCACAGTATCGCAGTTGCCGCAGTCCTAGTGATCGCTGGTGAGATACCTATTGACCTGCAGGCATTTGAGCGAAGAAAATCTTGGAGAACGAAGAGGGAAAATCTTCCCATTAGTAGCGCAGATCTCAGATCTCAAACACTACGGCGATGGCAAAGTAGATGGAACGAGGAAACATGCGGAAGATGGACTTATAAATTTATTCCATCTATAGAGGCATGGATACGGAGAACCTTTGAGGAAACTAACTATTTTCTGACCCAGTTTCTCTGTGGTCATGGTTATTTCCGAAAATACCTATACCGTATAGGCAAGGTGACTGATCCTGGCTGCATTTATTGCGAGGAAATGAGTGACGACGTTGAACACACATTCTTCCATTGCATTAAATGGCAAGACGAGAAGAACATGTTGATGGAACAAATTGATGAATTTACATCCGACACCATTGTGAACGCAATGCTCGAAAGTGAGATAAAATGGGACGCTGTGAGAAGATACGTTGAATATGTACTCCGTAGAAAGAAGTTCGACCTTGATACAATACAACGGAATGATATATGAGAAGACGAGCCGATGGCATGAAGCTGGCTTCAAATATGGCGTACCCAGCCGTGGGAGAGTAGACAACGGTCCTTAACTGGACGTCGTTCTGGGCCCTTCCCGAAGTAATGCAGATAGCCGTCCCGGGAAGGGAGTATCCCCAGAAGAAGGGGGATTGTTTTAGTGGAAGCAGCACTCGACGCAGCTGATGACGATCACTGCAAGTGCGAAAGCATTTTCAACCCTACCTCACACGCCAAAAAAAAAAAATTCCTATAATAATGTGAGAAATTCTTATGTCACTTTTATATCGTAGAATAGTTTAATAAAAACATTATGAAACTGGTCACCGTAGTCTAGTCGTATTAGACGTAAGGCCATGGTTCAAATCCCAGGTCAGACATCAAAACGAAATTTGAAAAAATATTTCTGCAGTGACTTTCTCTCAATAGATTTCTGGCAAAAATTCTGACAGTAAATAAAATTGCCATGAAAAGTTTCTCAATCGATTTTAAACTGTAGGTCCCACCACTCTTGTATGAAATTTATGCATCCAACATAAGTGGTGTGAGAAGCTAGGTCGTAATCCGAACTAAAGGGTTGTAATGACCAAATATACAAATATCGTTGAATGAATCGTCTAGTTTAACATTTATGAGAGCTTTTTAAATTTTACAAGCATTACAAATTAGAGACGCCAGTCATATGGGTGTTACCAAGCCTAGCTTCTTCATCTAGCTTGCATACAATGTACACAGTACCAGTGATTTATGTATTTATCTTCAGGACTGTTGATAAACCTCAAAACTACTCTTAAAAAAAATAATAAAAATAATTAAATAATTTCTAATTTGAAAGCGGAAGATGCCCGCCTTTTAACACATCCGCTGCCAAGCCTAAATTATATGAAGTCACTTCCATTGCCATTTATATTTTGAGTGTTATTGTTTATCAAAACCCTGTTATTTCTTGGTAGGACCGCATATAATAATAATCATTTACAAGCAGAAAACCAAAGACGAGTATATTCGTCATTGGCAATATAGGAAGGCAGAAGGACTCGATATCCTTTTTCGTATTTGCGTACGTTTTAATAGAAAAACAAAATAACAGATGGCTAAAAAAGAAACTGGAATAAAATGAAACAGATTTCGAAAATTGGCAAACACTTAGAAATTCACTATTGTCGATTGGCAAAAAAAATTGCTTATTCAAAAACCTGCTTGTTATAATATATTTAAAGTACGACGAATATACTCGTCCTGGCATTGGGGGATATCCTGTCAAAGACGAGTATACTCGTCTTGACAGTGAGGAATACCATGTCAAAGACGAGTATACTCGTCTTGGTACTGCGGGACACCCTATCAAAGACGAGTGTACTCGTCCTTGGTAGCGAATGTGTTAACAAGCTAGAAGCCTTCTTTCTTCTTCCATAAATTAAGTCAGAAGTTATACGATGTATTGGAATCTTGGTTTGTGTAGATCAAAGAAAGAAATGTGATCATTCTCTAGAAATCCCAGACTTCTTGGGGATCGAAACCGGCAATAGGTGAGTTGCCCTAAAAAGAAAACCAATCAATAGAAAATAAAGTTGAGCTAGGATGTACAGTTATACTACATCCAGTATCTTGGGGTGCCCAATAAGCACTAACTTAATCGCCTGTCCGCAGAGGTTTGTAATAAAAATCAGTCGGCAATGAGTTCTGATACTCATTAACTATAATATTTTTTTCAATCACAATAAAAAAATATCAGCGCTGAAGTTGGCTGCGAATTCTATCGTAGCTTCTTCTGAAGTCTGAACCCAATATCACAGATTACAGGAATTGAATGGGAGGTATCAAAAGACAGTCTATTGGTTGCTCGATATTTGTTTTCTTTTTAATTTTTTTCAGAAGACACCTGTGGTCTTCTGTTGACGGCATGTCCATCGGAATCATTAAATTTCAAAAAACCACAGGAAAATTTATAACACATTGACTGGCAACAACGAGATAACTCGTATATTGCGTTTCCTTCTAGGATGCTAAACTACGAGTTATCTCGTACTCAGTAATGTGATAATATTAAATTATCATTTTTAGGCCTGTTTTCTGAAAATTACCATGGCAGTCAACGTGTTAAAAAAATTTAATGGCATTTTAAAAGAAATCATATGTAGTTAAATAAAACGTGCAACTTTTTTTTAAATAATTTTCAAATATTTTTTAGAATTTTTTTAAAATATTTTTTAGAATTTTTTTAGAATTTTTTTAAAAAATTTTTTAGAATTTTTTGTAGTAGAAATAAAAATTTTCTATTTGATTTTTTCTTATTAAAAATTTTAAATTATTAATTTAATTTCAATTTTTTACCTTTTATTGTTGTAGTAGAGCTATACACCACTTGACCTATTTTTCTTCTATGTTTTCAATATTATTTAAGCGATTTTAATTGTAATATTTTTAGTGAAAAAATTTTTTGTTTAAAAATATTTCTTTTGTAAGCACTTTTGTTTTTAAAGGAAAAACTTATTGAAATAAAACACGAAACTTCAATTTCATTTTCGAAATCACTGGAAACGAAGAAAAAAAAAACGACACTTGAGAACTTTGTAAACACTTCACTTGCCAGCACTAAAAAATAAATAAAAATGAACTCATATTGCCATTGCAAAGCTACAATAGTCAAGCTTAGCAAAAATAATTAAGAAAAAAAAAAAATACATAACTTTCAATTAAACAATTATAATATTTATACTCTATTTAAAAAGGCATTTTTTTTCGATTTCTTCTTCTTTTCAATTAAACTTTGCTTATGATTTATGGGAATCCTAAATAAGCATTTGAGAACTTTATTTTCATATTTTTTTTTTTGTTTTTAATTTTTAACTATTTTTAGCATAATTTTTTTTAATTAAAAGAAATGAAATCATTTAAGTGTGCTTCTTTTTTTCTTCTATTTTTTTAAAAAGAATTTTAATTTTTATTGGATTTTTTATTGGATTCTTTATTAATTAAGAATTATTTCATTTACATTAGAAAATTGTTTGCATATTTATGTTATGCTTTTAGATTTTGTCACAATTTTATTGCCTTAAATGAAGTCTTAATAAATAATTATTCAATTAAAACTCTTTTTTTCTTTTCGAACATTGGCTTAAAACTCCGTTTTCGTTTAAAAAATAATTTCGCGCTTTTGCTTTTAAGCAACTCGTTTTGCGATCGTTTTTGGCTACACTCCCTCCTTCAATATGTTCAATTGTCAACAGTTGGTTGACTACTAAACTGATAATATTTATCCATTGTTTATAACTTGTTAAGCAAGTTTTTTTTTTAATTTTCAAAAGCAACCAGCAGATCAAGAGAAACAGCTGTTTTTTATTCGTACGTACAATGTACATGTGCATGTACATGAGATCTTCATTTGCTCACTCACACACCCTTACTCTACTAATCTCTAGTAGTCTTGCTTACGCTATTGTTTATGTGTTCCATGTCCACTGTGTTTCATGTAAACAAATCAATTTCAATGCGTGCATGAAATATAAACAAAACAATATGAATGCCGGTAATTGTTTACAGTTTAAAATGCTTTGCTATGCATTGCTTTCATTTTTTCATTGGTCATCCCTTGCAAGTTACTTTTTGCCTTTGTTTGTGTGTTCCCATAATGGAACATGGAGTTCCGCTGTAGAGATTTTGAATTTCGTAAAGCCGTTACACTTTGTTGTAGTGAATTTTCTTTTTTGTGTGTGTTTTTTATTGAAAAAATCTTTAATTTATAACAGAAAATAAATATTTTTTTATTATTTTCTTTGTTTTGTTGCCATTTTTATATGACGAATCATTCTCTTTTCGTTGGAAATTCTTTTCAGTCATCATTTATGATCAATAAATTGAGTTAAACGGATTAATTTTACAAAACAGAAAAATTATTTGATATTTCCGATCGGCTTAAAATTCTTTATATGCAATGAAATGGAAAATATTTTAAATTGTTTTACTTAATAATTCAGTATATAGACCGCTTTATGCAAAATATGCAGTTGGAAAGCTAGTCTGCTTAGCAATTTTTCTATCATAAGCGAATTTTTCTATCATTCATCAATATGAACTAATTTTCTCTAATGCTCAAAATAGCTTAAGGACAAGTAGAAAAATATTAACAGAATTCATGTCCCATTACATTAGCCATATCAGACACGAAAAAAAGGCTACATATGTACGTCAGGTCGCCGTGGTCTATTAGGTAGTACGTACGTAATTGGCCATTACAACCCTTCAGTCAGGATTACGACCTAGCTTCTCACACCACTTATGTTGTGTGCGTTAATTTTATACATGAGTGGCGGGACCTACAGTTTAAAGTCGACTCCGAACGACAGATTTTTGAGAAGCTTTTCATGGCAATTTCGATTTACTCTCAGAGCTTTAGCCAGAAATCTGCTGAGAGGAAGTCGTCGAAGAAATATTTTTCGTTTTGATGTCTGACCTGCGATACGAACGCGGGCCTTTTTGTCTAATAAGCCAACACACTACCCACTAGACCACGGCGACCCCAGGTAGACTAGTAGGTAGTGTGTTGGCTTATTAGACGAAAGGCCCGAGTTCGAATCCCAGGTCAGACATCAAAACGAAAATATGAAAATACTTTTTCCGCGACTTCCTCTCAGCAGATTTCTGACAAAAACTCTGAGAGTAAAAATTGCCTTGAAATGTGTCGTTCGGAGTCGACTTTAAACTGTAGGTCCCGTCACTCATGTATAAAATTAACGCACACAACACAAGTGGTGTGAGAAGCTAGGACGTTGTACAATGGGTCAATTCGACCACCGAGTACTGTACTTATTAAAACTGACAAGTACACGTCCTCTAACCTAACCTAACCTACGTCAGGAAAAGCAATATTAGACAATAACTGTGTCCAACCCTGCAAGATTATTGAGGATCAAAATATCTCTGAAATCTCTGATAAAAGCCGTCACAGATCTCTCACTGGCGTAATGGAGTGGTACAACATTCATGTTATATAAGGATCGGTTTATAGAGTAAGCCAGGCATGAGCACAACCATCGAACTCTCCGTTAAGGTCACTGCTATGGAAACTCTTTGAAAGATCTATATAATCGAGATTATAATTGAAAATGTAATCATGAATACTGTCAATGTTGTATGGGAGCCTTTGGAGACGAAGCCTCCAAACCCGGCTTAAGTTGGAAGATGCATGAAAAGTTTATTCAAACTTTAAAGAAGTACGCTCAAGATGGTCGTTCCCTTTGCCATATTTTTTATACATGTTTGTATCATTGTAGTCGCCGGAGTCTAGTAGGTAGTGTGTTGGCTTATTAGACATAAAGTCACGGTTCAAACCATAAGTCAGATATCTCCAACAAAACAAAATATGAAAACAAATATTTCTTCAATGATTGCCTTCCCGCAGATTTCTGGCAAAAACTTCTAAGTGTTGAAATAAAATTGCCGAGAAAGAGTTTCTCAAAAATTTGTAATTAGGCGTCGACTTATATATAAAACTAGCTGACCCAGCGAACTTCGTCCCACCCAAAAAGGTCACATTGCATAAAGCGCTGACGAAGTTGTTGGTCCAAAACGAAAACTAACAGATATACATGTTATATATGTACCCACTAATATGTAGTTAAACCCTCGAATTAGTATACTTAAAAGGGGAGGCTTGAACTCTATGATATGTACATAAATATTCAGTTTTAACGACTTGCCAAGCCTACATTTTGTTATATTTGTAAACCTGATAAGCTTTCGAACAAGAAAAGAATGGTTAAAATGACTTAATGGGGACCGCTAATTTTCGGTCGGATTGTCGATATCGACTCTACGAAATTACCTACCAAATTTTATTCTCCTACGATCGATATATACCTAAATATTCAATTTAAACGATTTGCCACGCCCATTTTAACATTTAAGGATATGAAAAATAAATGTTGTCCGATTCTCAGACCTATTCGATATGCACACAAAATTTGACGAAAATCGGTCGCTCCATTTTGGAGGAGTTTAACCAATAACACCGTGTAACGAGAATTTTTTTTTACGCCGAGGAGGGGCAAATGTTCCTAACCGCACCATAGGGGAAGCCGTCACGACCTCCGTGTGTGGGGCCCACTCCGGAACTACGGTGGTAATACTTTGGAGTGTAACGTTGTTTATTCATTCTTTTATTTGGGTTCCATCTTCAAGCCGCTATCTCATATCGAATATGCAGTTGACCCTTAAAGACCCCGAGGGTGCCTATGGTAATCAGTGAGGTCCTTGCGAGGGTTGACGCAAATCCTTATGGGAGTTTGCGTTCTGAGCCAGGTCGGACACTAATTAGGAGTCATCTCAACTAAACCTGCATCGCCGTCGCTAAATGGCGGCGATAATCGAACGTACTTGAAGCCCTGGCAAGGGTTTAACGGAACGGGGACGTCTGCAGCATTAGCCTGAAAGCCATTTCGACCAGTTTTCACCCGGTGTACTCAGGTAACAGAATGCAACAAACGTCTGCCAGAATTTTATATATTAGAAGCTATATAGAGAAGCTAGGTTATAATCCTAACTAAAGTGTTGCAATAACCAACAACGTACGTATGTTTATCCTTTAGGACTAATGGCCATTTCAAAATACAAAAAGTATTCTTCCGGCGATTTCTTTTCTTTCTCTTCTTGAAAAGTTTCTCAAAAATCTGTCGTTCGGAGTCGACTTTAAACTGTAGGTCCCGCCACTTTTGTATAAAATTAACACTCACAACATAAGTGGTGTGAGAAACTGCAGACTTCTTGGGAACGATTGCTGTAGACTATCTAATGGTGAAGGTATAGCACTGGCCATTTCCGTTCGCATCTTGTCTCTTTCCACCTTTGCTAAACCTGCACAATGCACTGCATGAGTAGGGGTCATACCCTGAGTGTAGGTTTAATAAAAAAAAAAAACTACGTATCGTCCTCTACCATATTTTGTTTTTTTTAATGTTAGTAAAAATAATTAGTAAATAGGCCTCCAATCAGTAAACTAACCATATGTTAATACAATCTAATTTCCAAAAGAAAATTTTTATTTCTACTTTGACCTACTAAAAGGGCCGATATTTGGCAACATTTCTGTTTATTTTCTCAAGAAGAAAATTGAATTTTAATTACCCAGTAAAGGCCTATAAAATCCATGCATTTCCCTAAACAAATTTGGCCATAAAATATGTGAAGAATGGAAAACCGATTGGCCAGTTTAATGTTTAAAAAAAATTTTGAAAAACTTTGATGAAAAACTACATAAAATTTACAATAACAACAACAATTGGATTTCAATGGAAATCTGAATAGTTTTGTTCTAATTTTTCGGAGATTTTTTTTTACTTTATTTTTTACGAAATTCAAGAAGTAGAAACATTTTTTAGAGAAAGAACACACAATCGCTTGGTGCACCTTTTATTATTTCGTAATTGAAATTTATTGAAGGGAGAGAAGAGAGAAAATGAAGAGAAGTGTTCACACAGCCAGCCGATATTTACACATACGACGCGTGCTATAAAATTTATGGAATATTTTGGAGGCAAAAGAATGAAACGAAAAAAACAAAAACAAAAACTGAGAATCCAATAAAGAATCCATCCGCATACACAGCCACACACACACTGGCATTGTGTTAAAATTGCATATTTGAAAATGTTTGTTGTTGTAATTTCTCTTTTTGTGTGTGTGTGTGTGTGTGTACTGTTTTAAAAATTGTTCATTCATGTTGAGAATGTTTTTTTTTTGTTGCCACTACTGTTGCCTCTACTACTGCTGCTGCTGCTGCTAGTCAGTCTGGCTGACTGCTTGTTTGTTTGCTGCCACATTTTGTTGAAAATGTTTAACATGAGCCCAGATGCACAAATTTTCGGGCTGCTACTTTATTCCGTGTGTGTGTGTGTGTGTGTGTGTGTGGTGAAAAACAATCTTTTTATGGAACATGATGAACATGTTTCAATAGTTTTTTGTTCTATTTTTTTACAAAAAAAACAATTTTTTTTTAATTCGATTTTCTTTTTATTTCAACATTTGATGCCAACGTAACATTCTGATTTGAATTCAAGAAACAAAAAAATCATTTTTTAATTCCAAAAATTATAAGAAATTTCGTTAAAAGATTTAAAATTTTATTACGAACGTTAAGTAACGTTGATCTAGTGCTCGATGCATTATAACAGGCCAGTGTTATCAGTGATAATCGAGCCCACGAAACTCAAGACTCAAGACTGGACTACCAGTTTTTTTTTTTTTTGCCTTGAGCCGGAGGTGGTAAATCTTCTAAAGATACTTTTGTTCCGACAAAAGCATGCACGATTCACCATCCCTGGTGCCTCCGTACTAAAAACCCACCCCCTACACACATCAACTCTCCACTCTCCCCCCGCGGGACTGCCGTAAGGTATTACTTCGCGGAGGGCTGGTTAGCTCGAAAGCTTTAACATGTTATCTCAAATTTCGCCTTCGTTCCTCCAACCTTCAGAGTACTATCATTACTTCGGCCATTTTCTGGCTGTATTGGCTCCATAGCGTCCTAGCAACAACAACAGCTCCTCCATGAGCCGGTTTGGTCCTAATCTATTTTCTCCGGGCCATCTAAACCTGGGGGCAGCGTACTTAAATATGCTCTGCATCTTCCTCTTCGTCTACACAGTTTGGGCATATAGGGAAAGGTTTTATGTCCAAATCTGTGCAGGTACTTCCCAAAACATCCATGACCAGTTAGGAACTGGGTCACGTAATAATTCAACTCGCAATATTTGTTCTCCATCCAAAAGGTTATAGAAGGGACAAGCTGAAATGTCCATCTTCCCTTTAAACTGTTCTCCCATAGTGACTGTCATTTGTGCATGGAAGTCCTTCTTTCCCCTGCTTTTATAGCCGCTGTCCGTTTTGGACTCTCGAGACGGCGAAAGTATATCCGCCTCATCTCATCCGCCAATATGTCTATTGGTATTGTCTTTGCCAATACCAATACCACTTCATCAGTTACTGCCCTGAAGCCACTTATCCGTCTAATCGCGTTTAGACGATACACCGAGGACAGTATTCTCCTTGTCGACCCCACGGAAAGTGCCTCCGACCGTATGGGGCAAGTACATTATCGACGTTACTACCGCTGAAATTATCCTTCTCTTGAATGGACCTGGTCCTCCAATATTTAGCATCATCCTCGCCAGTGCTGCCTGCGTTACGGATGTCTTTTCGTTCCTTGAAGTTCAACCTGTCGTCAATAATCACTCCCAGGTATTTTATTGCCCTCTTTGATTCGATTTCTGTGCCTCCAACGGTCACTTTCATCTTCTCCACTTATCTTCCGGCCGCTTATCAAAACGGCTTCCGTTTTATGTGCAGCAAGTGTCAAACCTGCCTCATCCAGCCATGCACCAACATTTCGAATCGCTGTGTTAGTTTTCTCCTCTATATCCTGTACCGTCTTAGCTACCGAGACTATGGCAAAGTCATCTGCAAAGCCTACAATTGTAGTCGCGTTTGGCAATCGCAGTCAAAGTACTCCATCGTACATTATGTTCCATAGTAGTGGGCCAAGTACAGCTGGACTACCAGTGCCCTCAATCGTACGGCATATTGTATGTAAAACTGAAGCCATTAGCCGAGTCAGTGTTTGCACATTGTCAGTGCGGTTTCAATCTTGTAAGAGAGTTCGCCAACAAACAGATAGGAATGTACACTCCAAATTCAAAAAAAAGGCCCATGAAAACCACATCGATTCCTTAGCTTATTTTTGTGGATCTTAAGACAGCATTTGATAATTTGATAAGGTTATGGGATTATACCTAAACACAAACGTACATAATTGATCATTACAACCATTTAGATCGGATTATGACCTAGCATCTCATGCCACTTATCCATGAGCGGCTGGACCTACAGTTTAAAATCAACTCCGAACGACTTTCCATTGCAATTTCAATTACTTTAAGAGTTTTTGCCAGAAATCTGATGAGAGGAAGTCGCCGACGAAATATTTGTTCTTATCCGTTTTGTTCGGGTATGCTTGATCTCGTGCTTTTAATCGTGACCTCACGTCCAATAAGCCAACACACTACCTACTACACTATTTTTTTAATTTTCATATTTATAAAACCAGCACTCAGGGGATGACCCCTACTCATGCAGTGCATTGCGCAGGTTTGTTAGGAAAGGTGGAAAGAGAGAGGGAAGATGCGAATGGTAAGGAAACGAGTTGCTGCTGGTGACTATAAAATGGCCAGTGCTATACCTTCACCATTAGACAGTCTACAGCAATCGTCCCCAAGGATCCCGCAATTTCTCACACACTATGGCAATGTCAGGGGATACCTTAAAATACCTTAGTAAAGTATGGGCCATTGTTGTTCATTTCTCTAGTCCTGGAGCGATCAAGACCTTCTGGTAATTTTCCCAAATGCTTTCTTTGCCATCGAGTGATGTGTCCAATAGGTAAAGGACATACATAATTGGCCATTACAACCCTTCAGTCAGGATTACGACCTAGCTTCTTACACCACTTATGTCGTGTGCGTTAATTTTATACAAGAGTGGCGGGACCTACAGTTTAAAGTCGACTCCGAACGACAGATTTTTGAGAAGCTTTTCATGGCAATTTTTACTCTCAGAGTCTATGCCAGAAATCTGTTGAGAGGAAGTCGCCGAAGAAATATTTTTTCGTTTTGATGTCTGACCTGGGATTCGAACCCGGGCCTTTTGTCTAATAAGCCAACACACTACCCACTAGATCACGGCGACGATAGGTAAAGGACAGGTTTTTATTTTTCCATGTCTTCTCCTCCGGGTGCTTAACGGCGCTATCATCTATTGATATCAAGGATATAGCTTCGTTCATCAAATTTTCTGGCTGGTTTTTCAGTACGGGGTAGTCGTGCTTTTGTTGTGCAGCCCTTGCGCTGATCAACTTCTTGGTTAGTACAGGGACTGCGTTTCACCCGTGGCATCACAACGGGCCGCCATGCGTGCTCAACTGAGCTTTGTGATATCAAAGCTACCACTACGACCTAACCAAACCTATTCTCCGGGTGTATAAACACGATAAAGACATCTCACATGAATTCCCTGGCGCTTTGCCTTCATGAGAGCCTTTATTAATCCGGCATAAGGCCAGTAAGATTATTTACTACGCATAAAGCTTCAATTCCTTCAGAAACAATAGAAAATTGATAAGAATTATGCTGGTAATACTATGTTCAGACATGCACTTTTATTGCGTAAAGCGCAATAAACGATATTATTGAGCTCAATATTTCTTACTAAGTTTCAATTAATTATTGCGCAATAAATACGCAATTTGTTATAATATTGAGTGCAACTTAAAATACAGCACTATTACAAGTAAGCATTTTATAATTTTCCGAACACTTCCTGTTAACATTTGACAATTGAAATGTCAACAACTACAAAAAAAGAAAAAAATAACAATGTTATTGAAACAACCAGCTACTTTGTTTACCAGCTGCCAATTGAATATTGAATATTGCAGCTAAATTGCGTATGTTATTATGTTTGAACATTTAAAATATTATGCTCAATAAAACGAATATTGACTCAATAAAAGTATATATCTGAACATATCTTAAGATACTACAATTTGAAAAGAGCATATGTTTTCCAACGGCAGTCTATTGGTTTTACCTTTTAAGTCAACATTTTCCCAGGCTTAAAGAGTGTACTCCACCATCTAATTTGTAGCAATAAATTCTCCTTTTATTAAATTTATTTGCAAATCTAGTAATAAAGTAAGTTTTCCATATTTTTTCATGCAAATATTGACCAACAAAATAATTTTCCAAAGCAATAAAATTTAATCTCTTGCATGAGAAAATTTATTTCGAGAAAATTTATTTTTTAAAAAATATTTATTAAATTAAAATAAACAAACACCCAGTAAAGCTATTATTAGTTTAAGGCATAATGAAAAATATATTTTTATAAAATAAATGCTTAGTCATTATAAAATTGCATAAAATTTAAATATTTAAACAGTTTTTCTTATTTTTCATATTGTATGCCTAAACGTATCCTATACTATAACAGTTGTGTATAGCCTAAATGTATGCCGCATTGTTGTTGTTTGATGTTAAATATCAAACATTTTTGATGGAAAACTAATCAATATTGCATTGCAAATTAAATTAGATTTCATGGCTATTTAAATCACAATAAAAATTAAATAATTCAAGCAAAATAAATTAAAACAATTTCCAGTTAAAGTCAAAAAGTAAAGCAGCCTATAAATAGGCAGAGATTTTTGTTTTTAATAGTAATAATAACTTTATTTCAAAGCATTGTGTTGTTGTATGTGTGGTTTATTAATTAGATATTTTTAAATCTATGGAAAGGATTAATAAGCTTTCTTAGGTTAGGTTAGAGAACGTGTACTTGTCAATTCTGACAAGTACAGTACTCGGTGGTCGAATTGACCCATTGTACTACGTCCTAGCTTCTCACACCACTTATGTTGTGTGCGTTAATTTTATACATGAGTGGCGAGACCTACAGTTTAAAGTCGACTCTGAACGACATATTTTTTGAGAAGAATTCCATGGCAATTTTTTACTCTCAGAGTTTTTTTGCCAGAAATCTGCTGAGAGGAAGCCACCGAAAAATTATTTTCAAATTTTCGTTTTGATGTCTGACCTGGGATTCGAACTCTGGTCTTTCGTCTAATAAGCCAACACACTACCCACTAGACCACGGCGACCTCATAAAAGTTTTCTTAACTCATACAGAAGATCTAGAACTAGATCTTTGGGTGAAAGCGTCACTGTCAATGCAGAAATGGGACATCCTTTCAATCTAACCTACCCCTGGATGAAGACCTTATCTGCTATCTATAACTTACCCTGATGGTATCACGGCAAGGAATATAGAAGAAGCACAGCGAAAATTGAGACGTGTCATGCTAAGAACGAAAACATGTTTGGATTCCCATGGCCTAGAATTACTGCTGCTCACTGGTCATCTTATCCCCTTGCAGATGGACTTAAGTATTGGAAACGATTTAATTACGACCAAGAGCTCGGCATGATACCTTGGAATAAGGCTGGATCACAGACTGATTTTTCGTACCAGATTCAGTACTCAACTGACAAAGCCCGGAAGATCGTTGAGCAGTTCAGCAGATTAATAACGAATATTGGAGGCGGTGGTCGCCGTGGCCTACTGGGTAGTGTGTTGGCTTATTAGACAAAAGGCCCGGGTTCGAATCCCAGGTCAGACATCAAAACGAAAAAATATTTCTTCGGCGACTTCCTCTCAGCAGATTTCTGGAAAAGACTCTGAGAGTAAAAATTGCCATGAAAAGCTTTTCAAAAATCTGTCGTTCGGAGTGGACTTTAAACTATAGGTCGCACACAACATAAGTGGTGTGAGAAGCTAGGTCGTAATCCTGACAGAAGGGTTGTAATGGCCAATTATGTCTGTATTGGAGGCCCGCTACCGGCAAGAAGGAAACACCTGATGGAGGTTGGAAAAAGCATTATACTCTATGGGAGCAAAATTTGCACTAAACGCTAGAACTTAAAAAGCGGGCAAATCGGTACAGAGAACGCCGGTATTGAGTATCGCGTCGGCATATCGTACAGTGTTCGCCCTAGTCGTATTTGTGATAGCACGTACAATCTCTGTGGATCTGCTGGCAGCAGAGCGGATAGAGATTTATAAGATGGATTCGGCTGGAAATCACATAACCCGTTACTTCAGAGAAAACACCATTTCAGTATGGCAACGACGTTAGAATGATAGAAGCAGATAGAGGACGGCGAGACTTATTCCGGACATAAGGTCATGAATTGGTCGGAAATTTAGAGAGATGCTATCGCGTCACGGATATTTTAGGAAAGATCTGAACAGAATGGCCACGACCGCCTCTCCTTACTGTGTTTACGAGGAAGGGGAAGTAATTGATGATGCAGAACACACTGTTTTCGAATGAGCACACTGGCAGATTCGAGCTGTTTCTCTGTACTGACGTCGATGATTGAAACGATCACGGCCGCCGTGGTCTAGTAGGTAGTGTGTTGGCTTATTAGACGAAAGGCCCGGGTTCGTATCCCAGGTCAGACATCAAAACGAAAAATATTTCTTCGGCGACTTCCTCTCAGCAGATTTCTGGCAAAAACTCTGAGAGTAACAATTGCCATGAAAAGCTTCTCAAAAATCTGTCGTTCGGAATGGACTTTAAACTTTAGGTCCCGCTACTCATGTATAAAATTAATGCACACGACATAAGTGGTGTGAGAAGCTAGGTCGTAATCCTAACTGAAGGGTTGTAATGGCCAATTATGTATGTATGTATTGGAGGCCCGCTACTGGCAAGACGGAAACTCTTGATGGAGATTGGAAACAGCATTATGCTCTATGGGAGTGAAATGTTGTCCGAAACGCTAGAGCTTAAAAAGCGGGCAAATCAGTACAGAGAACGCCGGTATTGAGTATCGCGTCGGCATATCGTACAATGTTCCCCCAAGCCGTACTTGTGATAGCAGGTACAATCTCTGTGGATCTGCTGGCAGCAGAGCGGATAGGGATTTATAAAGTGAAATTGGCTGGAAATCATATAACCCGTCACTTCAGAGAAAACACCATTTCAGTATGGCAACGACGTTAGAATGATAGAAGAAGATAGTGGACGAAGGACGGCGAGACTTATTCCGGACATAAGGCCATGGATTGGTCGGAAATTTGGAGAGATGCTATCGGTTCACGAGTATTTTATGAAATATCTGCACAGAATGGGGAAGACCGCCTCCCCTTACTGTGTTGACGAGGCAGGGGAAGCAATTGATGATACAGAACTCACTGTTTTCGAATGTGCACGCTGGCAGATTCGAGCTATTGCTCTGTACTGACGTCAGTAATTGGAACGATCACGGCCGCAAAGATTGTAGGGGTTATTATTGCAAGTAGAGAGAATTGGGCATGAGTGGCGAATTATGTGGCCCGTATTCTAAGACTGTAGAAGACTGTAGAGATGGGCTGCGGAAAATAAAGGCACACCGGCATAGATGACACTGGCAAACGTGTGAAACAAAATTTCAAACGAGGAGAATAGTGGCGTCACTTAGATGTCTTTTGATACGCAATCCGGACGGGGATATGAGTACGTAGGAGCCAAAGGACCAAAAGAACTCCATTGCAAAGTAATACTACCGTAGTTCCGGAGTGGGCCCAACAAGTCTACGTCACGAGGGGGGATTTAGTGTGTGAGTATTCTAAGGCTGAAGAAGGGAGTTCTTGAGGGTGCGGAACATGTAGGTACGCCGGCATAGATGATACTGGCACACCGTGTCAAACAAAATTTCAAACGAGGAGAATAGTGGAGTCACTTCGATGTCTTTTGATACTCAATCCGGACGCGGATATGAGTATGTAGGGGCCAATGGGCCAAAAGAACTCCACTGCGAAGTAATACCACCGTAGTTCCGGAGTGGCCACAACAAGTCCACTTGGCGAGGGTGGGCTTTAGTGTGTGAGGGTCCTACATATGGAGGATGTGACGACTTCCCCTATAGTGAGGTTAGGTACATTTACCCCTCCTCGGCGTAAAAAAAAAACACTGAGCTTCAACACACGGCACTAAATTGGTGGTGAATTTTGGCATTTGGCTTGTTCACGTGACTCATAAATAGGACTTCTAGCTTTTGGGGGAAATAATTTTAAAAAATTTTCAATATTTTTTTCTGCTTCTAATCTTTTCTTATAGAGAGCGACCTCATTTCCTCTACTTTAAGCTAAATTTAAATTTATTTTTTTTTCTATTAAAAATAGTTTTTTTTCTGTCCGCCATTTAAAGCTTTATTTTGTTTAAAATAAACTCTCTGGGGTTTTATTTTTAATTACTTTGTGACACACAACTCGCCAGTGTGGCAGCAGTAGCAGTGGCAGTGGCAGCAGCATCAGTAGAAAAAATCTTTGTTTGGCTGCAGGCCTGGTTGCGCTTTTTTTTCTTCATTGTTTATTTCGTTTTTTATTTTTTAAATAAATTTTAATTGCAAAAACGTGCACTTTATTAACACCATTTAAATACACACTAAACCGCAAACGGTTTTTCTCTACGAAAAATAAAAAAAATTTGAAAAAAAAATTTTTTAAAGATGCCAAGATACTGCAAGCCACAGACTATATTGGGGAATACAGTGCAGTGCAGTTAATAAAGGAAAATTTTGTAAAAAAAAAAAAAATACAAAAAAATGTTTTGCAGCTTAATTTAGGTTAAACAATTTATGATAAACAATGGCATTTTGTTTAATAATAAAAAAAAACAATTTTTTTCTTCTAAAAAAAAACAAAAAATTTAATTTCCTTAAAGACACAAGGAAAGTTAGCTGAAGGCCTACCCACCAACCAACCATAAGGTAAAGAGATCAGCAATTGTACGGCTTTTTTAAAAAGCATTTGAAAAGATTAAGATAAACAACAGCAACAAACTAAATGGCTTTTTAAATATGGCCAAGAAACTAAAACGTTTTTTTGTATTTTTTTTTTTTTTGTTCTTCGTCTGCCAGCCATCTGCCCAATTTAGAAGTCAGTCTGACTGGCAGCCATTGGTGCTGGTTGGCTGGCCTGCTTTTACCATAAATGTCTACGATTGCAGTCTAAGTGAGTTGATATTCGAAATGTTTTCTATTGTTATCGATATTTTTGTGCATGCAAATCAAATCATACGTTTTCTATAAAAAAAACGTAACGAAATATCAATTTCAAGGAAAACAAAAAAGAGTAACAGACACAAATCGTGATTTGGCTAAAAGTAGAAAATCATTATGAATTAACAGAACAGTTTGCATTTTGAATGAAAATCGTTTAAACGAAATAAATGCATTCGATATTGATCTATGACAGTTTAAATTGATAGCAGATGACCCCTAAAGTCAATATGAAATGGAAATGATTTCATAAAAGCAAAAAATCAATTCTTTTTCAAAAGAAATTTTTAGTAACAAAAAAATAAAATCGAATTCTCAAAAACTTGTGTGGCCAGCATGAGAAAATTTAGGAAAAAGCCTTAAGCTGTTAAGAAAATTCATAAAAAATCATTAAAAGTCTTAAAACTCTTAAAAACTTTTACTTAAATCCTTTCAAACTCTAAAAAAACCTTTAAAACCTTTTAAAACTCCTTAAATTATTAACAAACTTATTAAAGCTCTTTTAAAATCCTTAAAACTCTTGATCGGTCCAATTAATAAAACTTTTTAAACGCTTGAGTACGCTTTAAAAACTCTTAAAAGTCTTGGAAAAAATATCTGAAAAATGCAAAAACTCTTAGAAATTATTAAAACTCTTTAAAAATCTTTAAAACTCATCAAAAATCTTTAAGACTTTAAAAACACATTAAAACTCTTTTAAAATCCTTAGAACTCTTGCTCGGTTCAATTAATAAAATTTTTAATAGCTTAAATATGCTTTAAAAACTCTTAAAAGTCTTGAAAAAATATCTAATAAATGCAGAAACTCTTAGCAATTACTAAAACTCTTTAAAAATCTTTAAAACTCTTTAAAAATCTTTAAAACTCTTTAAAAATCTTTAAACCTTTGAAAAATCTTTAAAACTCATCAAAAATCTTTAAAATCTTGCAAAACTTATTAAACCCCTTTTAAACTCCTTAAAACTCTTGATCGGTCCAATTAATACAACTTTTTAAACACTTAAATACGCTTTAGAAACCCTTAAAAGTTTTGAAAAAATATCTAAAAAATACAAAACCTCTTAGAAATTATTAAAACTTTTTAAAAATCTTTAAAACTCTTGAAAAATCTTAAAAATTCATTAAAAATTCTTGAAGCTTTAAAAACACATTAAAACTCTTTTAAAATCCTTAGAACTATTGGTCTTTCCAATTAATAAAACTTTTTAAACGCTTAAATACGCTTTAAAAACTCTTAAAAGTCTTGAAAAAATATTTAAAAATGCAAAAACTCTTAGAAATTATTAAAACTCTTTAAAAATCTTCAAAACTCTTGAAAAATCTTTAAAACTCATTAAAAATTCTCCAAATCTTGAAAAACACATTAAAGCTCTTTTAAAATCCTTAAAACTCTTGGTCTTTTCAATTAACAAAACTCTTTAAGCTCTTAAATATTAATTAAGAACGCTTATAAGTCTTGAAAAAAACATTTAAAAAAAGCAAAAACTCTTAGAAATTCTTAAAAATCTTTAAAACTCTTGAAAAATTAATAAAACTCTTTTAACTCTTAAAAAAATCATTCTTAAAAAAATCTTAAATAGTCATGAAAAATTGCAACAACTTAAAACTCTTGGAAGTTCATTAAAACTTTTTAAAGGATTGAGAAAACTCTTGCAAAGTTTTTAAAACTCATGAAAAAATTCAAGAACTCTCTTCGAACTCCTGCAAAGGCTTTAAGAATTCTGGTAGCTCTTTAAAGCTCTTAAAAGATTTCATAACTCTTCAACTTTTTGAACTAAAACTCTTTAAACTGTTTCGAAATCCTTAAAACTCTTTAAATTTCTTTAAAAAAAAGGGCCCAGAAAACTTTTTTAAAATCTTTCAAACTTTTTAACAACTTCATCAATAAAAACTCTCTCAGCACTAATGTTTTCTCAGCTTCATTCACCTATGAGCCCAATTTGGTCAACATCATATGGAACTGATAATAGAAGGTATCGCTGACGGAACTACCCTGCAAGGAAGTCTTCACATGGAATAATCCTTGGTTAGGGGGATGCACATTCGCCCTTAGT
Source organism: Sarcophaga peregrina (assembly GCA_014635995.1). NCBI lineage: Eukaryota > Metazoa > Arthropoda > Insecta > Diptera > Sarcophagidae > Sarcophaga > Sarcophaga peregrina. The sequence continues at coordinate 97,522,055 of CM025791.1, forward strand.
TGCTCTGTCGAACTTGGTAGATAGATAGGGTTTGAGTAAGATGGCGGAACGGTAGACTGACATTATCGCTTGCAGCACGGTTGAGAGTCTTTTTGAGAGAGTCCATTAGGCTTCTAACATGCATAATTACCTTTGGCTTCAAGTATAACTTCAATCCGGCTCTTTACAATTTCTGAACGCTGAATGATTAGACGGATGTCTGAGTATATGGTCTATGCCAGTAAACACTACTGTAGGAGATGTTTGAATGGGGAAGAAGGAGATGCGATACAGTATTTTCTATGTAAAATTACTACTCTACGGGAAACTAGGCCAATATATCGAGACACAGGAAGTTTGCATGAATGAGGCTACGGCGGAATATGTTAATTACGATTCAGTTTGTCATGACTGCGATTTTGGCTATCAATGTTCATTACAGGAGTCGTTTGCTAGGTGTTCAATACCTTTACGTTTTACATGAGAGCCCATCATAGAGTGTTCTGCAATGCCAGCAGTATATTAGACCTATTCCTTGGAAGTTTGATCAAACTTTTAAGGGACCATGTACCCTGCTTTAACCAGATTTGCATTTTCTATAGAAAATTTGTTCATGCTTAGTTTGAACTTCATTACAGGAAAAATTTTATCTTTATTAATCGGAAATAAACTATAAAGTGATCGAAAACTATCTTAAAACGATCGAATACTGCAATCAAATCCAATTCCTCGTCTTATTAATTATCCTTTTTGAATAAAAATTTCTGTTTCAGTAGGAATGATTACATAAGTATTCATGCCATATACTTTTATTTTAGCTATCAGCCTACAACGCATAATTAAGAACTTTGTTGCAATAAAACTTTGTGATAATTTAATTCAATTTTCAATTTCAATTCAATTTTTTGTTTTAAATGTTTTCAAAAAACTTTACAATTTCATTTCATTCACTCTCTCTCTCTCTCTCTTTGTTTAATTTCATTTCCGCATGCAAAATCAATAATTTCTACAATAAATTCAATAAAATTAAATCCAATAAATAAAAGAAAAAAATTAAAAAAAAAATTACCAACAAAAATCCCTACAATCCATGGGTATAACTTAATGAAAATATTTGTCTCTCGCTTTGGGGTTTTGTACTCCTATTTGTAGCAGGTTTTTAGGCGTTAGTGTGGCTGTGTGTGTTCAATTTCTATTGTTTCCATTAAACAATTGTTTTTCTATATTTTTATTTGCTAAAAGAGGAAAGAGATGGCGACTATATAGAGAAATTGCTATTTTCAAATTGTTTGTTGTTGTTTTCGTTTTTTTTTTTGTTATGATGGCAAACCAAATATTTAAGTTGTCATTCACAGAGTTACACATATGAGTTATACACTCAAACATATTGTATAACTCTGCTGCTGCCTTTCTCATTCTCTCTCTCTCTCTCTGCTTTTTTTAAATCCACGTTACTAATACGTTTGTATAACATTGAAACCTTAACAGCAAAATAAAAACAAAACAGAACACAGCAGCATATAAACAGGAATAAGCAACAACAACACGAAAAAAACAACGAGAGGAGAGCATTTCTAGCTAAAGCTTTAATTACAAATGAAAATCCCCGGAAATGTACGAGCAATGAATTCGTCTGGCGAATACTTTACTTTATCATATTCTATGTGTTTGTGTGTGTTGGTGTAGATGTAAGAGAATTTTGTGTCTCTTTTGCTAAACAACAATATGTCACGGTGACAATAGAGAAATCCTTTTAGTTGAAATAATAACAACAAACAATAAACAAAAATATACCAATAATAACATTCACACACACATACCCTTACACATACTTCGATTCGCTATAGCCATAGCCATTCTAATATTTAACGTATGAGTTTAATTTTACGTTACAAAGAGGGACACTAGGGGGGTAGAGAGCTTCGCAGTGTAAAGAAAATTGTAGTGTTTTCATAGTACAGTTCAGTTGTTTTTATTTAACCTCGTCGGTTACCTTTCTCGTGCTCACGCTGTCGTTTATTTTTTTATGTGCGCTGTCGTTTGTTTACAATTTCGTATAGTTTTGTAGGTGGATGAGGGAGTATATGTGTGTGTTGTGTGTGTGTACTTGGAGTATTAATTGAAGTAGTTTTGCCCGAAAACAGAGTCTCTCTCTTTTTTTTTTTTGTTTCCCATGTGCAAATGTGTTCTACAGAATATGTTTTTTGTTTGTTGCCGTTGTTTTAATACGTTTTTGATAACGTCGTCTATACGCAAAGCATAAAGGACAACTCTATACAAGGTAACCCAACAAACATTTTTCTTAGTGTTTAAGATTTGGGTGTCTAGTAAAAATTCAAAAAATTTTTAAAATTGTTCCTTGGGGTCTCGCACATAGTATGCTTAAAGCCTTTTTCATTCTATGTTTTACATGTACATGTTGTTGTACATGTTTTTACCTCTGACACGTGTAAGTTGCATAAGTTGTTGTTGTACAACATATGTGTTTGTGTATGTGTATAGATTTAAACGTACAATTCCCAGTGTATGATTATTTGGTTATAAACATTCTATGTTCTATCTCCCTCTCTCTCTCTCTCTCTACATTTTAGCTCCCTATTTATGTTGTGAAGCACATTTAAACGAGGGTGTGTATATTTTTCTCAAAATACAGTTATATATTTATAGCAACAACAACAACAACAAACAAACAAATAATAGTCAACAGTTTGTTTTATGAAATGTATATTTAATTGAAAATGTTACACAGCATTACATAAGCATTTAAATGTCGTTGCTCTTGTTGTTGCTGTTGTTGTTGTTGTTGTTGCAAATGTAGTTGTAGTTGTAGTAGTTGTATATCTGTTTTTGAACAGCAATTTTACCTTTAGGAAATATAGATTTAAATATCAAATTTAGTTCTACAGCAAGGGTAAGGGAGAGAGAGAGAAACTTAAAAGCAATATGACAGGTTATTATTTTTAAGTTTTTTTTATTCCTTTTTATTCTTTCTTTTTTATTATTTTTTTGTTCACAATCTATGTATGGTTCAATACTGGATAGTGTTTCCAGGTAAATTTCTGTTTTCCTTCTGTCATAAATAATTAAAAATCCATTACAAAACTATCTAAAAAAAACAATAGTTTGTGTAAGCGGAATGCAAATTAGAAAAACATTCATAATCTATAATTATTTATTAATTTTAATTGTATTCAGCTAGCTGAATTCGAAATAAAATGCTAATTATACTGAATTTTTAAAGGATTATTAATGATTTGTCTTCTAAACATATATTGAAGGCAATTCAGCTTAGCTGAATAAGGGCAAACAGAAAATTTTAGCACTTTTTTTTAATAAATTTCTACAGATTGTCTTTGTAAATATGTTTCAAGCCATTATTCAGCTTAGCTGAATTAGTTTTCCCATAAAAATTATATCCTTTTAAATATAAATTTTTACTAAATTGCCTTCTGAATATGCTTTTTTACTTATATTCAGCTTAGCTGAATTGATAAAGATAGCTAATTTTCCCTTTTAATAAGTAAATTTTAATAGATTTGCGTTGCATATATGCTTAGAATGCAATTCAGCCAAGCTCAATTAGTTAAAAAGTAAAAAATTTTCAAATTTTAAAATAAATCTCAACAAATTTGTCTTTTAAAGTCTATTAAAACCCTATTCAGCTTAGCTTAATTATGTTCCTTAAGACATTTTTGCTTTTTAAAATGAAGTTTTCCTAAAATTGTTTTCTAAATCTTAATAAAACATATTTAAAATCCAGCACAGCTAAGTTGAATTGGTATTGTTAAAAAAAAATCAATAGTTTTGTATTTTAAACACGTTTAAATACTATTCAGCCCAGCTGAATAAGCTTTAATATATAGAGGAACCTTTGCTTAGCTGAAATTTAATTTTCAAACATATTTTAAAATTCTTTCAGCTTTACTGGATTAAATATTAAATCAACATAATATAAAACACAATATAAATATTAAATCCCAGCTGAATTAGTTTTTCAATTAGCTGAATTGAATTTTTTGTCCGCTGAATTACATATTGCATTCACGAATTATAAGATAAACAAATTTCTTATTCCCATTCGCTTGCTGAATAAGTTTTCTGATAGCTGAATTATGAAACTTTTAATAAATTTCTAATTTTTTGTAATTATTTTACTTATTTCTTTTGCTAGGTTACATTTTCCTTAGCTGAATAGTTAAAAATGTTATAGAAATGGAAAATATTTGAGTTTTTTAAATTAAGACATTAGTTGAATTAGTTTTTTGATAGCTGAATTGAATTTAAAGTAAATGAATTGCTTGAAATATTATGCCTTGGCTGAATTATATTTTTTATAGCTGAATAGCTAAAAACCACTATGGAATTAGATTATTTTATTGAAAACTTAAGTTTCTTATACTAAAACCTCTAGCTGAATTAGTTTTTTTTAGAAAGCTCAATGAACAATAATGCTGGGAAATTTTAAAATCATTTACTCTAGTAACCCAAATCTCTAGCTGAATTGGTTTTATATTGCCACAATGAATGAAATTGTATGTCATTATGTTAAATGACAATTTCAACTTTAAAAGTTTTCCACTGAATGTACTTAAAAGAGATTAATTTGCATAATCAGTCGACAATTGTAGTTTTCGTAGTCATAAATTAAAAATTATTTGTGATGCTTGCCGCCTTTAATGTTTGCCGATGATGCACACGTACTTTCTTTTCCACAAAATTAACCCACAGAAATTTCTGTGCCCCGTGTGTTTCCCGTCTCTTCTTTTGTATTTTTGCTGTCTTCATTGCTATGGCAGTGGCTGGTGACGTTGTTGTCGTTGCCTGTGACTTACGGAGTTTCTTGTGCGGTTGACTTCATTTAAACTACTTATCCGGTAATGAAATGAAGTCGTTTGGCGGTTCACTGGCTTTTGCAACTGTTTCGGGTGACTTTTTTTTTGTTTTTTTTTTTTGCCGTGGCTTGTTAACTTTCTTCAACGCAAAAATAATTCCCCAAACAATTGTTAATCGCCAGTCATTTGTTATTAAAAAAAAAGAACGCACAAGCAAACCTTTGCTTTCCTACTTGCTCCATGATAAAGTGCAGCCATCCATTCCTTTAGAAGTAAAAGGCAAGGGACGGCGGCTGGTGGTAACAATAAATCCGGTAAACTTTTGGTGGCGTATGCCAAATTATTATGGCGTTGCTGCTGGAAAGCCTACCAAAAAAAACAACAACAACAACAAGTTCCAATCAATTTTCCTAATCCTCCCCTTACAATTGTTATTGAGAGAATATGAAGTGCAAGGATTTCACTGGCACTTCACTTAATGTACACCATTATCCTTCAACTCTTTCTCTCCTCCTTCTCCTATGATTTAAAAAAAAATTTTTTTTTGTATTTTTTGGTTGAAACGTTAAGTATGCGGGCATAGAAAAATGTTTCGTGCATAAATTATGCCCGGGTTTGGTAATTATTCTTAAATGCACTCGTTCTCTCGCTCATTTATGCATTCAACGGAAACGGAAATAGTTTGGTTAGATCGAGAGAGAGAGAGAGAGCGAGAGAGCACAAGCGGTGGGTTATTAAGGTGGCCATATTTGCAATACAATTGCATTCCCTTCCCCATCCCCATCCCTTGTATTGTTTAATTTTGCAAATTTTGTGGGTTTCCAATAAAATGCAAACGGTTTACAATCATAAATCTTTCGAACGAAATATTTTATGATGGTTTTTAATATTTTTCTGTATTTCATTGCATACATACAGGCAAATAAACCCGTTGCTTACCATTTTTGTTTCACATTTTTGGCTTAAAACAGCGAACAGGTGCAAGTGACGCCTGCTTAATGGTTGTGAGGTACACGATACTCGTATAACGAATGAACTGAACGTATCCCAAAAAACTCCAAATAGGAGAAGAAAAAAAGAGTAAAAAGGGGAAGCACAATAATTTATTGATGACTTTATTAAAAGAGAAGAAAACTTTAAATGAAAAGCAATTCAGCGTTAAAACTTAGTTGAAAAACAACAAGAACAGCAAATAGAAATTTAAGGAAACTTAGATTCGTAGTATTTAAAGTGGTTTCAGGAAAAATTTTTTACTTGAAATAAAATTCAACCAAATTTTGTATGAATTTTTACTTTAAATTTTAAAAGTTGAGCTCTCATAACACTTCTCTACATGCAGGCTAAATATTCTAGCACAACCGGTAAGTACCGGCTATATGGTTCGTTACTCTGTTGGGTAAAATTTGCTAAACATTGCAAGACTCTAAACGGCCTAAGAATGCAATCTGCCATCCTTATTACCAGCGTCCCTAAGAAGACAGTAATTATGGCATTTACCCAAACATCAGCATACAAAAATATAAGGGATAAAAGATGTAAACAACCAACAACAAAGTGCAGCGTACAAAGAAGTAAATAAGCAAAAACAAACTTCATATAAGAGACACACCAACAACAAAAATGGAAACAACTTGTTTACATTTTTGGATCTTTCCCGAAGGCCGTCATCCTCCTTCGAGAGCATTCATTACACTATTAATCCAGCGATATAAAAGGCAACAAAATGCGAGCAATGCTCGAGTTCGAATTAAATATGTCGTGTGTGACGACGTCCCGTTGGTTATAGTGAAAATTCAATCAGTTTTGTGCGAAGACACGAAATCGAGTTATAATTCAGTCGGTCTTAATTGCAGACAAGTTGCGTGTGAAGAAAACAGTAGTTAGTGTTACCCGAGCAGAAGTGTTGTGCTTACAAGAAGGTTGTAAGCAAAGAAGAATAGCGAACAAATGTGTCGTTGGTTACAAAACAGGTTGTAAGCAGAGAAATATAACGTACAAGCGATATAACGTGTCCTCAAGGGATGATAGCTAACAGGATGGCTTGATCATTGCCATTAAACCGCTTAATATGGTTTTTGTAGAAGTTGTGTGTCGGTGGAGTAGGAATCAGAGATCAGCAATGAGTCGTCTTTTCGTTACTCATAAGTACTTATGCAGTTTTGAGTATGAATGATTCAACAGTATTGAAATTCAACTATTTTGATGAATCGTTTTTCCACTACTAATAAGCACTCATGCAATTTTGAGTATGAGTGAATCAACAGGATTGAAACTCAACTACTCTGATTCATTCATACTCGCTACAACATTGATTTATAAGTACAGGTTGCAATGAGTATGAGTACAACGTTGACATCATACTCACAACATTCGAAATATGATTGATTCATATGCCTCATACTCATTCAGATTCATAAATTTAGAAAAATACTTATAATATGTACTTAGAAGTGATTCGAGTGACTGGAATTATTCATCAAAATGTACTGTCTTCGTTGTTGGTGCACATTAAAACAAAGAAGAAAGGAGAGATAAAGTCAGCAAGGGAAGCATAGAAACAATGTTCTTGTGAGTATTCTAGTGTTCGTACGTATGTTAAATCGAGGCGAGTCGAAGTCAACAACATCATGCATATTGTTAAGTATGAATACGACGAATACTTTCAACTTTGAGTATTAGTATTATCAGAATGCTAATAAAATAAGTGTGAATGCGTATAAGTATCAGAAATTTTAAGAATGACTCGAATCTACTTATCGTTTTAAATACTTATTGCTGATCTCTGGTAGGAACGTCACCAGAACGAATGCATGAGGGAAAAGTTTCTTGCCACGTCTTAACATGACATGCATACATACATAGTTAGTCACTACTACCTAGCTTCTCATCAGGGTTTGGACCTCACGTTTAATATGGCAGCGTTCTTAACACCCCAAATGGAAATGCCTGATAGAGGATAGACTTTTGTAAGACTTTCCCTTTTAATATCGTGAGAGGTTTCAGACATCTCTTATGATTAACCTCCTCAACTTCGTTATGGAGAGTGTTCTGTGTTCTATTTTTGAGAAAAGCGTCCCGTTAGTCTAGTGGGTAGTGTGTTGGCTTATTAGACAAAAGGCCCGGGTTCGTATCCCAGGTCAGACATCAAAATGAAAACATATTTCTTCGCGACTTCCTTCAGACAGATCTTCTGGCAAAGACTCGAGGAGTAAAAATTGCCATGAAAAGCTTCTCAAAAATCTGTCGTTCGGAGTCGACTTTAAACTGTAGGTCCCGCCACTCATGTATAAAATTAACGCACACAACATAAGTGGTGTGAGAAGCTAGGTTGAAATCCTGACTGAAGGGTTGTAATGGCCAATTATGTATGTATGTGTCCCGTTGGTTTCATATGCTGACGACATTTACATCATAGAGCGTATCAAGCGAGATGTTGCTGCTGCCTCGAGTGCTATTGAATGGGACTCTACTAAGATGGGTCCGGCAGTAAATGAGGGCAAAGTAAGTAAAGACATGCGGCATATTGGAGGATATCAGATTACAGCCGATAACTATACTTTCGATATAGCCAAGGAATTTATTTAACTTGGCTCTGTTGTTACCACCAAAAATGATGCCAGTCTGGAGATGAAGCGCAGGATCACTTTTGCCAATAGGTGATACCAAGAATGATAAACTAAAGATTCCGCCATCATGCACACAAAATTAAAACTTTCTGCGTATGTTGAATCAATGACGTCACGGAAATTGTGTTCCTATTGGCTAATGATAATGTAAGTTATATTGCAGGGCTGCCAACTACTTTCGCGTAGTGCATACACTTTTCAGAAGAAATGTTCATTTTCAAATATGAAAAAGACTTGGAAACCTTTAAAATAGTCTAACTACGTTAGATGAACGGGAAATCATGCACAAGGCGTAATCTTTAGTTTATCATTCTTGGGTGATACTAATGGTTTCAATATGTAGTATGAGATTGAGTAGGAAAGACCTCTTTCTTATGACAAAACTTAAACTCTAGGAGATGCTTATTCTTCCGTGCTTTATTTATGGCACAAAGGCAGGGATTCTATTAAGCATTCTATTCTATTAAGCCGCCTTCAGAGTATTCGAGTGAAAATTCCTACGTAAGATCTTCGATCCAGTGCGAGTTAGCAATGATGCCGCATCCGATTCAACAGTGAGCTGTATGAGTTTCTCAATACTACATAGACGTTGTGCAGCTTATTAACATCCAGCAGCTGAGCTGGCTTGAGTATTTGATGCGGGGAACTGAGTATTTGAACTTGAGTATTTTGATGCTAAGCTAAATTACTGAATATTTTAGTGGCCATTTTGTATTTGTTGTACACTTTTGTGCGGAAACAGAGATTTGGTTTAATTTTCTTTTCAGTTTCCTTAGCTGAATTGTGGTTCCTTTTAATTCAGCAAAGATTTCTTAATTGATTTATTAAATTTGAAGTATTCTTTTAACAATTTCATTAGAATTCATTCGAATTAAAGTTTCAAGCATGTATTCATGCTACTCCTTTCAATTATGCCTGCTGCAGATTTGTTGATTGTTTTTAATTTAGAGTAGTAGCCAGTAAAAGTTGTTCTTCTTCCTTTCCTTTACTGGCCATGTTGTAATTTTAAAATAACAACAAAATGCATGTAAAAATAGGGAAGAAAAAATACAAAAAAAATCCAAAATATTGCTTAGCAAAGGAATTCATTGGGTTAGAGAGAATACGAGTTAAGCAACCAGACCAGACCAAACTAGACCAGACTAGACTACAGAATGCTACGTGCTCAGCTGCTGCTGCTGGCTCAGCTTAATAATCGAAAATAATTTTTTTTTAAATTTTATTTCCCCAATAAGATAATCGAAAACTATTTAAACACGTAACTACACAAATATACTGCAGTATGAAGCACAAATTAGAGGGTACATGCCATGTACATGGCATATTGGCATACAGAGAACGAAGGATTGCAAAGGAAAGGAACGAAGGGTGGGAAGATCCTTTTAATATTTGCTCATATAAAATGCTGTTTATTATTGTGAATACTAAAAACGGCAGGCTCAAGTTCATTGTCAAAATTTTACTCCTTTTTTAACGAGAGAGCGTTTCTACATACAAAAGTATTGTGTGCGGCAAAAATAAGCCTTGGGATAGGGAAGCAAATTGTTCGTTTATGAAATGAAAATTTCTCTCTTACTCCTTGGTTTTATTTTTTTTTCCTCATCGAAAACTGTTAAGGTTTTGCATACAAAATAGATTTTCTTTTTTCAAAACGGAAAACTTGGAAAGTTTTTTTTTTTAGAAAAAATTGTCAGCATTGGGTTGTTGTACTTGAAACAGAATAGAAGCGTGAAAGCGTTTATTTCCGAAAAAAAGGATCCCTGAAGTTTGTTAGACTATCTCTTTCTCTTTCGCTCCTGCTTAATTCACGTGCTTTATACTGGTCTTTGTGGGTTTTTTTTTTTTTAGAAACAGAATAAGAACGACAAAGCGTTAATTTTATTAAAAAAAAACCGTGAAGTTTGTTAGACCACCCCTCTCTCTTTTGCTCCTGCTGATTTACGTGTTTTATACTAATTTTTGTCTTCTTTTTTAGAAAAAAATTGTTAGTTTTGGCTAGTTTTACTTGAAACAGAATGAGTACGACAAAGCGTTTATTTAAAGAAAAAGTCGGTAAAAGTTGTAAGACTTCCTGTCTCTCTCCCCTGCTTAATTCACATGTCTATGTCTTTTTTTCAGAAGCAATTGTCAGTTTTGGCTTGTTTTACTTAAAACACAATGAGTACGTCAAAGCGTTTATTTTATAAAAAAAACTGTGAAGGTTGTTAGATCTCTCTCTTTCGCTCTTGCTTATTTACATGCTTTATACTGGTTTTTGTGTTCTTTTTTTTTAGAAAAATTGTCAGATTTGACTTATTTTACTTGAAACAGAATGAGTACGACAAAGCGTTTATTTACAAAAAAAAAAAAAAAGACTGTGAAAGTTGTAAGACTTCCTCTCTCTCTTGCCTAATTCACGTGCTTTATACTGGCCCTTGTTTTTTTTAAGAAACAATTGTCAGTGTTGGCTTGTTTTACTTGAAACAGAATGAGTACGACTAAGCGCTAATTTTATAAAAAAGAAATCCGTGTGGCTTGTTAGACTGCCTCTCTATCCCCTAAATAATTCATTTGCTTAATACTGGTCTTTGCCTTTTTTAAGAAAGAATTATCAGTTTTGGCTTGTTTTCCTTGAAACAGAATGAGTACGTCAAAGCGTTTATTTTATAAAAAAAAAACACTAAGAAGCTTGTTAGATTTCCTCTCTTCTCTTTTTCTCCTGCTTACGTACTTTTTGCTGATTTTTGTTTTTTTTTTTTAAAGAAAAAAATTTCAGTTTTGGCGTATTTTACTTGAAACAGAATAAGTACGTCAAAGTGTTTATTTTATAAAAAACTAAGAAGCTTGTTAGATTCCCCCTATCTCTCTCTCTTTCCTGCTTGATTTACGTACTTTTAACTGATTTTTGTTCCTTTTTTTGAGAAAAAATTTCAGTTTTGGTTTGCTTTACTTAAAACAGAATGAGAACGACAAAGCGTTTATTTTATAAAAAAAAAACCAAAAAGGTTGTTAGATTCTCTCTTACTCTCTCTACTGCTTGGTTTACATACATACATACATACATAATTGGCCATTACAACCCTTCAGTCAGGATTTCGACCTAGCTTCTCACACCACTTATGTTGTGTGCGTTAATTTTATACATGAGTGGCGGGACCTACAGTTTAAAGTCGACTCCGAACGACAGATTTTTAAGAAGATTTTCATGGCAGTTTTTACTCTCAGAGTCTTTGCCAGAAATCTGCTGAGAGGAAGTCGCCGAAGAAATATTTTTCGTTTTGATGTCTGACCTGGGATTCGAACCCGGGCCTTTTGTCTAATAAGCCAACACACTACCCACTAGACCACGACGACTTCTGCTACTGCTTGGTTTACGTGCCTTAAACTGAGTTTTTTCTTTATTTTTTTTTTTCAATTTTTTCTGTTCACCAAAAATCTTCCTTGAATTTTGCGCTACGTGAGCGAAGCAAGTGAAAACGTGTCAAAGAACATGTCATTGTTTTAACGAGTATTTTTGTTTGGGAAGCTAGGAACAGTTCTTTTATTTTTTTCTCTGTCTTTGGGACAACCAGAAAAAAAGTGTTGAAATATTTGAAAAAGTATTAAAAAAAAAAAACAAAGAGCACGTAGTTAAACAAAAACTTTTTAATTTTATTTTCATAATTTTCGGAACGAACAACAACGACAACAAAACTGGAAAACCCTTTTTTTGCCTTAAATAAATATCATAAAATAAGAGAGTTCCAGAGACAGAGAGAGAGAGAGAAGCCAAGAACAATACAAAGTTGTTTTTCAAAACAAGAAAAGTTAAAACAATTTAACTACCATTTCCACATAACTGGCATTAAACAATAGCAAACAGTTATTATCCCATACCCTTCCTTCATCGCCCACCACCCTTCATTCCCTTGACTTTTGCAACTATTTCATATTTATTTACTTTCTTCAAACTCCTTGCCTCTCTCTCTCTCTCTCTCTCCCTCTCTCTCTTTAAACTAAAGCCATACTTGAGAACAATAGTTGGAAAAAGCTAAACAATGGCCACACAATTCATACGTAGCTTAGCAAAAAAATTCATAGCAGAGGAAAAGATAACAATTATTTGAAATATGAAATGTAAGACGGATTCACCCCCCTCTTTCCCCTATCTTTATCCTCTTATATCCCTTTTCTAACATTCCTTTTATTTAACCATTAAAAAACAAAAGGAAGTTGAAGAAGATTTTTTTCTCTCTACATTTGCTTCTCATAATTATGACATGCAGTACAGCATTAGAATTGAAACTGGAACTGAAGCTGAAATGTAATTTCATTTGAAAAACGTTTTACTGGAAAATTATTCTCTTCACACACTCACACACACCCCCACCCACAATTTTCTTTAATTCAGTTTAGCTGAATAATATAATTTCAGTTTAAATCTAATATACAAAGAGAAAAATTAAATAAAAAATTTAATTCAGCTAAGCTGAATAAGTAGCAAATTCTTGGAGATTTAAAATTCTAATGAATTTTTTATAATGAAATTGCTTTAAACAAATTCAGCTTTGCTGAATTTACTTTTTCCTCAATTCAGCTAAGATGAATGGGAAAATTTAAGCACAAACATAAATTTAATATAGTAGTATTAAAGAAACTTCAAAGTTCATATTCAGCTTGGCTGAATTTACTTTTTGCAAAATTCAGCTAAGCTGAATTTATATAGAAATTCGTATTCAGCTTGGCTGAATTTATTTTTTACAAAATTCAGCTAAGCTGAGTTTAAAGTTTCTTTAATATTACTACATTAAATTTATGTTTATTCTTAAATTTTCCCATTCATCATAGCTGAATTGGAGAAAAAGTTTAAAGCAATTTCACTATTAAAAATTCATTTAAATTTTAAATTTCCATGCATTTGACACTTATTCAACTTAGCTGTAGTTCATAATTTATCTATAAAAATTAATTTAATGTACATACATACATATATGAAAGAAACCTTTCATTCACCTTAGCTGAATTCACTTTTTCTGCAATTCAACTTTACTGAATTTCATAATTTATTTATAAAAATTAATTTAATGTATATATATTTGAGAATTTCTGAATGCAACCCAGCTGAATTCACTTTTTCCCTAATTTAGCTTAGCTGAATTTCGTATTTTATTTATAAAAAATAATTATTAAAGAAACTTTAAATTCATCTCAGCTGAATTCACTTTTTCTCCAATTCAGCTTAGCTAGATTTTATATTTTATCTATAAAAATTAATTTAATGTAGAAATAATAAAGAAACTTTAAATTGACATTAGCTGAATTTCATAATTTATCTATAAAAATTAATTTAATATATAAATATTAAAGAATTTTTGAATGCAACCCAGCTGAATTCAAGTTTTCCCTAATTTATCTTAGCTGAATTTAATATTTTATCTATAAAAAATAATTTAATGTATAAATATTAAAGAAATTTTAAAATTAATAATAATTTAGCTTAGCTGAATTAGTGAAAATTTGTTGATATTTAAAAATTCTTCTGCAATTGATTTAAATTTAAACTTATAACAAATTCAGCTGAGCTGAATAGCAATGTTGAGGGCTGAAAATTAATCAACTTAAGAAATATTTAACAAAATACCAACTTAAATGATATTCAGCTATGCTGAATAGGGAAAAAATAAAGCAATTTTAAAAATTTTTATGAAACCTGTTTAAATAAAATATTTAAAATAAATTCAGCTAAGATGTTATCTACACAGGACTAAAGTAGTCATTCATGACAAGAAGACTCTTTCAGAAATTAAGGTTTCTTGTTTGTTTACTTTTAACACCAGCACTCAGACCCTTACGGACGAACTACCTGTATGAACTGATGACATATTTAAGTTAGGTTGGGTTAGAGGACGTGTATCTGTCAATCAAGACAAGTACAGTACCCGGAGGTCGAATTACATACATACATACATAATTGGCCATTACAACCCTTCAGTCAGGATTACGACCTAGCTTCTTACACCACTTATGTTGTGTGGGTTAATTTTATACATGAGTGGCGGGACCTACAGTTTAAAGTCGACTCCGAACGACAGATTTTTGAGAAGCTTTTCATGGCAATTTTTACTCTCAGAGTCTTTGCCAGAAATCTGCTGAGAGGAAGTCGCCGAAGAAATATTTTTCGTTTTGATGTCTGACCTGGGATTCGAACCCGGGCCTTTTGTCTAATAAGCCAACACATTGCCCACTAGACCACGGAGGTCGAATTGACCCATTGTATAACGTCCTAAAAGTGGGAATAGAGGTGATAGGATGAAAAGAGGGTATGTAGGAGGAGGGGGGAGGTCTACAACATACTTAGTAGGAACACAAACTACACTACATTAGTATTATCCGAATTCCAGCAAATATTTCGCTGAATTTTAATACGAAAAACATTATCAACTAACCACTCCCTCCATTTTACATCACCAATAACTCGCGTAATATTATTGCCATGTAAGTCTATTAACACGCATCACTCCGTTAGGCCAATATATCCATCCATAGAAGACCATTTTAATGCTTTGTGTCCAGCTGAACACCTTGAAGTTGTTGCAGTCTAGTAGGTAATGTGAGGCTCCGGTTTAAACCCCAGGCCAGATATCTCCAACGAAATGTGAAAAAATATCTCTGTGGTGACTTCCTCTCAACAGGTTGCTGGGAAAAGCTCTCTAAATGTAGAATCAAATTCCCAAAAATCTGTCGTTTGGAGTCGACTTTAAGCTGTAGGTCCCGCCCGCCACTCATGTATAAAATTAAAGCACACATAAGTGGTGTGAGAAGCTAGGTCGTAATCTAATATATGTGTGTATGTATGAGTCCAGCTGAATTAGATTTCTTAATTAATTTAGATTTGGTGGTCGTTTAGCAGTTCAATTGCTTACAAATTTGTCTGGTTTTTCTTGTTTATTTTCCTTTGGGGTTTAGTTTTGTCCTTGTAAAAATGTTAATAAAAAGAAATTCTCTCATAATATATCCTGTTGTTATTTTCACAATATTTTCTTTTTCTCTTTTTGCCATTTTGGGTCCAACAAATTGTTACATATTGCTAGGCAGCTCTCTAGTAGGTAGTATCAGACTAAAAAACAAAACAAAAAAAATTGCTTTCCGTTTTGATTATTTCTGGCGGGGGTTTTTATAACAACCAGCCATGCCTGAAAATAACATTTCAATCTAAGACTCTGTAAAGCTTATCGTTATCCTAAAAACTGAAATGAAACGAAACGAAAAAGGAATTGAAAAAGAAGAATCGGAAATCTGGGTTTACATTTAAAACTCTCCCACACATACATACTTAAATACAGTGGGAGGAATATAAACATGTTAACATTTATAACTCTGTGTACGTACTAACAAAAGGACACACACAGTAAATCCTTGAAAATTGGAAAAAAACCAAAAAAACAGCGAAAAAGGAAGAGAAATTTTGTTTAACGCCCCACTTCTTATCGATGTATGGCATAGGAGAGCTGCTAGAAAAAAGAAAGAAAAAAGTCTACATTGACTGTAGACTTAAATCAACATTTGAATAGCTTGACAGAAAACAATTTTTTTCTCTCTCTCTCCTTTTTTTCGTATACATTTTGTACAGTGTTCCCCATTATTTTTTTTCGGTTTTCTTTAACAAAATAAAGTTGACTTTGAACACTTTTACGTCTCACTGATTTTTTTCGTTAAAAATAAAAGTTTTTTTTGTTCTTTATCATGCCTGCCCGCCTCTTCAGCCAAATCAAACAAATCCCTACTCCTACCTCCCCTACTCCTCTTCCTGCTCCTTTTTTTTTTTGCTTTAACAGCATTGGTAGCGATAAAAATTTGCAACAATTTATTTCCAGCAAAACTGCTTTTACTTTGCTTTTATCCTTGAATTCCTTTTTTATTTTTTGTTCTTCCTTCTTTCTTTGTTTTGTCGCTGGTTTTTTAAGCGTGTCCTCCTCAAGTTTAAAAGTAACTAAACTTGTTGTTGTTTACAAACACAGAGGAGCACAAAAAATCTACGATAAAAAAACGATGGCAAAAACTGTTTAAATGAGAGCAAAAGAAAAAAAGTGTGGCCAAGTCATTTTTTATGTCACTATCGACGACGACATCGCAACGACTCATTCATTAGAAAACTGTGTTGCAAGTTTAACGTTTTTTTCCCTCTCTCTTTTTCAAGTTTATTAAAAAGTTTTTTTCTTTCTTTTGATTTGAATATATGTGTGTGTGTGTCTGTCTGTCTGTGTTTATTTTAAATGTTATAATAAGTTTTCATGAAATTATGAAAACTTTTCAATCGTTTTTCATTGGAAAATGTGAATTCAGCCAAGCTGAATTGCTTGCATACAATAAATAAAAGTGTTCTTATGCATCAGAAACTAATTCAGCTGAGCTGAATTATATTTTCATAAGGAAAAGTTAATTTATTTTCTAAAAATATTAAAATTTTCGTCTCACGGTGTCAACCCTTCCCCTTTAAGAGATACCTATACATACATACATAACTGGCCATTACAACCCTTCAGTCAGGATTACGACCTAGCTCCTCACACCGCTTATGTTGTGTGCGTTAATTTTATACATGAATGGCGGGACCTATAGTTTTAAAGTCGACTCCAAACGACAGATTTTTGAGAAGCTTTTCATAGCAATTTTTACTCTCAAAGTCTTTGCCAGAAATCTGCTGAGAGGAAGTTGCCGGAGAAATATTTTTCGTTTTGATGTCTGACCTGGGAGACGAACCCGGGCCTTTCGTCTAATAAGGCAACACACTACCTACTAGACCACGGCGACTAGATATAGTATAGATACCTATAAGTCGGCTAATTTGAGGATTTATAACTGCGTATGTACATGTGTATATGACATGTATGTCTGTTAGTTTTTGTTTTGGAGCGATTACAACAACTACAACTTCACCAGCGCTACCCATGATTCCGACCTTTTAGTGTTATTCTTTGTATGCCTCACCGAAATAACGTACCGACTTCGATTAAATTTTGAAATAGATAGATCTGAGTCATCCGCGTACCGGGCGAAGTTCGCTGGGTTGGCTTGTATTTCTATAATATCTATAGAAAGGTTAGCTGAAAATTTACTTTCACCATGAAAATCTCTTAAATGCCTTAAGTTAACACTTTTTCTCACCTGAATGCCTTCAAAACTGTCAAAACCTGGTAGACAATTTTAATTAATGTGGTCTCCTCTACAAAACTAACGTTAATCAACCGCAATAAATCCTTCAAAATTCGTTGTCTAAGCCCTTGACTAACACAATAAACATGATTTAAACTCAATTAAGTTTTAAGGCAACAGGATAAACGAAAAACAAAAAGAATCCTTGAATATTTCACAACGATTTCGATGGCCAAAAAACCGTCACACACACGGCTAAAAGCCGCAGTCAAAATAATGCGGGGAGAAAAGCCAATGAAAAAAAGAGAAGAGAAAACGCGAACAGATTCTAAAATAATTTCGCTGGCTTTAGATTTGACAACTTTATGTGGAGAATTTTAGATCATTTGGCTGCTTTTCAGAGGATATGAAAACCCAGCTGATGAAGTGGTTGGCTGGCTGGTTGAATAAAAACAAAGGCAGTGACAAAAAAATATTCAAAAAAAAAATTCAAAATATGATGGAAGAGATGATGAAGGGATAAAAAAAAATTCATTCTTATGAAATATAAAAAGGCTTTGAAGCCTGCCTGCCTGCCTGCCACATACACATCATAAAATAACGTCAATTTCATCAAACACAACCTCATCATCAACATCATCATCATCATCATCGTCGACAGCAGCATAATCATCACTATCATGATGACGATAGTCATAATCATTCATTCAGCACCACTGAATGACAAATAAAATGCCATCATATGTGAGTGAATAATAAGGGTGAGTGTGTTAGTAAGTGTATAAGCATTTGAGTGGGTGAGTGTGTGAGTGTGTGAGCGTATGTAATACAAGTGATGACGTTTACATTTTGTCGCGTGTATATTTCTGTTGTTTTTTTGTTTTGTTTTGTTTTGTTTTTCGAAATAAAAATTTCATCGCCAAGAAAAGCATGTTTTCACGTAATTCCGTATGCATGTGTGACTGTGTGTGGGGGTATGTATGACTGTTTGCTTGTATTTGTGTGGGTTTCCTACGTTTTTCCTGTTTGTTAAGAAAAAACAATTAAAGAATTTTCCACAAAAAAACGACAAAGAAAATGAAAATAAAAACTTTAGCAGGTTGACTCATTGGATTTTTTTATTGCGATTTTCTTTTCACACAATTTTTTTGTTTTTTGTTCACTTTAAGGTGGCGTAATGAACATTGTCAACAGCAGAAAAATGGGAAAATGACGTGGCATTAGGCAATACTAGGCGACTTAATGATAAGCTATAAATGAGCTACTACTGGGGTTAACGTTTCGAAGGAGAGAAGACTGCTTATTTGTTATTGCCTTCGGACAGGAGTAATAATTTCTTACAAGAATTCCCACTTGTTACAAGAATGTCGGCTACTTGTTAGCTTCTCTGTCACCAGGGCAACCAATATTCAATGTAGAAGTCAGACCAACCCAGCCAATGTCCCTCAAGGGAAGCTCATCTTCGACTTTTTACATACATATAGGGCACGAATATCAACAATATTCGCTAAAAAAGCATAAAAATTTATTCAATTGCTTGTCAGCTTTCAGCGAAGCAGGTTCTTGTCACTCCTTTTAGAATTTTTTTATACACCCAAAGAAAATTACAAGTAGGATGCACTATTTTCTAATGGGACTCACTAATAACAGTGAGAAATAATCTCAATTTTTGGAAGATTATTTGTCAAGTTAAATACGTAGTCTTTAGGGATTTCTGGTCTTTACGTTTTCCACAACATTAACATGTTAGGTTATACTTGAAAATCTTACTAACAATTTTCCTTTAGGTTTATACAAATCCCTCTCACAAATACACTCACATTGTTTTCATGTTCTCTTTGTACCGAGTCGCCTATAAGAAACCATTCCCCGACACTAAAATCAATTTTGTATTCTTCATTTTAGAGTTAAAGATTCATGGAAATGAGGGGCTAGGATGCCACCAACACCCGCAACATAGACTATTGCCTCCTTATATAGCATAAATCCAGCAGAAGAAATGCAATGTAATGTCACATATGTCGGTATGCCTTACATTAGAGCCAAGCCGTGTGAAAACCTCAATTGTTTCGTAAATTACCGTGCAGTCTAAAGCTATATTCAAATACGCACTTTTATTAAGTCAATATTCGTTTATTTAAGTGCAATATTTTAAGTGTTCAGACACATAATATACGCAATATTCATTTGGCTAACATTCATTCAGTGGTTAACATAACGTCGTTAGGTTGTTTTTTTTTTTTTTTTGTTTGTAGTTTTTGACATTTGAGCTGTCGGAAAATTGTAATGTGCTTATTGAGAGTGCTATATTTCAAGTTTTGCTCAATATTATAACAATTTGCGTATTTATTGGCCAAGAATTAATAGAAACTTTATATGAAATATTGAGGTGTCGTTTATTGCGATTTACGCAATAAAAGCGCCTGTCTGAACAGAGTATAAGAAAGAAATTTAAAGATCATTGGGATTGAAACCTACTCTATTTTGAACAAGTATTCCCAGAGTTTGTACAATGACCGATCAGTAGGCAGATTAATATCTTTTTTTTTTATTAAACCAGCACTCAGGGGATGACCCCTACTCATGCAGTGCATTGTGCAGGTTTAGGAAATGTGGAAAGAGGGAAGATGCGAACGGTAAGGAAACGAGTTGTTGCTGGTGACTATAAAATGGCCAGTGCTATACCTTCACCATTATGGAATTTACAACAATCGTCCCCAAGAAACCCGCAGTTTCTCACACCACTTATGTTGTGTGTGTTAATTTTATACAGAAGTGGCGGGACCTTACAGTTTAAAGTCGACTCCGAACAACAGATTTTTGAGAAACTTTTCAAGACGAGAAAGAGAAGAAATACTCTTTGTATTTTTTATTTTGATGTCTGGCCTGGGACACGAACCCTGGCTTTACGTCTAATAAGCCAGCACACTACCTACTAGACTGGAATGCCTTCTGCATAACTCAAATCATTTTAGATTGAAATTGTCTAAAGAAAGTTCAGATTGTCTCAAACTCTTTTGGCTTAACAAAACTCTATGCTTCGCTCAAATTTCCTTTAAGCTGAGTATAGTCTTAGAAACTGCTTCGCAATCCTTTATTTTCACAACTGTCTACAATCATTATTTTCCGGGTAATAGCAGAGCTGATGAACTTGCCAGGCGAGGCACGGTCATCGAACTCTGCGATGACTTCTCGAATCTGGGCATCCCTATGAGGACCTGGAAGCTCATAATTGGTAATGCGATCGTCGATTCCATCAACAACAGGTGGGCGGCTCGTAAAATCTTGCCAAGGCTGGATAAAGGGCGCACAATGAGTCTACTTAAACTCCAAAGAGGCGCGCTCAGTATAGTTGTCGGTATCATTACGGGGCATTTCATTATGGTCAGGCATGCGAGGCGTCTTGGTTTGAACACCTTACTAACGACTTTTGTAGAAGCTGCCGGGATGAGGAATAGGAGAAGACGGTTTCTCACTTACTGGGTACATGCACGGCTCTTTGCCAAAGTAGAAGAAAGTGCTTACGTACTTACTATATGGATGATATAGAGCAACTGTCGAGGATTGACATTGGTAGCCTGAATCGCTTCGTTTTTACCTCCGAATGGTTTCGAGACTAGGGATAGTGAAATAACTGTGGTAGCACAATGGCTCTACTTAAACTCCAAAGAGGCGCGTTCAGTGTAGTTGTTGGTGTCATTACGGGGCATTTCATTATGGCCAGGAATGCGAGGCGCCTTGGTTTTCGACAGCTTGCTAACGACATCTGTAGACGCTGCCGGGTTGAGGAATAGGAGGAGATGATTTCCCACTTACTGGCTACATGCTCGACTCTTTCCCAAAGGAGAAGAAAGTACTTACGTACTTACTATATGAATGATCTAGAGCAACTGTCGAGTACTGACATTGGCAGCCTGAATTGCTTCATTATAAGCTTCGAATGGTTTCGATACTAGGGGATAGTGAAATAACAGTAGCAGCACAGTGGGCCCAATGCGACTTAAGTGAGTCCATCTAAAAATGTTTCTTTGATGGGCGGCCAACTCTACACACCTAGCTACCTACAACCACTATTTCTGGCTGTGGTGGATGCATGGCGCGATAGTCCATTAATCACGTTGCCTGCGATTCCGAAGGTATCCTGGAGCTAACAGGAATCAACTATTTTGCCGCAACAAACAAGTGAGAGCTTAAAGTTTTAGTTGAGAAGCCTCAAATTCTAAACTAGTGTTATCAGTCCGCCTTGATTATCTAAACCTTTAAAGATTTTTTCCTCCCGCACATTGAAACTGCCTGATGCTCAGAAAGTTACGTGATTATTTGCCTTAATTTGCTGCTAAATTACCCCCCAAATATTGCCTAAAGTAGGGCATTAACAAATCTTCTATAAATTTTTGCTTTTCGTTCTTTACTTTCCTTCTTACTTTCATACAAAAAAAAGAAAACAAAACCAAAGAGAAACTGAAGAAACGTCGAAGAAAACACGACATTATTAATGGCTTTTCCCAACGCATATTGACGGGCAGAGTGAGCGAATGTGTGAGTTTTTTTTTGTTGTTTTTGCGTGCATTTTAATTAAATTTAAAAAATCTTTTTCACCACCGGGTTCTTTGTTAATCTTGCCGGGTGTTTGTTTTATTTAAAAAAAAATATGAACTTTTCTTTCCATTTTCTAAAGAAAACAAAAAAGAAAACTTTTTTTCTGTTTTTTTTTTTTAAATTGAAAATTTTTAATTGAAATTACTCACCATTTGTTGTTGATTTTTGGGCTTTTTATGTAGATCGGGCACCTTAAATGAGGTCACTGCCTCTATTACCTCGGCCAGTAAAAGACCATCCCGGCAATCGGCCGATAAATCGGTGACTTTCTTCTTAGATTTACTGCGTTCCAAATAATAGTTGGCCCAATCGGTGTAAATCTGAAAAAAAGAGAAATAAAAGAAATTTTTAAAGGATTATTTGGATATGTTCACAGTAGACTGATTGTAATTGATTAGCGTACTTAAATGGTAGCTACTCCAGGAATGTTATACTATGTTCAGACATGCCCGTTTATTAAAACAATACTCTCTTTATTGAGAACAATATTTTTAGTGTTCAGACATATAATATTTGAAAATTTATGGTAAACAAAACAGCTGATTGCTTCAACAACATAAATAAAATACAAACCTTTCTGCTGACCTTCCATTTTTTGTTTGTCGTTGTTTACATTTGAGTTGTCAAATATCAATAGAAAGTGTTCGGAAAAATGTAATATGCTCACTGAACGTACTGATGACAGTGTTGTATTTAAAGTTTTAACAATTTGCGTATTTATTGCGCAATAATGAATTGAAATTTTATATGAAATATTGAGAACAATAAAGCCGTTTATTGCGATATATTACGCAATAAAGGTGCATATCTGACCCCAGTATTAGGGAGATCAGTAAACTAATACTGGGAACACATTTTCCCGAAATTTCAAATTAAAATGTATTTCGGAACTAAAAGTCGACATCACTTTAGTAAAGATATGATGTTCGTAGTCTAGTAGGTAGAAATATGAAAAAATATTTCCACGGCCACTTCCTCTCAGCAGATTTCTGACAAAAAGTCTTAGGGCCATTATTACAACTTGTCGTTAAACTTGGGTATAGTTGAAAGTATCTTCAGCTAAAGGAAACTGTAAAGTTACAAAGAAATCTGTCATTCGGAACGGCCGTTACACTGTAGGTTCGCCACTCATGTGTAGAATTAGCACACACAACATAAGTGATGTGATAAGCGAGGTCCTAATCCTGACTGAAGGGTGGTAATGAGCAATTATGTGTGTATGTATGACGTCCCCAAGAAATGTTATCTTTCGAACCAGTAACCTTAAAGATTGGAGTATTAACTCATGTATGCTGAGCCGATAGATCTTAAATGATAGAACAGGTGCAAGAATCAATGAAGCCCGATATGAGAATTCGATTCCAGTGAGTATCCGCCTACCAATTTTCCAAATAAAAATTCATGTTTTCACATTTAGAATATGAGCGAGGGAATGTCTTCGTAGAAGGAGAGGCTTTCCAATTTTTGTAAATTAGTTGCACTACCTATCTCGGTACTGCAGATAATTTTACTCCACTTTTGGCTGCAATTCTACTTTTTTTTTTTGTTTGTTTTTTTTTACATCGAGGAGGGGCAAATGTACCTAACCGCACCATAGAGGAAGTCGACACGTCCTCCATGTGTGGGGCCCTCACCCACTAAATCCCCCCTCGTACCGTGGACTGTTGTGTCCACTCCGGAACTACGGTGGTATTACTTCGGAGTGGAGTCCTTTTCTACTATAAGAACTCTGCTGCATTGCCTACCTCGGTGCTAAGATAATTTTACAGTTCTTCTCTCTGCAATTCTTCTGTAAGGGCTCAGCAACAAGTATCAGTCAGAGCTAATGAACGACTGGACAGTGGTACGGATTTAATATCGGTCACTCAGGCAACCTCATGTACATTCAGGTGTAAGGATCATATGATACAACATTATGCCTTCTAGAGGAAATTCAGAATTTCCATGCCAGATAGAGGGGAATGCGAAAATGATGTGACACAACTCGTGAATGATTTTATATTAATCTTCACGTATAATTCAAAGCTGGATGGGATCTTAGGTGCAAGATCTTTACATGATCGGCAGGTCTACTCGTACTTCATACGATAACGCTACTGGATCGGATCGATAACGCTACCGGATCGGATCGATAACGCTACGGAATCGGATTGATAACGCTACCGCGTCGGATCGATAACGCTACCGCATCGGATCGATAACGCTACCGATCGCCTGAAAGTGTCGTCCATAGGGACTACTGCGGTGATGATCACTAGTTGGAAAGTAATTTTCCAGACAGGAGACAGTCAAGCGGGCTTGAGGATACTATGTTCTCACGTAACTTTCAATAGAGTTGGTCTACCTCTGTTCTGAGTCTCTCAACGAGATGTCAAAGTGATATCATTTTCATATCATATGGGCATTGGATCATAGTTTATCAGTTATGGTGCAACCATTGAACTTTCGAGATGGTTCCTCAAGTCCGGGAACTTTATTGAGATTAGAATTGCTAATGCAGTAATAATTTCCGTAAACGGCATATGGTTGGCTTCGGATACAAGCAAGATGGAGAAGCAAATCCGTGAAAAGCACGATAGGTTAGGTTAGGTTAGAGCACGTGCAGCTATCGGTCAAGACAAGCACAGTACCCAATAGGTCGAAATTGACGCATTGTACATTGTCCTTAGGGGAGGAAGGAAATGGAGGATATAGGAATGCAGGGTAGGGGAGGGAGAATGGGAAACGGAGGAATGAAAAGAAACAGACACAAAACAAAAGAGATTGAGAGTGCGACTACACTTCTGAAGCCCTAGCACCTTTCAACCAGCCCAAGCTACTAATGAATCTGTGGAGAGCCTTGATGTCGGCTTTAGACACAGAGCTCAAGTTCTCAAAGAAGGCCCTGTCAAGGGTCCTCAACCTCAACCTACCAAGGGCTGGACATTTGCTGAGGAGATGTTCGACAGTCTCCAACTCCTCTTCATCGCAACATACTCTGCCATAGTCCGGCTGGGATCTTTTCCAGATCCCCGTCAGCGACCTAATCTCGCAGTGCCCCGTGATAAAACCGACAACCAACCTTAAGCTGGCCTTAAACAAGTCCAGCAGCCACTCTGTCCTCTTGCTGTCCACAGCAGGCCATAGACGCCTAGAAACAGAACAACCCGATCCGTGAAAAGCACGGTAAGTTGCGCAAACTCCAAGGTAGCACGAGTCTTTTTGGATACTCATGAGAAAGGCAGAGGTCCTGACCATGTCGCCAATGATTTTTTAATTAGTTGTAGAGAGGAGGAAGAGGAGAAAACTTTCTTCTTGAATATATCTGTGAAGGAAGCAAATGGGCTTCTCCTGCCTTCGATCTGCGAAGTATAAAAATTTGAAGTTTAAATGGTAGGCTCCAGCATTAGAGGGTAATGGAAAACTATTGTTCTTATATAGACCACAAGTAGCCTGATCGTGGTTATCCTCTTGGTGAAGCAGGCTTTTCCATCCGCTTACCTACCTTTTCCCACAAGACAAAATGTTTCTATATTTCTGTGGTGATAACAGCTGAACTGAATTAGTTTTCCTGCCCCCTCAGTTTTTCGTTTTCCATTTAATATTTCATGTGTTGTTGTTGTTTAAATGTGAATTTGATAAAGGACTCTAAATTACCTCTTGTGAATATTTTATGAAGACCTAATAACTTTAGAGAGGAGACCAGCTGGCAAACTTAATGCATTTCCGTTTAAGGCATTGGGTTACTTTAGAATGCATTTGAAAGCAACTTAAATAACCCTTCTAAACTGTTTTTGGTGTTGTTGGTGTAGGCAGCTATTAGAAACTCATTACGGGGAAAACTTAAATCAAGAAGAAGCATTAGAAGCATGGCAAAAAAAGCCAAGGAAGGCCTAATTGCAATTTAAAGGGGGTGGCCGACATATGCAAACTATAAATGAAAATGAGAATTTTACTCTCAAAACTAAACTCTAATGTTTCCATTTTTGATATAAGAAAACTTGGAAAGTTTGTTGTTGTAGTTGTTGTTGTTGTTGACAACAACTATAACAATTAGTTTTCTTATAGTTGTTGTTGTAGTTGTAGAAAACTAGAATCCTTTTTCAAAATATTAAGAAATTTTTCCATTGCCAAAGACCAAAGATGTTGAAATAAATGTTGGCTGCTCCATTAACAAAATAGTTTCTATGGGGGCAGGGAGGTGGTTTAAGAAAGTAATGTAAAGAAAAGGAATTTTCTTTATTAAGAAATTTTCTTAGGAAATTTTTTGGCCATTAGTTTTTATGTCCTTCCCCTCCTCCTTCCCCCTGTAAAGGATTATAAGATGGTTTGAAGCCCAACATCTTAATTCTGTTTATACGGAACGAGTTAATTTTGCTTCAAAACTTCAATTCTGTTACAATAATTTACTTTTGGGGGGTCACAATTTAAACTCCAGATTGACCGTTTTATTTTAGGTCAAGTGAAAACACTTTCCGTTTTCCAACACTTGGGTATTGTATGTGGTTTTTAGATAAAATTCCATAATTTTTCATGGTTTTTCCTTTTCAATTTAAGAAAGGGTTTGCTTTATGGCAACCTAAAATAGTTTATCAAACTTCTCGGGTTAAGATACGTCAAATATTTACAATTAAACTTTCAAATGAACTCCCTAAGTTATGCAACAAAAAAAAAAAAAAACTGAAATAGCCTTTGGCACATAACATACCAAAAGATTTTAAATTTTTCTCTAGGATATTTACTTAAATTTAAAATATTGTCGATCTATTTAAAGACTTATGTCAAGTTGGAGTTATTTATTCCCTTTAAAAAGAGTTCTATTTGAAAAAAAGCTCCCTAAAATATGCAAAGGAATTTTAGTGTACGGCTTCTGCAATACTTTTAGTTTTTCTTTACTTCGTTTTTCCTTCCTTTTTAGTTTTAGTTTTTTTAATACATTCAATTACTACTCTTTCCGTTTATAACTTTCACTACATACATATGTACATACGTATACAAACCTTGGCATAGTCTGCTATATTATCGCAGGAACCTTGATAGCTTACACAGCGACCCAGCATTTTAACTGCCGAATATTTTCGTTAGTTTTATTTTTCAAGTTTAAATTGTAGTCTGTTTAACGTATTTGTTGTTTTCTTTAACATTTTAATTTTTCTTTCGAGCCTCAAAGTAGGCTACATATTTCGTTTTATGCAAAATGCCTTAAAGTAGGCCACTTATATTTCTTTGAGCACATTTATTTTTATTGATTTTCACGATTTCATTGCTTAAAAATTAATTGAATTTAAAATATTTAAAAACTTTTGATTTTAATTATGCCTAGAAATATATTATTATATATAGCAGTTACAAAAACATAGCCTAAGTTTAGGCAATATTAATGGGTTTGATTCTATTCCACTCAATTTAAATGAAGCTTTAACATTTTTCCCCTCAAAAATTCTAAATTTTAACTAAACTTTAATTTTTTTCTTTGCAGGTAAGCAAATTTGCGACTGTAATGATATAGTTAACCCTTAAGGTATGTTACAAATTAAATATTAAAAATTAAGTATACTTAGTAGACTTATATTTTTCTAATAAGGTTTTCACTGTTTCTGGGAACTTTTTATAATTGACCTCTGACCCATAGTTCTAACAAAAGTCATAGAAACCAATAGTTCTATCGGCAGGCTTTCAAGTAGGGCAGTGTCCTGTACGAGCAGGAATAGTTCGATGTAAAGTTATGGGATATAAGTTAGTCACTCGTTTTTCTATCCATGTCAGTCTATCAAGGCCTAAGCATATCACATATACCATCAAGCCCCAAATTTAACTGAGAAATTCGGAACCCCAATGCCTATTACTTTTTGAGATTTCGAGATTTGTTGAAAAAATGCCTTCTTGAGATCCTTAAACACAGATTTTAAATTCTGTAAATATACTTTGACAGTATCTTTAAAATATTTGTTATAATACTCATTTCCTCCTAAAAGTATACTACAAAATTGTTTTTATTTGTATTTTCTTTCTATTACTGTAAATTACTACCATTTTTATTTCCTCTTTTTCTCCCTTTTCTCAAATACATCCTAAAGGTGGAGTTATTGCCACTGACAATTGTTCATTTAAACAATTTCTAGTTGTCATCCGTATCAATCAATTGTAAGCAATTACTTCCCTCTTTTTCTTATTTTATCCTGATTTTATCTGAATAGCCATTTAGAGCATCTAGAAAGCAACACCTTTTTCTTTAAATGACCTTAAATTCATTAAGGAAATCAAAGTCTACTTTTAGTTGCCTCATAAATATTGTCATGACGCCGTTAGAGAAAAAAACAAAACAGAACACCTTTTTAGCTGTAAAATAACGGTCCCCAATGGCAGGTAACTAACTAAACTAAGCAGATTTTATGCTGATTTAACATTTAAGAGAGAGAGAGAGAGAGAAAAAAAAGGAAAGAAAATGTTTTTCTTAAGAAAACTCTTCTCAAGAAAAGGAGTCAACTAAGCAGTATAATAAAAGCCATTAACATTTGAAATCTAAAGTATACTTTTAGGTATTTAAAGTTTTTCTCTATTTCTTCTCATTCCTTTGCCAGGCTATTTAGTTCGGAGTTGTGATAAATGATTTGAAATCTTTGTTGACAAGGGTAAAATAAATAGAGAGAAACTATTTAACAAACTAAGCAATTATGCAAAAAGCTTTGGTCATCTAAATAAAATAGGAAATGCACAAGAAAAAAACCCAAAAAAAAAAAAGTATTCTTAACAAAATATTATCCGCCCACCCTTTTTTACTGACTTTTAAATGTTCCTAGCAAGGATAAGGGAAAAAAGGTTTTGCTACAATTTTCAATTAGCTTGGCTGGCACAGGCGTTTCCCTTTATTTACGCCTTAAAGTATGTGTTGGCAAAAATGTCTTATCACTTGCTTAGGAGAAAAAAGGGTTGGTTATGGTGTTTGCGTATTTTTTTTTTGTTTAAAAGTTTGATAAACTGAAATCTTTAATGTTTTTGACATACTTTTAGGTGTTTCTCAATGCTTTCTTTTTTTTGCTTTTTGAAGAAAAATTGTTTAAATATTTATTTTTTGTGATTCCTTAAGAAGAAAGTAAGCCGTTTTAGAGGCCTGTTGACTGTAGATAGTAGATACTCGGATGATAAAATTTTATGGCTTTTAAGTAAATTATTTTTATTTGCTGTGTGGCATTAGATAAAGGTTTTTGAAATTTATATTTTCATTTTTATTGTGATGGCTTGTTATTATAAGGATAACGGTCCGTAATATCCTTTAAGACTTATGGTTATGGTGGGAAATTAAATTTAAAAACGAAAAGGTAATAATATTAAAAATATAGCATACTTTTAGGCAAAAGGTTAAAAGAAATTAGTAGCGTATTCCTGCGAAAGGAATATATTTTATAAAATTTATGTGCAAAAAATGTAGGCTGCTTTTAGGTAAATGAACAACGGAAATTAGAAAAATTTATTTAAAAAATAAAGCCTGTCTTTAGGCAAAATATCAAAAACTTTGTGGCATACTGCTTAAAGAAGAATAAGGCTTAAAAATATATATATTCTGTAGCCTACTTTTAGGTGAAATGTAAGGAAGTAAGTGTCACATTTCCTTGACTTTAAGAAAGAAAAATAACACTAAAAAAATATATATTGTCTGCAGCCTACTTTTAGGTGAAATATAAGAAAGTTAGAAAGAAGTCGCCGTGGTCTAGTGGGTAATGTGTTGGCTTATTAGACAAAAGGCCCGGGTTCGAATCCCAGGTCAGACATCAAAACGAAAAAATATTTCTTCGGCGACTTCCTCTCAGCAGATTTCTGGCAAAGACTCTGAGAGTAAAAATTGCCATGAAAAGCTTCTCAAAAATCTGTCGTTCAGAATCGACTTTAAACTCTAGGTCTCGCCACTCATGTATAAAACTAACGCAAAAAACATAAGTGGTGTGAGAAGCTAGTTCGTAATCCTGACTGAAGGGTTGTAATGGCCAATTATGTATGTATAAGAAAGTTAGTTTCACATTTCCTTGACTTTCCCCTAAAATAGGCTACTCTTAGCCTAAGGGCTACTCTGACCCTATGGGCTACTCTGAGCCTATTGGCTACTCTGAGCATATGGGCTTCTCTGAGCCTATGTACACGCGCGTACATTTTAAGTGGAAGTCTATCCTATCAAAAGATATAGTTAGTTTTACTTAGATAGGAGGTATCAATAGCAATACTATCTGATAGTAGACATTAAAGCATTCGGTTTTTATGAGGTTTAATCTGAAATATAGATGAACAAAGTAATGTTACCCTCTGTAGGCGTTTTAGATGAATACTTAACAATTTTTCCTAAGCCTTGTAAGTTCTAAAGCAAGCTTAAAAATTCTTAAATAACATTTTGTTAAATATTGCCTACTTTTAGGTAAATTAAAAGAATTATTATAAGGAAATTGCTTTTATATAAGAACAACTAAAAGAAGAATAAGAAAAAATATAGAAGACATCAAAAACATGTTTTCCAAATTAAGACAAATTAATAATTTATAGCATATTTTCAGGTGAACAATAAGTTTTTCCTTTTTCTTTCTTTTTCATTCTTAGTTTTGTATGGTATTTCTTAATTGTCAAACCTGTCAAATGTCAATTATATATTTACGTACAACAACAGAAGCAGCAGCAACAGCAGTAGCTGTAGTATAACAAAGAAGAAAAAGTTTGTGACAAATAATAATTGAAAAGAAATTAAAGTATACTTTTAGGTGGGAGAGAGAGCATATCAATTTATTTGCTTGGAAACATTTCTAAGAATTCTTTTTGTTAATTTAATATGATTAAAAAATATTGATTTGAATTGAAAATAATCAACAAAAGAGAGAGAAAGAGAAAATTTTGTGTTTATTTAGGAAAATATTCGTTTAAAAATTTAAAGAGTTTTTATTATTAAAATTCTGTCGTTTGGTTTTGCCTTTATGAATATTTCCTTTATTTTTTTAATATTTTTGTTGACTTTGTGCCAATATAAATTTATAAATAGGCCCCTTAAGTATTTGGTAGTGGCAGGTCTATACTTTCGTGCTGTGAGTTCTTTTTTTTTTTGATGACAACTCATCAAATATAAATGTGACCCACTTGTGGCATCAAGCAAGGCATAAAGATGAAAATAATTTTAAAAAGACGAAAAATCGCAAGAGGAGAACATGTTTACATGGCAAAAAGTAGCAAAAAAAAAATAGCAACAATATAAAAATGTTAAGTTTTGCCAATTTATTTTCATAATGTTTGGCGCTCAAAAGACGGCAGTAACTTTTTACAGGATGCAACACAAATAAAAATTGATAGAAAGACAGCCATCAAGCTAGCTACACCACTACCGTTACCGCCATCACCACCACGTCTTTGCGATAAAATTTTATGGGAATTTGATATGCTGAAGAAGCTATGCTACCAGCTATACTAGAGAAGAGAGAGAGAGGGTGGAACCATAACATATATGTATGTACGTATTTCTATTTATATTACGATATTTACATTTTCTACAGCATACCAACAGGAGCCAAAAAATGTATCCGTTTAAATTTATCAGAAGTGAAAGAAAACGAAAAAAAAACGAAAGAATGAAAACATAGCTTATACTTCTAGACAACTAGACAAGTGTATTACACGTCAAAAATGTTGTTCTATTATTATTGATTGTATACTGATGAACAAAATATATTTTTTTTTCTCTCTCTCTCTGAGAATACCTTTTAAGCAAATTGATTTTGGCAGTCACTTATAGAATACGAAAAATTTTTGTTATTTATGCATGAAATATTATTGAAATGTTGTATAGGAAATATACAAACGGCAACAACAACAACAAAAAAATATTTGAAATATTTTACAATATCGTCAGAGAAGAACAGAAAAAAAAACATAAGAAAAATAAGTTATTATTAAGCCATAAGATATGCTATAAAATTTAATAAAATTTTCAAATACAATCATGCATGCCAATAATACTCGGTACTCTATAAAAAAGCAACATGCATAGCACATTACTTCTGAATAGGCACTTAAATGTTGTTAGAATTCAGTTTAAAAAATCAATTTAAATGCTATACTAAAGCATATTTTAAGGGTAATAAACACTATATTGGAAAGTACAAAACTCTTTTATATGAAGCTGCCTTCGGCTAGTAGTTAGTGTGCTGGCTTATTAGCCGTGAGGCCCTGGTTTAAACCCTAGTCAAGACATTTTCAATAAAACGAAATATGAAAGAAATTTTTCTAAGGCAACTTCCTCTCTGCTGGCTTCTGGCAGGAACTCTGAGTATAAAGCAAAATTTTCATGATACATACATACATAATTGACCATTACAAGCCTTCATTCAGGATTACGACCTAGCTTCTCACACCACTTATGTTATGTGCGTTAATTTTATACATGAATGGCGGGACCTACAGTTTAAAGTCGACTCCGAACGGCAGATTTTTGAGAAGCTTTTCATGGCAATTTTTACTCTCAGAATTTTTGCCACAAATCTTCTGAGAGGAAGTCGCCGTAGAAATATTTTTCGTTTTGATGTCTGACCTGGGGTTCGAACCCGGGCCTTTTGTCTAATAAGCCAACACACTACCCACTAGACCACGGCGACTTCAAAATTGTCATTATAAGTTTCTTAAATCTGTCGTTCGAAATCGACTTTAAACTATAGGTTTTGCAACTCATGGATTATATTAACACTCATAACAACGAGGTGTGGTAAGCGAGGTCGTAATCCTGACCGATTCTCGACTAGAGGAAATCTGTGCAAATAGGATCAACTTCTCATGGAAAATGAAAAATTATTAAATTACGATAAGCATTAGGACAGACCTGAATCCGTATTAATCCCTTTGTAGTCTGAATGATCTTGCACTTGGATAACCCAATCATCACCTCACCTACATATTCCAGTATCCAGAAAATCAAATTTCCCCTAAAAGCAGGCCAATAACTTTTATAACATTTCCTCTCTTTCCCTTTAATCCTGTTCGTTATTGTTTTTTATTGTATATTTCTTATATTTTATTTTGCTTTAAAATTCTAAAAATTTCTTAAATTAAATTGCGCCTAAAAGTATGTTATGAATTTTCAAATTTCTTCTGTAGGTTGTTTTGCTTTTAGCATCACTGTAAGTTTTTCTTTATTTTTAATCTCCTTTTTATAATACATTTCCTATATATTTTACTAAGCATTGCTTTAAAAAAAATTATAAAATATTTCCTAAAAATGAATTTTTAATATAAAAATTTATCCTAAAGGTATGTTGCGTTATTATTTCATATAAATCTCTTTAGCCATATAGTATGCTAGGGTAAAAATCTATTCCAATATAGATTTCTTTGTGAATTTCAAAATAGCTTTATAAAATGAAATTTTAAAAATTTAATTTCTCCTAAAAGTAGGCAGGTAATTTTTGAATTATTTCCATTACTCTTACTATCTTTAATAATTTTTTTTATTTTTTTTTTTTTTGTTTTCTATATTTCTTTGTACATTTTTAAGGAGTTTTTCATTGAAACATATTTTGTGTTTATTAATTAAATTTCTCCTAAAAATATGCTTTCAATTTGTACTCTTTCTCTCTCTCTCCGACTGGGAATAATTTTCTTTTAAGTCATAAATTATCTTCAAGTTGTGTTTGAGATTTCATTTTTTAATTAATAATTACAATAAGGCTTCATACCTTAAGAATTTTCTAAAGCAAAGAAAGATTATAGCCTACCTTTAGGTATTTTAAATAATAATTAACTGTTGTTTTTAACAAGCATAAATTCTTGAAATTTCATTTTCATTAACAATCTTAACACATGTTGTCATATTTGATTTTTAAATACAAATTCCATGAGATTTCCATGCAACCTTGTTAAAAAGGAAGAATATTCCTTAAATTATAATAATTTGTTTAACCTAAAAGTATGCAAAGCATTTCATTACAAGAAATACAAGTTAAAACATTTCCATTTCGTTTCAAAAGTAATGAATTATGGATGGCATTTCTACTTAAAAAGGCAACACCCTTGTTTATAAGTTTTCTATGCGGGGGGAAGGGGGATGGTATGCTATTCCGGGGCCATCCCCCTTTTTGTGTATATTTTTTGCATGTTTACAAATAACATTAATTTAATTAGTCTACCTTTTGGGACAGGGAAAGGGACAGGGAGAGGAAGAGGGAGCGGGGGAGAGAGTTTCATGCAGTAAGGGGTTTGTGCCATACTTTTTGTTTTTCTTTTTCATTTCATTCCTTATTGTGTTGATTTTTCCTTTTAAATTGCTTGCAAAAGTCTTGTACTCATTATAATGGCTTTAGGCTTTTCATTTTCCAGCATTCGGCTCTCCTCTGTAGCCTCTTACAACAGCTGTTAAATATTGTTTTTCTTTTCCATTCATTTTCACTTCATAAGCCTAGCACGGTAGCCCTAAACGAAATATTTTTCCCTGCACACAAAAAAAAAGGAGTAACTGACGCCTAAAGGCCTATTTTCTTGATGTCTTAAACGTAAGTAAGTGTGTGTGTGTGTGTGTGTGTGTAGGTTTTGGTGAAAATTTGTTCGTATTTTCCTTATTCTCATTGAAACAAGGAAAACTTTTTATAAGAAATAATATTCACAGGCATAAATGAAAGGCCTATGGCGGGTGAGAAGTTCTCTTAAAGCCAGCCACAACAATAACAATAATGAGTAACAAGAAAATGGAACGGAAAACTTTTGGTTTTTCTTGAGATTTTCATTTTTAATTACAATGGCAAATAATCACAAGCATATGAATGAGAGAAAATTTATTTTCCACAAAAGAAAACTTTAATAATTTACTTTTTCTCTTTGTTTTTTTATTGCTTCTCTTTTTGGCCTCCTTTTCTGTTGGTCTATTATCTAAAAACGGCAGAAAGAATGAAAGAACGTGGCAAACATTTCCAATTCCAAGGAATTTCATTATTATTTTGACATTTTCCAAGGAAGTATTTGATGTTGGTACTTTATGATTGGCATGTGTCATTAGGCTGTATGTTATGATATCAAAAATATTGCATACTTTTAGGAAATGTCAAAAAGAAATGTCAAGATATTTCGTTATAAGTATTAAAAATTAATAAAAGTGATAAAAAATAAGCTTGTTTTGTTTAAGAAATTGAAATAAAAAGAGAAGTCATGGAAAATAAATTGTAAACACTTGTTTTAATACAAATTGTGGTATACTTTTAGGATGCCGTTTAAGACAACTAAGTAAAATGGATATTTTTTTATTTAAGACCCGTTTGCCCTGTAATTCGACACTCAAACACATATTCAATGATGAATATTCCACTACAATACCCAACAATATTGTTCTCAAGAAAGCTAGAGTCAGAAAAGCCTGATCGAAGAAAACCTTCTGTTTCTATATATCTCCTACAGTTCGACTGAAGAAACAATACAGTTGTAACAAATAAATGAAAATGATGGCAAAATTGGCCAGATCTGGATTATAGCCTAATTCACGTACATAATTCCACTACAGTTTTCATCAATGCATTGCAATACGTCCTAGCCAAAGTTGCTCACGCAAAATATTGTACCATAAATTTAACCTTCATATCTCATATCATTTGGGAATTCACAACGCTGAGAAGGCTTATACATACGTAAGTGGCCTTTACAACCCTTCAGTCAGGGTTACGACCTAGCTTCTCACACCACTTATGTTGTGTGCGTTAATTTTATACATGAGTGGCGGGACCTACAGTTTAAAGTCGACTCCGAAGGACAGATTTTTTTGAGAAAGTTTTCATGGCAATTTCATTTACTCTCAGAGTCTTTGCCAGAAATCTGCTGAGAAGGAAGTCGCCGAAGAAATATTTTTCGTTTTGATGTCTGACCTGGGATTCGAAACCGGGCCTTTCGTCTAATAAGCCAACATACTACCTAGTAGACCACGGCGACTTTGAAGCTTATAAGCTTGTGAAAAAATAAGCTCCCACACCGCTGATCGAATTTGAACCTTCCCAAGGAATTTGAAAGGATGATAGGAAACGCAGAAGCATCCTAAGGAAAATGATCAGCTTTTTGACGGGCCCTATATACTCATAGATTTCCTATTTACAAGACCGAGCGTCTCAAGACGCAGCAGGTCAGAAGCTAGGGAAGATGCTTCATCTAAAAAGTATTTTGAAAAACCCCATGTGTGTTCCCAATTTTATTTCGAATTTTTCGTAAAGCCTACATCACCACGATTACCTATAACAGGATACGCTTTCGATCGTTACCGGATCATACATACATAAATGGCCATTACAACCCTTCAGTCAGGATTACGACCTAGCTTCTCACACCACTTATGTTGTGTGCGTTAATTTTATACATGAGTGGCGGGACCTACAGTTTAAAGTCGACTCCGAAGGACAGATTTTTTTGAGAAAGTTTTCATGGCAATTTCATTTACTCTCAGAGTCTTTGCCAGAAATCTGCTGAGAAGCAAGTCGCCGAAGAAATATTTTTCGTTTTGAAGTCTGACCTGGGATTCGAACCCGGGCCTTTAGTCTAATAAGCCAACACACTACCCACTAGACCACGGTGACTTCCGGATCAACTGCATAATATTCTCCAGGACCCTAAAAGTATTTCTGGCGATTGCCTACAAATGTTTAGTAAATTAAAAAAAACTGATAGGGGCGTTAAATTCAGCATAGTCTCGAAACTGTATTGTATTTCTTACGCTCAGTATAGTAGGCAGTTTTGATATAGGGTCTTCCAACAGCGACTATTGAACTTTCATAGTTAAAAACGGGCATTTTGTTGAAGCTGCCTGAAGTCGCCGTGGTCTAGTGGGTAGTGTGTTGGCTTATTAGACAAAAGACTTCTCTAATATTTATTTCAATTTCTTAAACGAAACAAGCTTATTT
The DNA here is from genome assembly GCA_014635995.1 of Sarcophaga peregrina. Classification (NCBI taxonomy): domain Eukaryota; kingdom Metazoa; phylum Arthropoda; class Insecta; order Diptera; family Sarcophagidae; genus Sarcophaga; species Sarcophaga peregrina. Next base: position 97,559,066 of record CM025791.1, read on the forward strand.
TTTATACTTATAATGCAATATTTTGACATTTCTTCATGACATTTCCTAAAAGTATGCAATATTTTTGATATCATAACATACAGCCTAATGACACATGCCAATCATAAAGTACCAACATCAAATACTTCCTTGGAAAATGTCAAAATAATAATGAAATTCCTTGGAATTGAAAATGTTTTCCACGTTCTTCCTTTTCTTCTTTCGATTCCCAGGTCTGACATCAAAACGAAAAATACTTCTTCGGCGACTTCCTCTCATCAGATTTCTGGCAAAGACTCTGAGAGTAACAATTGCCATGAAAAGCTTCTCAAGAATCTGTCGTTTGGAGTCGACTTTAAACTGTAGGTGCCTTTACTTATGTATAAAATTAACGCACACAACATAAGTAGTGTGAGAAGCTAGGTCGTAATGCTGACTGAAGGGTCTTTCGATCTAAATTGTATGATCATGACACTGATGGGACGATGCTACGTATCACATTGACTATACTGCATAAGGGATTTGAGAGTATGACGGTGTGATATCATCTTATTGGCTTAACTTTTCTAAAAGAAACTTCTAACGCAGCGGCAATAAGAAAGTGGTACTGGGTGAGGACACAAAGTAAAACTGGCTGTAGGCTGAGGCACACTCTTTGGATCTATCAAATACTTCCTTATTCGTTGCCATTTTATGCTGCTTCTCTATTCCTGATTTAAATAAAAACGAAATTCATGAATTAGCGAAATTATGTACAAAAGCTGATGAATTCCCATTGGATTGTTTAACGGCCTGTCCCAAGCAGGCACACACACCGTATTTAAGAATTTGTACCCCTGAAAAGTCCACCTGTTCTGAAATCTATAATTTCTGTTAAAAAAACAAAATCGTAATCGAATAAAATATTGTAAAGTCTCTTACACACCCTCCCTGTAAGAAAATCTCAATAATTGTCACCACCAGAATGATTATCACTCATCACTTAACACTGACAACAGTGGATGACTGACTAGCTGGCTGGCTGGCTAGCTGACTGCCTGCCTGCCAAGGCTATTAACAATTCTAATCAGTGTCTCTTGTTTTGTATGCTATGCGTGCCTGGTGTTTATTATGGTGTAACACATGGGTTTCCGTTTTTTTTCTTTCTTTTGTTGTTATTCGTAATTGCTGTTACTACTATCACACATCTTTACATATTTTTCAAATGTGTGATAATAAAGTAAGTGTGTGTGCATGTGTGTTTGTGTGTGTGTAAGTGTTTGTATGCATTTTTCCTATAAATTTCCTGTTTTGTATTGTTTTGAGGGAAATGTTATGGAAAATAGAACCACAACACCGACATCATCATCATCATGGTTCTCAAATATCATTGTCATCCCTCTTGTTGACATCAGCAACAATAACAACATCAACAACAACAACAACAACAAACACTAACAACAACAATATTTTCACGGTTCATTGAATGCTGATGTTGTAATAATTTTTAAGTTTTTTTTCCCGTTTTTTCACTCTTAGTGTCCTATGAAGAATGTAATAGTAGTAGTAGTTGTGGTGGTGGCAGTGGTACTCGTAGATTGGCTTTTTGACTTTTATTTCCGTTTTTATCAACAGATGTGATCAATTGCTTCAAATCAATTAAACGATAATTGGATTTTTTGTGAGTGGTCAACACTAAAGGCAAAAAAAAAAGAAGTTTTGCGTGTACAAAGATTAAAAAGATCAAACTTGGAATAATAAGAGAGAGAAGAAGGAGAATTACTGCTCTTACAAATGCAAGAGTCTAGTTGGCGCCTGTGATGCAATCACTTCCAGTAGAGGACAATACTCGCCAGAAGGATTTAACCCTTTGACGGACACCAAAATTGCTTTATCTCCGTTATTTGGCAAGATACTATTTATGACGTGTATACACGTCATGTCCCCCCCGAAACCCTTGTTATGACGTCTATAGACGTCACTGTCCGTCAAAGACTTAATCAAAATACAAATAGAGCCTGTTTCCTTAGTTCGAGTGGCTGATAGACACCATTTTCGGTATTATTTTAGGTGGCTCGCGTTCGATTATCATGCTAGGGACTGCCACTATAAGGAGGACATGTTACGACGGTTAAGGGCATGCCGTCGAGGCACTTGATGTTGTCATCAGTTTACTCTGTATGTGCTATAATGGTGACACTTGCGAATGCTTGTCACAAGGAGGGTTAAGTTGATGCAACTTAACTGAATTCTTATTATCAGAATCCGGGGAGTTGTCCCTTAGACTGTGGGTGCTTTATTTCATTGTATTGTATTTCACCTAGAAAACGCCGCCATAGTCTAGAAGTTAGTGTGATGTCTTATTAGACATAAGGCCTCAGTTCAAACTCGAGATCAGTTATCAAAAGAAAATAAAAACAAATATTTCTTCGGCGACTTCCTCTCACAGGATTTGTGACAAAAACTACTCTCAGAATTTTAAATTTCAATTAAAAAATGCCATGAAAAGTGTCTCAAAATATCTGTATTTCGGATTGGACATTAAACTTTAGGTCCCACCATACATAATTGATCATTAGAACCCATCAGTCAGGATTATTGATCTAGTTTCTCACACCACTTATGTTGTGTGTGTGTTAATTTTATACAGGAGTGGTGGGACCTACTGTTTAAAGTTGACTCCGACAGACAGATTTTATGAGAAACTTTTCATGGCAATTTTCCATTTACTCTCAGAGTTTTTGCCAGAAATCTGCTGAGAGGAAATCGCCGAGGAAATAATTTCTGTATTTTGTTTTGATGTCTAGCCTGAGACTCGAACCCTGGCTTTTACGTCTAGTAAGCCAACACACTACCTGCTAGACCACGGCGACTGCAATACCTACCTACCTACCACTTTTACATAAAACTAACATACACAACATAAGTGATATGAGAAGCTAGGGATAAGAAGACTTGTCCATTAGCCTGTGAGGCTGATCTTGTCCTTAACTTCATTGTATTGTATTTCGTCCAAACATAATGGGAAAGTCTAGGCACAAATACATACATAATTGTTCACTACAATCCTCCAGTCAGGATTACAACCTAGCTTCTGGTCTAGGCATAGTGATATAAAAAATCAGTGGAATAGCTAACAAATAGTCAGGATTGCAGCTAGTTTCTCACATCACTTATTTTGTGTGTGTGTTAATTTTATACAGCAGTGGCAGGACATGATAATTTTGTTTACTCTCAGAAGTTTTTGCCAGGAATCTGAAGCAGAGGAAGTCTTCCGAAGAAATATTTTTTTTCCATTTTTCGTTTTGCTGGAGCTGTCCCGCCTTAAAATTGAATTGTGGCCTCAGTACCTATTAGACTACGGCGACTTCAACATTTGGGCTACTAACCGAAAATTATAACAAGAGTCCTAAGCCTAAAGTAGTTGTTAAACGTCTTCTTGTACTCCAGTACAGCCTAACCAAGAGGGAAGTCTTGCAAGGCTTCGAATGGGTACTCACGTCTGGTGATGTAATCAGAGATATGCTTATGCATATTATCTGGTTGGATCACTATGCGTGGGGGCGCTGATAGACGCACTGTATTCACCCGTGCTTTGAGCACCGTGGGGTAAGCCTTAGCGGTGATACTCACGTTAAACCCTGGACTAATGTACGCCGGTACAGTTCTAGAGCCTATGTTTTCGTATTTCATTTTCCGACCTGATAATTGAATCGTGGCCTCACGTCTAATAAGCCAACATATCACGTACTAGACTACACTACGGTGACTTACAATCATAGCTTAACGTGTGCTTTATATAATTTTACTTTTGTAAAGGAATATCCCTATTAGGGATTCTGAGTTCAAAACAGAGATCAACAATAAGTATTTAAAACGATGAGTAGATACGAGTCATACTTTCTGATACTTATACGCATTCATACTTATTTTAATATCATACTTATACTACTCATACTGAAAGTTTGAAGTACTCATACTTAACAATACGCAAGATGTTGTTGACTACGACTCGTCTCTACTTAACATTTACACGAAGCACAAAATAAGTATGATTCGCATACGAGTACCACAATACTCACAAGAAGGTTGTGTGTATGCTTTGCTTGTTGTCTTAGTCTTTCCTTTTTTCTTTGTTTGTACATGTAACAACAACAACATAGATTGTAAATTTTGACGAATGATTCGAGTCGCATGAATCATTTGTAAGAATTATAAGGAATTTTCAAAATTTATGAATCTGAATGAATATTTTGAATGTTATGGGTTTGATGTCCACGTTGTACTCATACTCATGAAGTCGCCGTGGTCTAGTGGCTAGTGTGTTGGTTTATTAGACAAAAGGCCCGGGTTCGTATCCCAGGTCAGACATCAAAACGAAAAATATTTCTTCGGTGACTTCCTCTCAGCAGATTTCTGGCAAAGACTCTGAGAGTAAATGAAATTGCCATAAAAAGCTACTCAAAAATCTGTCGTTCGGAGTCGACTTTAAACTGTAGGTCCCGCCACTCATGTATAAAAATTAACGCAGACAACATAAGTGGTGTGAGAAGCTGGGCCGTAATCCTGACTGAAGGGTTGTAATGGCCAGTTATGTATGTATGTATGTACATGCAACAACAACAACTAAGATTGTAAATTTTGACGAATGATTCGAATCGCACGAATCATTCGTAAGTATTATAAGCAAATTTCAAAATTTATGAATCTGAATGAGTATGAGGCGTGAGAATCAAACATATTTCAAATGTTGTACATGCAACAAAAACAACTAAAACTGTAAATTTTGACGAACGATTCGAGTCGCACGAATTATTCATAAGTATTATAAGGAAATTTCAAAATTTATGAATCTAAATGAGTATGAGGCGTATGAATCAAACATATTTCGAATGTTATGGGTTTGATGTCAACATTGTACTCATATTCATTGCTACTTATACTTATAAATCAATGTCGTACTAAATACGAATGAATCAGAATAGTTGAATTTCAATCCTGTTGATTCACTCATTCTCAAAATTTCATGAGTGCTTATGAGTAGTGGAAAAACGATTCATTGCTGATCTCTAGTTCAAAACTTGAAAAAGGACCACGTAAGAAAGAATTTTTTTCTATATTTTCGTGTTCTAAATCCCAGGAATGGGAGTATTGTAATCTTAATTTCTTTTATAATTTTTTTATTTCTTTTTTTTTAATTTTTTTAAAAATTTTTTTTCAATGATTTTTATTTGATCATTTTTTATGTGGCTTCTATTTAATCTCATTTTTATTGCTTTTATTTAATTTTATTACATTTTAATTTTCCATTTTCATTAAATAATCCATGGCACTATCACTTTAATTTGATATTTTTTTTTAATTTTATTTCTATTATTTATTAAGATGCGAGTATTCCATTTCCATTACGAATTTTATTTTCTTATTTTAATTTTTTTTTAACATTTTCATGTAACATTTTCATTTAGAAACGCATTTTTCTAATTGGGTTGTTATTTTCCCATTTTATTTACGATTCAATTTTTTTAAAAACAAAAATTTTTTGTTTTTGGTGCAAAGAAAACGAAAAACAAGAGCAACAGGCACTGCTACAGGCACATTTATAGCCACAATGTACTCCAAAAATGGAAAATTTATTATATTTTGAACTAAGAAAAAAACACACACGCTTTCGTTACAATTTCTTTTAATTTTTTTTGTAAATTTTTTTTATTTATAGTCGCAACACACGCACCGCACCGCATCGCACCGCACCGTACCGCACCGCCAGTGCCTAATGAATTCAATTCAATTGCAGCCAACAAATGCTGCCGACAACGAAAGCAATTAATTCATTAAAACAAACAACAACGAAAACTATATAATTTCCAAATGAACTCCACCATACAATTTTTTAAATTTTCTCCTCTTCTTCTTCTTATTTACAAACAACAAAAAAAATTGAAAATTTTTGAAAATTTAAAAAAAAAAAAATTTTTTTTCGGAATTTTCTTTCGAAACTTTTTTTTTAACACGGGCGTGCGTTTATCACTCTTTAGCGTTCATTTAAAGACTAAATGGGCGATTTTCTTTGCCTTTCATTGCAAGCAGGCTGATGGCTGAGTTTCTTTAAAATCATACTGGATCATGAGAATAAGGTGCATTCTTCTGTTTTGAAATTTTAAAGAGGGGGAAGGCTCCCCTAAATTTTTTTTAAAATTTTTCGTAACAAAAAATTCCGTATTTTTTTTTTTATAAATTTTTCAAATAAAATTTATTTGTTTAAAAGCCCTGAAATTTATTTTTCGATATTGTAACCAAAAAAAAGAAATTGACTCAATAAATTAACAGAAAATTTTCTTCTTTTGTTATCATAAAAATAAACTTGAAGACAAATAAAGTGTGCCTACTTAGTGGGTCATAATTTATGTTTAGCCCTATACACATGCACACTCACCCAAAGAAAAAGATATATGAGGGCGTTTTTGGTGGGAAAATAACCGCCTACAGTTAAGATTTATGTATGCATGCATATGTGGTTTAATAAAAAGGGAAAAAGATATCATGGCACGTTTAAGGGTTAATGCTTATGTTAGAGTTAAGATTTATTCGCTGTGTAGCAGAAATTTGCCTTTTGGGAACCTTGTCACAAATTTCCTTCAACATGCCTTTACTGGAAATTTCTTTGCTGCCTCCATTATACTTCAGTTAGACCCTATCATACCTGTTACACAAAAAAATCTACTTCAAGCCCTACATTTTATGTATTAAACCAGAAACGTTTGAAATAAACAAACCTGTTGTCCATGTTTTATTTGCATTCAAGATCCTTACAAATTCCGCAACTCATACAATTCTGAGTTTCGAAAACTACGTCTTAGTAAAAGTACGAAAATTATTTGGAAATACGAACTGACGCAGGTCCTTGCAAGTAAGTCCGCTTCCATTCCTTACATACATAATTGGCCATTACAACCCTTCAGTCAGGATTACGACCTAGCTTCTCACACCACTTTTGTTGTGTGCGTTAATTTTTATACATGGGTGGCGGGACCTACAGTTTTAAAGTCGACTCCGAACGACAAATTTTTGAGAAGCTTTTCATGGCAATTTATACTCTCAGAGTCTTTGCCAAAAATCTGCTGAGAGGAAGTCGCCGACAAAATATTTTTCGTTTTGATGTCTGACCTGGGATTCGAACTCCGGTCTTTCGTCTAATAAGCCAACACACTACCTAATAGACCACGGTGAGGTTAATCGGGTAGTTAATGGCTAATTAAATAAGTTAGGAAGTACAGATACCAGAATTCCATTAGTCCTTTACGCTGTTGCAAATGTTTTCATAGAAGTCTTTGGCTTCACTGTTATCGGACGTCTTGGCTTATTAGACGTTGAACTTTACTCACCTATTTGTACAACAATGTTTGGAGTCTTATTAACAGAACGGTTTTTAGCAAATATATACCCCCCTGACCACTGCCATTAGGTGGCGGTTGTTAAGCTGAAGATCCTCCACAAGAGCAGAGAACTCAAGAGCATTGTCCGAACCATTGTAGAGAGTACTGACTTGTTATGTGAATTTATCAGGCTTATTAGGTAAGCCTTAGTGGAACAATGATTAAGTTCGCCGAGAGTAAGAAATATGGTTTGGAGATTTAAGTCACCGTAGTCCAGTAGGTTAGTGTTAGCTTATTAGAATCGGCTCCTCGGTTCAAACCCAGCTCAGACATCTCCAAAAAAACCGAATAAAAGAATATTTCTACGGTGACTTTCCCTCTTAACTGTCTCCTGGCAAAAACTCTAAGAGTAATAAAAATTGCCATGAAAATTTTCTCAAAAATCTGTCGTTCGAAGTCGACTTTAAACTGCAAGCCCCTAAATTTATAGATTTAATTTTATAATGTAAACCAGGCTTACAATACTCTTTAATTTTTACATTCCAAAGAACACCACAACGGGAATATTTCATTGTAAAATCTAAACCTGCTTCCATTTTCTCCTTTTCTTCCTAATCTCTAAATTGAAATTTTAAATCTCCTGATGAGCCTCTTTAAAATATTTTATAAATTATGCCTCAAACTATGCTGTAAATTATTATTGTTTATGTTGTTATTTAAATAAAAGCCGTTGTATTTTAAACAAATTAAAGAAGGGAACATAAAATAAAAGTTCTTCTCGTTTTTTTTTCCAAGAAATTACTTCCTTTAACTTGATTTTCCTGTTCGCCTTTGTTCCTGATTTCATGGTAGACTGAGTAATTGAAAAATTGTATTTAAAGTATGACAAGAAACAATATTTTGTTGTTGCTATTGTCATCGTTGTTACTTTTTCCATTTGTAAAGCGATGGCGGTGTAACAAAGGGAGGAAAGAGTTTTTGTTTGATGGCAACATTGTTTAGCCATTTGTTTTAAAACAATAGAAAATTTGCATTTAACCGAATATCTTTTCTATTTTCGTATTGATTAAATAAATTTATGGCCTTAGAGAGAGAGGGGAAAATTATTTTGAATATTTTTATTTGAGTTTTCAAAACAATTGCCGGATAATTTTAAGGGGGTTTACACAAATGGAATGTATTTTTTATTTGATTTTGATTTTCTACAATTGAAGGTACATTTTAGAATTTAAAGATTTCTCACACCAACTACGTAGTGGCTTAAATATATCCATGAGTGGCAGGACCTATAGATTTAACACCGACTAATAACGGCAGTTTAAATTTGCCAAAGGACCAAAGTTCCATCCTCTTCATGTCCCTGGTGCTATAAAAGCTCCACAAAACCAATCATTTAGATATTCTACATACGTAGTTAGTCATTACAACCCTTAAGTTAGAGTTAAAATCTGTTTTCACACTACTCATGTTGTGTATGTGGGGGGAGCTACAGTTTAAGGTCGATTTCGAACGACAAATTTTTTCGTTTTGATGTCTGACCTGGGATTCGAACTCCGGTCTTTCGTCTAATAAGCCAACACACTACCTAATAGACCACGGTGAGGTTAATCGGGTAGTTAATGGCTAATTAAATAAGTTAGGAAGTACAGATACCAGAATTCCATTAGTCCTTTACGCTGTTGCAAATGTTTTCATAGAAGTCTTTGGCTTCACTGTTATCGGACGTCTTGGCTTATTAGACGTTGAACTTTACTCACCTATTTGTACAACAATGTTTGGAGTCTTATTAACAGAACGGTTTTTAGCAAATATATACCCCCCTGACCACTGCCATTAGGTGGCGGTTGTTTAAGCTGAAGATCCTCCACAAGAGCAGAGAACTCAAGAGCATTGTCGAACCATTGTAGAGAGTACTGACTTGTTATGTGAATTTATCAGGCTTATTACGTAGGCCTTAGAGGAACAATGTTTAAGGTCGTCGAAAGTAAGAAATATGCTTTGAAGATTTGAAGACACCATAGTCTAGTAGGTCGTGTGTTATGTTATTAGAATCGGTTCCACGGTTCAAACCCCAGCTCAGACATCTCCAACAAAACGGAATAAAAGAATATTTCTACGGTGACTTTCCCATTCAACAGTCTCCTGGCAAAACTCTAAGAGTAAAAAAAATTGCAATGAAAAATTTCTCAAAAATCTGTCGTTCGAAGTCGACTTTAAACTGCAAGTAAACCAGGCTTACAATACACTTTAATTTTTGCATTCCAAAGAACACCACAACGGGAATATTTTATTGTAAAATCTAAACCTGCTTCCATTTTCTCCTTTTCTTCCTAAATCTCCAAATTGAAATTTTAAATCTCCTGATGAGCCTCTTTAAAATATTTTCTAAATTTATGCCTCAAACTATGCTGTAAATTATTATTGTTTATGTTGTTATTTAAATAAAGGCCCGTTTGTATTTTTGAAGAAATTAAAGAAGGGGAACATAAAATAAAAGTTTCTCGGTTTTTTTTCCAAGAAATTCTTCCTTTAACTTGATTTTTCCTGATTTCGCCTTTGTTCCTGATTTCATGGTAGACTGAGTAATTGAAAAATTGTATTTAAAGTATGACAAGAAACAATATTTTGTTGTTGCTATTGTCATAGTTGTTACTTTTCCATTTGTAAAGCGATGGCGGTGAAACAGGAAAGAGGAAAGAGTTTTTGTTTGATGGCAACATTGTTTAGCAATTTGTTTTAAAACAATAGAAAATTTGCATTTAACCGAATATCTTTTCTATTTTCGTATTGATTAAATTAAATTTATGGCCTTAGAGAGAGAGGGGAAAATTATTTTGAATATTTTTATTTGAGTTTTCAAAACAATTGCCTGGATAATTTTAAGGGGGTTTACACAAATGGAAAGTTTTTTTATTTGATTTTGATTTTCTACAATTGAAGGCTACATTTTAGAATTTAAAGATTTCTCACACCAACTACGTAGTGGCTTAAATATATCCATGAGTGGCAGGACCTATAGATTTAACACCGACTAATAACGGCAGTTTAAATTTGCCAAAGGACCAAAGTTCCATCCTCTTCATGTCCCTGGTGCTATAAAAGCTCCACAAAACCAATCATTTAGATATTCTACATACGTAGTTAGTCATTACAACCCTTAAGTTAGAGTTAAAATCTGTTTTCACACTACTCATGTTGTGTATGTGGGGGGAGCTACAGTTTAAGGTCGATTTCGAACGACAAAATTTTTTTTGAGAAACTTTCCATAGCAATTTTTATTCACTCTCAGAGTTTTTGTCAGAAATCTGCGACGAAACAATACTTTTTCATATTTCGTGTTGTCTAACCTTGAGTTTGAACCGTGGTTTACTTCTAATAAGCTAACACAGCACCTACTAAACTACAGCGACTTGAAATCTCCAGAGACTAATTCTCGTCCTTTGCGACCTTAAACAGAGTTTTTCTAAGGCACGCGCCTTTAAACTGTAGTTAGGTTACGTGGTAAACCTGCCAATGTGTTACCGGAAAACGTTAGAACTCTCTACAGTGCCTCGATAATGTATTAAGTTCTCTTCTGCAGTAGAGAGTGTTCAGTCTAAACAATGACCACCTAATAGTAGCGGCCAGGAAAATCGTACAAATATGTGACTAAGGACCAACTCCTTTGGGCAATCAGTAACTAAAACGCATGCGATGGCACCAACTTACTAGTAGTCTGTTTCCCCCTAATTTCAAACAGAGCTGTTCGTGAATATCGTTCTCAGTAATCTTGGACCACAATTTCAATATGAAAATATTGGCTGGCATCAAGGTCACGTTAAACTAATATTTTGTACAGACAATCGTTGAATGCAATAGGATTTCTGGGAGAAGTTTGTTCTGAAGCAATAGGTGAGATAGTTCCTCTAATCGATTGATCTAATCTACAGAGGTCGAGGTCTATTGCCATGACTCTCACCATGCCTGCGAAGTAAAAGAAAAGAAAAGGAGATTCTGTAGGTCAGTAAACAGCAACTACCCACATGGAAAGTAATGTGCACCTACATACTTACATACATAATTGGTCATTACAACCGGCTTATTGACCTAATTTCTCACACCACATATGTTGTGTGCGTTAATTTTATACATAAGTGGCGGGACCTACAGTTTGAAGTGGAATGCAAACGACAGATTTATTTTTGAAAATGTTTTCATGGCAAATTTTTTTTATTCTCAGATTTTTTGCCAGAAATCTGCTGAGAGTAAATCGCCAGAGAAATACTTTTTGTATTTTTTGATGTCTGGCCTGGGACTCGAACCCTGGCTTTACGTCTAATTACCATACCTGCGTAATAAAAGAGAAGAGAAGGTGATTCTGTAGGTCAGTAATCCGCAACTGAAGATGATGGAAAGTAATCCGCAACTATTCGCTGGAAAGTAGCTCAGATTTTTGTTCCCGAAAAGGACATCAGGTGAACAGTGAATACCTACTGTTGCTTCGCAGAACTCTGAGTTTATAGGCTCAGGAGCGCTTAGCAAAAACTTAAACCAGAACTTAATGATTCACTCAATTTTGCTGTAGTTGCGTAATTATCGCCAGCAACTACCAGTTGTAATGAAGAAGGTTACCTAAATTAACCATAACCTCCAATTGTTTTCATGGTACATATACATGATGAATTAGTATGGCAACGTCGGATGGTCTAAATACGTAATTGGTCATTACAACCCTTTTAGTCAAGATTACAACCAAGTTTTTCGCACCTCTTATATTGAGTGCGTTAATTTTTATACAAGTGTGGCGGAACCTACAGTTTAAATTCGACACCGTGGGGGAATACTTGCCGGAAGGACTTCATTGAAATACATATTGAGTCTGTTCCCCTAAATCGGACAGCTAATAGACACTAAGCTTCTTTAGTATTCTTCTAATTATCAGGATAAGGACACTTGCTCCTTAGCCAGGGAATTAATTTTGTAGTTCGGCTGGCTATTAGACACGAATATTCTTTAATATTTTTCTTATTATCAGGAGTTGTTTGCTTGCTAGTGGGCTTATCTTGTCCTTAATTTCATTGCATTGTATTTCGTCCAAATATATTCACAAGTTCTAGGCATAATGATAAAAAAAATTACAATCCTTCAGTCATGATTACAACCTAGTTTGTCACACCACTTATGTTGTGTGCGTTAATTTTTATACATGAACGGCGGCTGCACTTACAGTTTAAAGGCGACTCTGGGCGTCAGATTTTTTATGAGAAACTTTTCATAATAATTTTCCATTTAAGGTTCAATTAGTCGTGACTTAATCATAACCATATAAATCGGCTGTTTTAACCAACTTTATGGACATCACTGTTTTCGATTGTAGGTGACTTACCATAATGCCGTAGTCATAACGATAACCATATGTACCAATTGAATTTTGGTTTTTTGCCATAACCATAAACAGCTGTTTGCTACATGTATACACAGTTTTTTTGTTTACTTTTGTACTTTTGAAATATTTATTTATTTATTTATTAATTACAATACAATTAAAAATTATATTCTAATTCTATACGAGCTGAGTAACTTCGACCATATGCTCGGTGTAGTGTCACAGACCAGAGCCTCTGGTGGGAATCGAAGCAACGACCCTCACGCTAATAGTCTAGCACACTACCCACTAGACTACTAGGGCGCTCTTGAAAAATACATATGTGCAATTAACGTAAACAGCTGTTTATGGCCATACCAGCACTGATTGCTGCTAATAGTAAATTTACGGTTATGGATTATGTTACGACTACCGCGTTATGGTAAAGTCACGACTAATTGAACCTTTACTCTCAGAGCTTTTGCCAGAAATATGGTGAAATATTCGTTTATTTAGAGATGCCAGACCTGGGCTTCAAACCGAGGCCTTACGTCTAATAAGCGGTCACCCTACCTACTAGACCGCTGCGACATAATCTTTAATTCTGTTGTTTTTAATATTAATATGGAAACCGTGTTAAAATCCGATTAAAAATTCTAATTAAAAAAAATGTTTTCAGGTATTTGTTTTGTAACACCTTCCTCTCCCCTTGTTCAGGATTTATTATGTTAAAGTTGAAAGTTGTTTTAAAGTTTAACAAACATTTTTTGGTTTTAAAAAATTTTCCTTTATTTTCTTCCTTTTGTAGCAAATAAAAAACTTTTATTTTCTGTAGAATAAAAACTCACACACACACATATTCAAACTTTGCAGACTTAAATAGTTAATGCTCCCTAAGTACAGACCATTAAAGTCCATATTATGCCCTCTACCTTTACGTCTTTTCGGTTACATGGTGACTGTTTTTGGTCTGTTTTGGTCGCTTTTGGTCTCATAAACAGACAGGAAAAGCAAATTAAAACAACCACAGAAAATAGTTTTAAAAAAAAAAGGTGAAAAGTCGCCAAAAATTTTTGGCCACCAAATGAAGAAAAACGAAGAAAAACTTTCTGTGGCACACTGTATGTATGGCTTTAATTTTGAATTCCTTCTTCTTTTGTTCACTTCAACTTTCTTTACCAACAAAAGTGTAATAAAAACAAACAATTTTTGCCTTGTTTTGGTGCAACTTAGTTGCAACCATTTAATATTGCACATTCTGCTCTCTCTCTCTCTTTCTCTCTCTCACACCATTTGATTGTTTATGATAATTATTGCTCTCCACTTTCCACTTTACCACACTCTAACTCACTGTCGCTTCTCCCCTACTCTCTACTACTGCCCCCGTTTTACCTTTTAGTTTACAAGCGAATTAAAAATAGTTTCGTATAGGAGAATGGCACAAAAGAGAAAAAAACAAACACGAGTTTATTTAAGACTTCGGAGGACATCGTTTTCTTATTTTATTTTTCCCGCCTGACAGTTGACAAGTGCAGCCAACATTGAAGTTGAAACAACAAAAAATCATTTTGTCATGGACTTTGTTGTTTTGTTTACGAGTCCTCAAATTCGCTTTTGTTTCTAGAGTGTGAAGACTAAAATATTACCGAATGCAATTGATGTTGTTGTTGTTGTTGTTGTTGCCCAAGGACTATCACAAGAAATGCAATGAAATTAGAAGAGAATCTTAATACTGAAATACACCAGAGTCTTATGTTGCGGCTTAAGTAAATCCATTAATGTGTGTGAAGATAAATTCGAATTTGAAAATCCAAGACGCAACCCATAAATTTTAGCAGCGCCACTTTTGGCATTAACAGAGCAAAATTTGGTCTAAAAAATTGCACAATTTGATCTTAACAGAGCAAAATTTGCCGTTAACAGAGCACTGTTAACTGTTTTACAGTATACAAATGGTAGTCCAGAGGGTCCTCTTTCCAACCGTGGTAGTGGGATAGCTGAAATAATTTTGTGAGTCGAGATATTGAATTTTAAAAAAATCGATAATATTTGTATATAGTCTGTATGGCGTACAGTTCCCAATGGCCACTGATCTTCTAGAGAATTTTCAATAAAAAAATTGATGTTTTCAAAGCCAATTTTTACAATACCATTTCACTTCATATAGGACTTTATTACTGATAATATTAAGAGGCATTGGAGCAATCCCTAGAGTATTATATGGTACTCATAGACCTACTATATACCCTAAAATTACCTGCTAAACAAGTGACCTTGTTCAAATGGATACTGTTAAACAGTTAACAGTGCTCTGTTAACGACAAATTTTGCTGTGTTAAGATCAAATTGTGCGCTGTTAACGCTAAGTGTGGCACTGCCAAAATTTATGGGTTGCGTCTTGGATTTTCAAATTCGAATTTATCTTCACACACATAATCCATTATCCATTACAAGCTGAACCAACAGATCGATGAATGCATAAAATCTGTTAAAAACTGACTACAAAAGCAATGATGAAAACTGTAACGTCTTTCCGAGAAATATAGGGTAATTACATAACATAATTGGCCATTATAAGCCTTCAGTCAGGATTACGGCCTAGCTTCGCAACACCACTCATGTCGCGTGTGTTAATTTTATACAAGAGTGGCGGGACCTACAGTTGAAAGTCGACTCCGAGCGACAGATTTTAGAGAAAATTTTCATGACAATTTTATTGACTCTCAGAGTTTTTGCCAGAAATCTGCTGAAAGGAAGTCGCCGAAGGAGATGTCTGAGAAAGGTTTGGTTGAATACCTGTCAAACAACTCACGAAGCTTTCTCTCTATTTACCTTTCCCTTTCTGCATAGTTTAGTAGGTAATGTGTTGGCTTCTTAGATGTAAGGCCACGGTTAAAACCCCTGTTCAGGGATCTCCTTCGGCGACTTCCTTTCAGCAAATTTCTGGCAAAAACTCCTGAGCGTTAAAATAATACGGCTAGTGTGCTGACTTAGTAGACGTAAAGCCAGGGTTCGAGTCCCAGGCCAGACAGCAAAAATAAAAAAAAAAATACGCAAAAAGTATTTTTTCGGCGATTTCTTCTCTTTCTCTTCTTGTTTCTCAAAAATCTGTCGTTCTGAGTCGACTTTAAACTGTAGGTCCTCGCCACTTCTGCAAAAAATTAACACACGCAGCATAAGTGGTGTGAGAAATCTGCGGGCTTCTTGGGGACGATTACTGTAGACTGTCTAATGGTGTCGTTTCCTTACAGTTCGCATCTTCCCTCTCTCTTTACACCTTTCCTGAATGAAAAACCTGCACAATGCACTGCATGAGTAGGGGTCATCCCCTGAGTGCTGGTTTTATAAAAAAAAAAAATAAAAATTGCCGAGAATGAGTTTCACCAACAATCTGTCGATCGGAGTTGACTTTAAACTGTAGGTCCCGCTGTTGATGTAAAAAATTAACACACAAACAACATAAGTGTTGTGAGAAACTACGTCATAATCCTGTTTGAAGGGTTGTAGTGATGAATTATGTTATGGCAGCTAAGATCTTATGCATGGTTTAAGCCAAGTACAAATTCCTTTCCCATAGTGGCTAGCCACTATGTGGCATCACCACTTTTTGGTAAATCAACGATCAGTTGGAGGTAGTTTTTCTTGCTATCAGACTCTTGTAATGTGAAATCGTAGGAGATCAATTGTGGCTTCAATGTCAACTCGTTGAAAACATGGGTACTGATGATGAACGGCTCCACTAGTGATGTTGCGAATAGAAGACGCAAAGGAAGGAATTCCTGCAGAATGCTAAATCCTATTTGGGTAGTACATCTGGGCTAAGAGGATATTAATGGTTGTCCTGGTTATAAATATTTGCAGCATATTTTTAGGAACTTAGCATCATAGATGGGGCCATAAATCATACAAAGTGTTGTGATTCTGGGTAGTAATATCTAGCTGACTTTTAGCAGCTTCAAAAGAGTTACGGTGTCATTTCTTTCAGAAAGCTAAATCGTATTCGCATAGTACGTCTGGATTAAGAGGATATTGTTACGTGTCGTGGTTATAAATATTTGTAGCATATTTTTAGGAACTTAAAACAATTTTAAATGAGCATCATAGGTTGGATCAGAATGTTTTGATTCTGCGATATAATTTTATCTGACAATTAGCAGCCTTCAAAAGAGTTACGGGCGCCAATTCCTGCAGAATGCTAAATCATATTTGGATAGTACGTCGGGATTAAAAGGATATTGTTACGTGTCGTGGTTATAAATATTTGTAGCATATTTTTAGGAACTTAAATAATTTTAATAAGCTTCACAGGTTGGATCAGAGTGTTTTGATTCTGGGTAATAATTTCCATCTGAATTTTAGCAGCTTCAAAACAGTTACGATGTCATTTTCTTCGGAATGTTAAATCATATTTGGATAGTATGTGTGGATTAAGAGAATATTGTTATGTGCCGTGGTTATAACTATTTTAGCATATTTTTAGGAACAGAAAAACATTTTAATGTGCTGTGGTTACAAATATTTGTAGCATATTTTTAGGAACTTAAAAAAATCTAATGAGCATCATAGGGTGGATTAGAGTGTTTTGATTCTGCGAAATAATTTCCATTTGGCTGTTAGCAGCTTCAAACGAGTTACGGTGTCTCATTTTAATCCCTTCACTCTCTATTACCCTCTCTCGCTGTGTTTCTATTCATTTAATAGGGAGGCACTTAATATCAATTTTATCTTCCCGCCACTAAATGGAGGGGGTTTGTTTGGTTTGGTTTGGTTGGCGTGTATTTGGCGTTATCTGTGTTTATGGGTTGCCTGCAAATGATGGAAAACAGGGTAAAAATGTTTATGGATTGCTTGCTCTATACATTTAAAAGCATTTTTTTTCTTTCTTTCACTGATTGCGTGATTTCTAAGTGTTTATGATAAGTTGGTTAAGAAGATGGAAGGCAAGGCAAGGCCATGGTAGGGCATGGTAGGGCATTATAAATAAATTTTGTATTTTAAATGCTTCTAATGATGATGATGATCAAGATGATGAAGATGATAATTTTTAACAAAATTGAATAGAATAGTGGAGAGTAAAGCCAGCTGTGTAGATTGATGATGGAAGTTTGTTAAAACTGACAGGTTACAACATTTAAAACACGAAAGAGAAAAATATTTTTGGAGGGTGAAAGGAAGGGGAAAGGGAAAGCATTTTTGAAAATATAAAAACACAGATTCTTGTAGATAAATAACAGATTTTGAAATAATAATGCTTTTTTAAATGCTAAATTTACCTCAAGTGCCTCAAAAGTAGAGACAGTGGCAGACGACGACGACAACGATGACGACGCCTTTGTCTTTAGCATGGAGCATAAAGTAGAGTGGCATTGTAGGTGCAGCCAGTGAATCATTTTTTTTTTGTTGTTTAAATGTCAAGTAAATTAAATGTACTGACAGTTGTTGTTGTTGTTGTTCTAAATTTATACACAAAAAACACAAACTAAATGAAAGCAAAGCAAACAAACTAACAGACAAGGTGTCAATTGTATGAGGCGTCAACTATTAAGAGTTGCATAGAAGTACTCGGCCCATAAAGCACTTTGAAATGTTCAAAGTTGTGGTAAGAAAAAGGATTTTTTTTTGGGGTTATTTTTTTAAATGGGGCTATAAACGAACAACAAGTTCAAAGAACTTGAAGATACAAATTTAGTTTCTTTGTTTTGTTTTTTATACTGAAATTCTAAAAAAAGCGGTCTTCTTTATAAGTAATCGTCGTCGTCGTCGTCCTCCATGTGAGGTATTTAACAATAATTTTTTAACGATGCCTCATGATCATAAATTACGTCAAGTTCAAAGTCATCCATCTCATCCAAAAGGAATTATGCGACAAAAAACAAACAAAAAAAACCACTGCAGAGGGATAGTCTAGTGCTTCGTATTTTTTCCAAATTAATTATAGCCTGTTATGCAGCTCATACTCGTTGGTATGAATGGAAAATCCTTGACTCATAAAATCCACAAAAAACCAAAAAAAAAAATTTTTTTTTGCCAGCCTAAGTAAGTCCGCCTAAATTAAATTGACTGATCACATACGGAAGCAAACATTCATTATTTTTTCTTTTTTTTTTAATTTTAATTTTAATCATCATCTGTTTTGTATATTTCGCTTATATTTGCACAAAAAAAAAAGCGACAAAAAATGTCACAAAATATTTAAAAAAAAAATGTGAAACATTAAGGCTATTCACATCAAAAGAAATTGTTTGAATGAAACCCAAATTAAGGTCAGATGTTGTGCTCTTCATATTAAGTGTAGAGTACAACAGGGTTGCATTTCAATACTTTTATACTTCAATTCTACAATTCATACACACACACATACTCAATTGATGATTAGAACCCTTTAGTTAGGATAACAACCTAGCTTCTTATCAAGAATGATAAACTATAGATTACGCCTTGGGCATAATTTCCCGTTCATCTAACGTAGTTGGGCTATTTTAAAGATTTCCAAGTCTTTTTCATATGTGAAAATTAACATTTCTTCTGAAATATGTGTGCACTACGTGAAAGTAGTTGGCAACCCTGCAATATAACTTACATTATCATTAGCCAATAGGAACACAATTCTCGTGATGTCATTGATTCAACATGCGCAGAAAGTTTTAATTTTGTGTGCGTGATGGCGTAATCTTTAGTTTATCATTCTTGGCTTCTTACACCACTCGTACCATGTATGTTACTTCTATCCATAAATGGCGGGACCTACAGTTTAAGATCGATACGGAATGTTAGATTTTTGAGAAACTTTTCATAACAATTTGATTTAACTCGCAGAGTTTTTGCCAGAAATTTTTTGAAAGCATATCTCGTTTTATTGGAATTGTTTGATCTAGGGTTTAAACCGTCTAATAAGCCAACACATTGCTTATTAAACGATGGTGACTATCTATTCTACAATTATTTGGTATTACAAGAGGCGTAATCTGATGTCTAAAATTCATGTAAGCTTTTGGTATTCAATATTGCTCTTTATATTCCTATGGAAAAAAAAATGGCGAAAACTTCCCCTGGAGAACGATACTACGTTTGTTACTCCTGCCCCCTTATTTACCTACAAAGCATGTACACTTCCTAAAACGAAAATCTGTAGAAAACTCCACATGACCTCTAGAGAAGGAAAACTTGTCAGATTGCCAATTTCATACATACATAATTGGGTTTTACAACCCTTCAGTCAGGATTACGACCTAACTTCTCACACCACTTATGTTGTGTGCGTTAATTTTATACATGAGTGGCGGGACCTACAGTTTAAAGTCGACTCCGAACGACAGATTTCTGCGAAACTTTTCATGGCAATTTTTACTCTCAGAGTCTTTGCCAGAAATCTGCTGAAAGGAAGTCGCCGAAGAAATATTTTTCGTTTTGATGTCTGACCTGGGGTACGAACCCGGGCCTTTCGTCTAATAAGCCAACACACTACCTACTAGACCACGGCGACTTCATTTCCAATTTCACTTTCGCGAAAAGCAAGCCATAGAAGCGACCTTAACCACTGCAAAAGATGCCATTAAAGGTGTTCGTTGATTTTCAATTGTTAAGGAGTAAAGCGTTATCAAAACTTTGGATGTCAAACTCGCCTTTAACAAAAATAGGACGCAACGTTGACGAAAAAGATCGTGCGGGAATACTGGTTAATCATTGCCTATTTGGAGTGCCATTGCCATTGGAGTGTGTCATATAACACCACAGTCCTTTGAATTGCGATGCTATGGCAGATGTCAGCACGATTGGACCTCTTTGATAAAGAGAGATAAACGAACATAGTTCCAATCAAGACTTGTGGTAAGGCCTGAATTATTTCTGGATTTTCCGAGTACCGAATAAGGAATGAACTATATTGCTGAAGAAAATTTTATTTGGATTACCTGCATCGGAAGCCTGTTACTTTAGCGCACAGTCGTATACATAAGCCTGATTTAATTTTAGCTTGTGTTGGACTTTATATGGCTGGAGGTGCATATCACAAAAAATATGCCTTAGGTTAGGTTGGTCGCCGTGGTCTAGTAGGTAGCGTGCTGGCTTATTAGACAAAAAGCCCGGGTTCGAGTTCCAGGCCAGACATCAAAAAATACAAAAAGATGTCTCGGCGATTTCCTCTCAGCAGATTTCTGGCCAAAAACTCTGAGAGTAAAAATAAAATTGCCATGAAAAGTTTCTCAAGAAAAATCTGTCGTTCGGAGTCGACTTTAAGCTGTAGGTCCCGCTACTTATGTATAAAAATTAACACACACAACGTAAGTAGGTCCCACCACATATGCATAAAAATTTACACACACAACCTAAGTAGTGTGAGAAACTAGGTCAATAATCCTGACCAATTATGTGTGTATGTATGTAGGTTAGGTTGGTTAGCGTATAGCTTTCCGGGCAAGCTCACTCTGTGGCCCTTATAGCCCATTATGTCACCCATGGTCCATTAGTGGTGGCGTTGAACCACTTTGAGCTGCGAATGAAACCCGCCAGTTACCTTAGTGCCACGTTCACTACTTCAAATGATTCTATTACCCAAAAACCTACGGGGTTTGTTCTAAAATGCAGAACGCTTGTATTAAAGGTGTTGTACCGATTCTGTTTCCTCTAAAGCATTGCAGGTTCTGCAGTAATCCTTTTGGGACAGACCGAGTTTTGCAGTGAAATTACCAATTGAGCCCTTTACCATTAAAATTCCTCTTAAAATGCGATCCATTCTCTTGTCGAATTCAAGTTGTTTCCTGGTTCTCCTTGTGTCCCCTACTGGTCACAGTAGTTTTGAAGTTCGGCAACCCTGTATATTAAACCACTTACGGTGTGTTGAATTCCATGTAGTCAGACTTGTCTTGTCAGTCTTGTTAGACCGTTAGTTTTGTTATGAGTTTTATTTTCTTTCACCAATGCTACCAGTGATGCCAACTCTTCGGACACCAAACGCGTGAAAAAAAATGAAAAACGGGCTAAAAAGGGCTAGATTGAAAAAATTACTTTTTAGTACAATACAATTTCATTTTTTTCGAAAAAGCGCATAAAGGGGCTAAAATTAAAAAAGTCTTTTCAGATAAAACCACCATAATTTTTAAACAAAACAATTTATTAATAGATATTTTTGCTCTTGAGATCATTTTACATTCAATAGAATTAAGATACTAGATTAGTTTCAAATAGAATTTACATTACAGTCTTTCAAAGTTGGTCATTGTTACATACAATTTGGACTTTGCTTGGTCATCCTCTTTTCATTCAATAAATCACTTTATTATTTTATGAGACTTGTCTCGGCAAGTTTCTATGGAAAATGATAAAAATTGCAGATATAATCATAGCGCGCCTGACATTCTTTTACCACCAATGATATGTAAACACATTTTAAACATTTCAGCATCTTGTGTTTCCCGGTACTTTGGCATCATGAAATGTCAAAGAAGAGATCAATAAATAGAAGAAAAAATTTCTGACATTGCTAACTATTCGACATACGAAAAATAAGATAATATTGCCCTACAGAGTTAAGGAAAAACCTATGGGCTAAACATAATACAAAAGCGTGAATTGGCGTTTTCAGTTTAGGGCTAAAAATTTTTTTTTGCGTAAAGACTTCTAAAAAGGGCTAAATTGCCTCTGTTCTTTTACACTGAATGCTACTGAATACCCATAATATTTAGTGTCATGGCATACAACGTGTTGACAGTCAACTCGCGTTAATATTTCCTCCACTCCATACAATATTTATAGCTTTCTCCCTGCTACTATTTTGTTTCGTTTTTTTTAATTTTTTTAATAAAAATTTGTTTTTCTATACCACAATATAAATTTTATATTTTCAAACTATGCCAAGGGGAGGGAGTACAAGAGCATTTCACTATAGCTTAAGGGGGACTGCCGACTACAGCATGTATGTTTAACATTTTCATTCTGAGTTTCTCATTTTTTTTTTATTTTTTATTTCACATTTTCCTGTCACTAATTATGAGTTTCTCGTTGGCGAGGTCATGATACTCCAGTCGTATTTCATGTAAAGGATTTCAGAAAAGAAAAAAAATGTCATGGAAAAAACGTACAAATGAAATGAAAATAAAGAAGAACGAAAGAAAGAAAAAAAGTAGTTTCGCTCTCTCTCTTATTAAAGTAAATTACAACGTTATAATCAGGCTGACAGACAGACAGACAGACAGACTGACTGATACGATATCATACGATTTAAAGAATCGAAAAAGAATGAAAAAAAATTATTCGTATACTCGTAACTAGCGATACTTCGTATGTGTGTAATGATAGGAAATGGCATTGACGGTAATGATGGCGTTGGTGGTACACCATAACCTATATCAAGGGGAATGTATCCATGCATGTACATCTCCGTACATATGTATGTATGAACGTTGTTTGGTTGTGTAAATAAAACCAATTAAAAATTAATAAATTGTTCAGAAAAAAACCAACAACAACAACAACAAACATGTCATTAAAGTGTGCTAAAAACTATAAACTTTAAATGCAATAACGACGAGTTATTTTATACTCGCATAACGAGTAGCATATTAAGCATTAAATGCTTGATTTATAGCGTATGAAGAGAGGGGGAGGCCTCAACAAATAATATGAAATCTAAAGAAATTACATTTTAAATACACCCAATAAGTCTTTTTCATTTGGTATTAATATTAAAGGGGAATGGGTGCTACATTCCCTACAATATCCTGTGTTTCGATTTCAGTCGTAGATCAGGAACTTCTACTGATCTCAAATGCCTTTAAGCCAGTGTTGGCAATTCCATTTTTTACAGTCAAGGGTTTTGCTTGTACCCAGCAGTATAAAAGACTGAAAAATTCTTGTCTAATCGTCTAGCTATTGAATGATGCCATGGAGCCTACTATGATGCCATGGCATGCCCCGAATATCCTAGTCATATTGCCTGATAATGTATACCCGTGGGTTTAAGTATCGCATCTGAATGGCAAGAAGCTTCCTTGCAAACAGAAACGTGTCTTGCAATCCAAAAAATAATTTCTGGTAAAACTTCTCAAGAGATTGATGCGCAAACTTAATTGTGGTGATTGTTACCTAAAAGTACTCTAAAAGAACACTGTCCTAGCTGGTGATATATCGCGGCCGCTAACTAAATTTTTTTTTCAACTAGCTCATGTCTGATTTGACAGATAATTAGTTTTATCCTTCCGCTGAACGAATATGGTTCCATCCAATGCGTTTTCGCTTCGCCAAACGGGCCTGCGATCGACTTATAGAAGATGCTGATTTAGGCAAAAGAATCATCTTTTCAAAAGGAGCTCATTTTGATTTTGATTGTCGCATTTGTGGCAGACATCAAAACGAAAAATATTTCTTCGGCGACTTCCCCTCAGCAGATTTCTGGCAAAGACTCTGGGAGTAAAAATTGCCATGAAAAGCTTTTCAAAAATCTGTCGTTCGGAATCGACTTTAAACTGTAGATGCCGCCACTCATGTATAAAATTAACGCATACAACATAAGTGGTGTGAGAAGCTAGATCGTAATCCTGACTGAAAGGTTGTAATGACCAATTATGTATGCATTTGGGGCAGAGAAAATTCGCACGCATCCAAAACAAGTCACTGTTTGGTGCGGATTTTGGTCCAGAGGCATAATCAAGCCATTTTTCTTCGAAAATGGGCAAGGAGTGGCCATTACAGTCAATGGTGATCGTTATCGGGTCATGTTGAAGGAATTTTTGTTCACAAAAATTGAAGAGGAGGATATTGGCAACATTTGATTTCACAGTCAAAGTTACGTGCCACACTGCCGATGGTACACTCGATGTTTTGTGCCCTGTTTTTGAAGATCGCATTATCAACCGCAGAGCTAATGTTGTTTAGCCACAACGGAGCTGCGTTTTAACACCTTTGGACTATTATTTGCGGGCTGCCGTCAAAGATAAGTATTACGCCGATAAGCTAGAGACAATTGACGCTTTAAAGAACAATATTCGTGAAGCCATTGGTGAAATACAGCTGCCCACAATCGATAATGTGCTTAAAAATTAGACCGATCGTGTAGGCTACTGCATGGCCAGCCGAGGCAGTTATTTGAATGAAATTATTTTCCATTATTAACCGGAAGAATTGTACTTTTAAATAAAAAAACAAATTTGAGAAAATATTCAAAATAAAAGGTTTTATGTGGCGGACCCTTTATTTGTATACGAACTTTACTTAATCATAACTGAACAGCTTCGAAATTAATCGCCTATGATAATAATTATTTTTAATCCGAACCGAGTATGTGAGTTTAAATTCTCTATTTACACTCCCCTTTATTTAAGCACCCCTAAGCTCAGTATATCCCCCTAACTTATCATAGTATGTCGCAGTTCAGCTTCGATCTCCCTAGCTTAAGAATCTCCCAGTATATCTCATTTCAATTTAACCTACTTTAAGTTATTGTGTTGCAAAGTTTCTTTTATACTTTTTATAGGAAAATTTCTGTTCTAAAAATATATCTCCTCTCCATCCGCTCTCTCTCTCTCTCTCTCTCTCTGACTCTCTATTATTTAGAATCCTATCTGCTAATGTCTAACCCCCTTTACAATTATTACACAATAATACTATTGAGGTTTTTGCGGTCTGGTTAATAATTTCAATTCTCATTCATGTTTACAAAGCTTGCAAAATATAACACAATAATAATCAAATTTGTTATTAACAACACACACTAAAACAGTGGATACTCCTTAAAATGGAAATCAACAAAATAACAATAGAAAATCATAGATTTCATTTTTTAATTAATTTTTCCAATTTAAGCAAATCTGTTGATTGTTGCTTATTCTATTACTTCCTCTCACTTTAAAATGTTGCCTGCTTTTATAAGCATGAGTATGCCATTTAAATAGAAGAAGACAAAAAAATTTGTTGCATACTTTTGTGGTGTTATGCTTTCATTGTGGCATTTTTCCTATTGTTATGTTATGTTATGTTGTACGAAATATTTTTGCACAAATATTTTTGCACAACAAAAATACCACAAAGTAAATGAGAGTTTGGTAATCATATACCGAATAGAATAGAAAGCAAAAGAATAGAATGGAATGAATAGAATAGAATTAACCTGAAAGTATGCACTACAATAGCAGCAACATCAAAAATATTTCGAAAATTTATAATAATAAAATTTTATTTTTTTTTTTTTGGTAAGAGAATGTGAAAATGGGGAAAACAGGGTGTGGTTATAGTAAATATTTAACTAATTAAAATGTGTTGAAGACAAGATCTCCCTCTCTGTCTCTCTTGTTTTGAAATTTAAAAAAATATGTTGCATATTTTTAGGTGCTTGAAGGAAATTAATTCAACTGGATTTATAGAGCAGGTAGAACAGAAATAAAATAAATAAAAATAAACAAAAGATTTCTATGAAAATTAAATAAATTGAAAGCAGTTACCAGAAGTATTCCTAATTGGGGGTTTTTTTGTGTTGAAATATTAGTTGTCCTTCTAATGCCGTACAAGGAGAAAATGCAACAAATTTGTGTTGAACAAATAAAGAAATTTACAAAATTTATTTCATTATGGAATATTTGAGCAATTCTAATTTAACTCAGAAGTGTACATAGAATTAAATTTCATATCTCAAAGGCAAAAAGTCCTTACTCGCTTAATAAAGCGGGGACAGTACTTGGATAATTGCAATCAGTTTGGAGAACTTTACATATTTCAAGATCAAACAAGTTCAGGATATTTAACATTTTAAGGGAGTGCAGAATACCGAGTATTGTTGTACTGAAAACCGCAGCTATATATCATCAAGTGGCTCCTAAAACTATGCAGAATATTTTAGTCTTATACGTAGGTTTGAAACTTAATCGAAAGGCAAACTTTACTGAAGGCAATCTAATATAAAAAAATGGAGGTACTATCTACCTTTAAAAAGGGACTGATATAGTATTACAAGCCTAGCATTAAAGGGAAATTATTAATACTTAGAAGTCATGATCCGCCAAAGGACATTTAAAGATTAGGGATACTCCATTTTTTCTAATCTTTTTTTTCATCATTCAAGGTCATAGGGCTACTTTAGTCGGTGGTTAGAAACAGTGCTCTCTTTATCATATTTCAAGTGTACAGTAATCCCTCGATTTACGTCTCAGTTGGTTCCAAAGAAAGGAAAAGTAAATCGAAACAACGAAAATCGAATTTCATATTGCTTGTACTACAAAGTAGTGTGTTTTTAACATGGAACTTGAAAAACTTGTATGAATTAACAGTAATCCCTCGATTTTTGCCTTGTTGCTTCCAAAAAAATATGACGAAAATCGAATAACGACGTAAACTGAGGTTAGAGGGAACAAAAAATTTGAAATTGAATCGAAACAACGTTAATCGAGGCGACGTAAATCGATGGATTACTGTATTGGTTAGGAACACATAACTAGTTTAACTAGTTTACCTCCATGCAAAGCTGGTGTAGGATCTATTATTACTCTTCTCTTCCCCAAGAGCTCCTAAAATAACCGTGCATGTGTCCTGAATTAGAATTCTTTTTCACTGGAAAAGAGAGGCTTTGTCGTTTTCTTGACAACATCATTATTCCCTCGGAGGCCCAAGTGTATTGAAAATCATATCAGTTCGAAATGATTACGATCAAGCTAGATGGACAAGCGATTGCTGCCGTAAAACATATCTATTTCACTATATTTGAATTGAAAGCTCAGCACGTAGATATCTATGGCCAAATTACGAACCTAAGTAGTAGAGATCAGTAGAGATTAAGATCGAGTCATACCGACGAAAGGGCTTCCCAGCAAAATTCAATATTTTCTGATCGAAAAATATATTCTACGGAAAAAAAATCCATAGATTTAAAGGGTCCGTCAAATAACTTTTTTTTTAAAAAATGCTTTAAATGAACTATTGAATATTTTCTCAAATTTGTTTTTTTCTTTAAAAGTACAATCCTTCCGGTTAATAATGCAAAATAATTTCGTTCAAATAACAGCCTCGGCTGGCCATACAGCAGCCTACACGAGCGGTCCAATTTTTAAGCACATTATCGTTTGTGGGCAGCTGTATTTCCCCAATGGCTTCACGAATATTGTTCTTTAAAGCGTCAGTTGTCTCTGGCTTATCGGCGTAACACATATCTTTGATGGCTTCCCACAAATAATAGTCTAACGTTGTCAAATTGTAGCTCCAATGTGGCCAAACAACATCAGCTCTGCGGCTGATAATGCGATCTTCAAAAACAGGGCGCAAAACATCGAGTGTAGCTTCAGCTGTGTGGCACGTAGCGCCGTCCAGTTGAAACCAAATGTTGCCAATATCCTCCTCTTCAATTTTTGTGAACAAAACTTCGTTTAACACGGCCCGATAACGATCGCCATTGACTGTAACGGCCTCTCCTTGTTGATTTTCGAAGACAAATGGCCCTAATTATACTTCTGGACCAAAATCCGCACCAAACAGTGACTTGTTTTGGATGCGAGCGGATTTTCTATGTCCCAAATACATACATAATTGGCCATTACAACCCTTCAGTCACTTATGTTGTGTGCGTTAATTTTCTACATTAGTGGCGGGACCTATAGTTTAAAGTCGATTCCGAACGATAGAGTTTTGACAGGCTTTTCATGGCAATTTTTACTCTCAGAGTCTTTTGCCAGAAGTCTGCTTAGAGGAAGTCGCCGAAGAAATATTTTTCGTTTTGATGTCTGCCACAAATGCGACAATCAAAATCAAAATGAGCTTCATTTGAAAAGATGGTTCT
This sequence comes from Sarcophaga peregrina, assembly GCA_014635995.1. Classification (NCBI taxonomy): domain Eukaryota; kingdom Metazoa; phylum Arthropoda; class Insecta; order Diptera; family Sarcophagidae; genus Sarcophaga; species Sarcophaga peregrina. Next base: position 97,587,495 of record CM025791.1, read on the forward strand.
TTTGTCAAAATCTGCATCTTCTGTAAGTCGATTGCAGGCCCACTTAGCATAGCGAGAACGCATTGGATGATCATATTTTCGTTCAGCGGAAGGATAGAACTAATTATCTGTCAAATCAGACATGAGCTAAGAGTTACAAATTCCGGAAATAAGCACTAGTTAAAAAAAAACTTTAGATGGCAGACCCGATATTATGAAATTTAGAAATAACAAATCAACAGTAAAGTTCTAGAAGTTGCCAATACGCATATAAATGGAGTACAAATAGTCAAAAGGAGGATAGGCACATAATGTTTAAAGTAAAAGAAAATCATGTTAAAAACAACTGAAAACACTTGAGTTTGGATTGTAATATCAGTTTTGGAAAATTTAGAATATACTTTTTTTGTTTAGCATACTTTTAGGCAAATAAAAGTGAGATTCTATTAAAAATTCTTACAACTTTTGCTTCAGGTTTTTCTTTATGTATCTTACATTAGTTAATAATGTTCAATAGCATAATTACAACTTGTAAGGGGATTATTATTAATAAAAAGGATATTTTTTTTAGGAAAAAAGGACACTTTTCATATGGCCGTAGAAATATAATATTTTCGGTTTTATTTATTTAAATTTGAAAATTCTTCTCTAACAATTGCTTACCCTAGTTATAAGGAAAAAAATAAAAAAGACAACAAACTGTCCTTAGTAAACATGACTAAAAAGGACATAAGAATGTCCTTTATTTTTCGTATTTCCTTTATTTACATTAGACATCTGCTTTTAGAAATTCTTGTTTTTTTTTTTTGTTCTTTCGTTTCTTCTTTCCATGCATTACCTTGCCAAATACTATTGAAAAAAATTTCTTTGCTTTGCTTCCTGTTAAATATTTGTTATCGGGAACATTCTATGCTGGCGTTTTCTATTTTTTATTTCCTTCTTTCCTGGTTTCCTTCTCTTTTTTTCCCCCGATTTCTTACGTTTTGCTTGTTATCCTTGTGTCAAATTGACCTGACATGTGCAAGTGGTTGTCAAGTGGATTTCTATTTCTGGTACTCTAGTTAGAAATTCTTTATTATCCTCTTCTCTTCTTCTTATTATGTTGTACCCCTTTTTTCACTACGCTTACCTGACAGTTATTGTTACTCAATGTGTAAATCTTATATGACCGTGTTCTGTTCTGACTTTTTTTATATTTGTTGTCTAATATCCTTTTCATTCTATTTCTTTCCTTTATTGGATTTTCTTTATGTCCTGTCCTGTATGTAAATGAGATACTTATTGGATTTCTTTCCTTGATTTTTTTTTTTTCGGCTGTATTCTCAGCTGGAATTTCTAGGATAGGATTTTGTGATTTTTGTTATTGAAATTCTTGACATATTTTTAGGGCTTATCAAATTATATTTTCTTTTAATAGAATATTTATTTGATTTATTTTTTCTCTTTCTTTTTTTCTGGGTAGGGGATATGATAAGATATGAATTAATTTTAGATATTTGCCCTTAAAAGTGACAGGATTTTTTTTTTTTTTTTAATAAAGGCTTGTGATTTGGGTTTAAAATTTAGCATGTAATACTGATTTATTAGGTATTCGAAGTGATAACAGGTACTAAAAAATATTTTCAAAATATGTTTTTCTTTTTTGCCTTATTTTCAAACAGAAAATATTGTATACTTGTAGGCTGATTAAAAATATTAAAATTTTTGTAGCATACTTTTAAGCATTACAAAAGTTTCTTTCTGAAGCCAACATTTTCTATAATTTTTATGGAATTATAAGAAAGAAATTAAAGTTTCTTGATTCATACCTAAGGAGATTCCCTTTTATTTGACCAATGACCAGAAAATTCATTGGTGAATGGCCATTGTGGAAGATAAATGTTAGGTGGACTAAACACTTGCAGAATTTCTAAATCCTTAGGCAAAGACACTCTTGTCTCTTATGGTATAATGGATTAGAAAACTAACGGGCTGACAAGACTGACAAGACAAGTCTGACTACATGGAATTCAACAAACCGTGAGTGCTATAATATACCGGATTGCCGAACTATAAAACTGCTGTCACAAGTAGGGGACACAAGGAGAACCAGGAAACAACTTGGATTCTGCAAGAGAATGGATCGCATTCTAATAGGAATTTTAATGGTACAGTGCTTAATTGGCAATTGGAATTGGAAAAGGATTACTGCAGAACCTGCAATACTTTAGAGGAAACGAAATCGGTACAACACCTTTCATACAAGCGTTCTGTATTTCAGATCAAACTTTATAGGTTTCTGGGTAATAGAACCATTTGAAGATCTGACATGGTGGCGAACGTGGTATTAAAGTAACAGGCGGGTTTCATACGCAGCACGAAGTGATTCAACGCCACCACTAACTTACCATGGGTGACATAATGGGCTATAAGGACCACAGAGTGAACTTGCCTGTGAATGGCAAGCTATACGCTAACCTACCTAACCTACATACATACATACATAATTGGTTATTACAACCCTTCAGTCTGGATTATTGATCTAGTTTCTCACACTACTTATGTTGTGTGTGTTAATTTTTATACATAAGTGGTGGGACCTACAGTTTAAAGTCGCCTCCAAACGAAAGATTTGTTTTGAGAAACTTTTCATAGCAGTTTTATTTACTCTCAGAGAGTTTGTCTCAGAAATCTGCTAAGAGGAAATCGCCGAAGAAATATTTTTTGTATTTTGTTTTGATGTCTGGCTTGGGGCTCGAACCTTGTCTTTACGTCTAATAAGCCAACACACTACCTGAATCCGCTATTTTGAATTAGAAAAATCTGAATGAAGATCTGTAATCAGCGAAACCCTTGACTAACAATTTTCAAGTAAATCTGATTAATTTTTATGGACCTCCGTAATGTGTTACTTTTTTCTTGCACCCCTTGACATAAACGCACCGCCTTCTTTAAGGGTGGATGCAAACAATTGGGCTCATTTTATAGAGCAAAGTTCAATTGTCAATTTCTGAAAATAATGATGATTTTAGCACGTCAGTGTTTAGCTCTACAATTTGTTAAAAATGGCCAAAAACGCTATTTTTAGGAGTTTCAACCACCTTTTTCTCGAAAAAACTGACGTTTTTGAACCGAGATTCATATTCAGCGTGCAAAACGCCTTAGAAACCACATGGAGCTATCATTTTTACACAAAAAAAGTTCAAATTTGCAGGGTTGTGTTATCTCACGCCTCACTAAGGATTCTTATTTTCTATTGTCTTTGTCTTGGACTTTCCAAAATCAGAATAGTTGCAATCGCAAGAAATTTTAATTTAATAATGAAAACGATCTTGAAAGAAATGACATCTCCGCGGATTGTATTATCCTTCCAAATTTTAATTTCAATTCAAACTTGTCATCGCTAAGCGGCAATTGGTCTATCTCTAATTTTCATTTAATTTTCTCAAATTTGTTGCCTATTTTTAGGCCGCTATATATGCAAAACATAAGATTTAATATTAAATTTTTAATTAATTAATTTATTTAAGCATTTTAAATTTACGACGACCTTTTTTGGCAGCACTTAACAACAAAACTTCCAAATTTTAAAATTTTTATTCTTAAGTCTACTACCTATCTCCCACTCTCGGCTGTTTCCCCGATTTTAACAGACTTTCTTTAGCATTATAAGCGACTGCTTTTAACATTTTTAAGCTGCTTTTACATGAGCAAGCACGTATAAAGGCTTAAAAGTCTATTAAAATATTTTTTTTTTGGCCTTACTGTTATTGTTGTTGTTGTTATTGTTTTTAATAAACCTTCACATACACCCAGGCTCTCTGTTTCAACTTTGAAATTCTTTTTTTTGTCTGTCCTTTTTTTGCAAATGTTATTGAAACAAAAGATGAATGTTTTTTAAAACAGACAACAACAACAACAACAGTAAAATAAACAAAAAACAACAACAACAATACAAATAAATTTTAATGTCGGTTACATTTTGTTGTTTTAATAATATGATGTTATAACCGGCATTCCAAAGGGGAGTTGAAAATTAATGCAAATAAAGCAGCATACTTTTAGGTGTTTTTATACAGAATTTTTTTCTTGTTGTTGTTGTTTGCTTATTTATTTTTAAGCTTTTGTTTTTTTTGTATGTTTTCAAATAATTGTTTTCTATTTTTGTTGCCATTAAAAACACTTGTGTTGGTATTTTGTATTTGAAAACCAGGTCTAGCGGCTGGGCATATAAAAAATTTTTTTTGTGTTCATGGCAAACATATTGTCTGTGTTTGCATTGTATTCATTATTTGTTTGTATATTTTCTGTCAACAGATAATTAACTACCCCTGCCACTTTAAAACCGAGACCAAAGTGCCAACCAGTTGACTTGAAATATTTGTTTCCAGGCTGTCGTCCTCTTCTAACAAGTACTTGAGGGTTAAACGACTCTTCAATATTATGGACTCTAAAGAAAAATTGTTGATAAGGTTTTTCGAATATTTTTTGTTTTTATTTTTGTCTATCAAATGTTGCCAGTGGTTATATAAAGACTAATTAAAAAAGAAATTCTATTGCCTGCTTTTAGGAGATGTTTTTTTTCTATTAAAAACTAAAGCAAAATTGTTTGGTCTACGCAATTATCAATGTTTTTATGAAATATTTGGAAATTTATATTTTCTTTTCCCTAAAAGTATGCTTGAATTTTCTTTAGCAAGTATATAACAAAAAGTTTTTGTTTGTTTTATATTCTGTTGGCTGTGTGGTAACTAACAGGCAACAAAAACAATTATCTGGGGAAATTATTTTTTAGCACGCATTCTAGATTAAGATGGACACAATTTAAGTAGCCAACTTAGATTGTGATTAGCAAGAGAAAGTTTTTGACACCATCATCAACAATCAAGAAAGAATTTTCTTTTCTTGGAACTTAGTTTGCCTACTTTTAGGGAAATATGCTGCTTTAAGCTCAATAGCAAAGCCTTAGTCTTCAAATGCAATCAAATTAATTTTGAATATTAAAATGTTTACTTTGTTTATGCCTAAATATAGGCAACAGTTTTATATTTATTTTAATTTTTTTCTTCTTATTCATAAAAGAGAAGTTTTCGAATAAAATTTCTTAAATTTTTTATTCATTTTATTTTCTTTTATTTACTTGCTTAAAATGCTTCTACATAAACTACATTAACTTTATTTATTTTCCAATTTAAGAATAAGAATAGAATAAAAAAAAACTCGCCTGAAAGTATGCAATTTTTCTTAAAACCTTAAGAAATCTTATTTAACTTTAACCCAACGAAAAACTTGTGCATTCTATTTCTTTGCCTTACTTTTCACTAGAGTTGAATGCAATTCTTTTTTTTATTTTCTCGTCAACATTTTCTTTTATGCCCTTTATAAAGAAAACTAAGGAAAAAAGATTTTTCTTTTAAAAACTTCATTTTTAGCCTTAAAACATAGATTTTTTCTTCTTTTGGTGTTCCATATATTTTTTTCGTGATTTCTTCTGGTTGTTTGACAGAAAATTTTTCTCTTTACAAAAGGATATTGCAGCACAAGGCTAATAATAATAATTTTGATACAAAAAAAAAACAAGTAAAAAAAAATAAGGAAAATTATATGGAAATCACAAAAGATTATTTTTGCCATTGGCTTAGATTTTATTTTCTCTTCCTTTTTTTCCTTTCTTCGTATTTGCATTGAAAATGATTTGAATAGAACAGCACAAAAAATAAAATTGAACTCCCACATATGCATGGATATTTTAGAAAAAATTTTAAAGCATAATTTTATGCGTTCAAATTTTAGATTTCCTTTGCCAATATTTAACGCAACATATGGAAGCAAATAAAATGTGGATTAATTTTTGGCAAATTGGAAGAGAAATCACTTCCAGAGTGATCAGACAATAATTAAAAAAAGAACAAATAACCTATAAAACATGTAAATTAAGCCTTAAGTTAGGCAACATAATTTTGTGTATAAAATATCAGGCAAATCTGTCTTCATAAAGTTGAACAATTTCAATAAAATTAGAAAATTAAAGCTTAAAATTTTTAATTCCATTAAAATATTCCTAAAATTATGCACCCAAATTTATGAAATTATTGGAAAATTTAAAGGCACTAAATCTTATTGTGCAATTAATACTTACTGCTAACAGTTCTGTCTAATTATTACCTGAAATGAAAGAGAAAAAATCGTTATTTATTTAAATTTATTTTTAAATTTAACAAAAAACTTATTTTAAATAAAATACAAGCGAAAGTATTTCAAAATCTTCTGAAAATATTACGATTTAGTTTTTATTTCAATATATTTTACTTCATTTAAAAATATTAGAGCGCCCTGGTAGTGTAGTGGGTAGTATGCTAGACTATTAGCGTGGGGGTCGTGGGATCGATTCCCATCAGAGGCTCTGGTCTGTGTACATGGAAGTTACTCAGCTCGTACATGGATATAATATAATTTATAATTGTATTGTAATTATTAAATAAATAAATAAATAAATAAAATAAAAACATTGCATACTTTAGGGGTACATTAGTACATCAGTACCAATACGATTCTGTTTCTTCTGTATTGCTTTTATTTTATTCCCTACTAGTGAGTAGCAAATCGAAGGGTTAAAGAGGTAAGAATTGTACACAATTTGGAGGATTTAATTAATATTTAAATTTTAAATATCCACAACTCTTCTATGGACATCTACTCATAAGGACTATGACAATATATTCCTCTTCCTAAGACCCATAGTTCCTGTAAAAAACATTTGTCGGAATGTCAATCCTTTCGGTATGCCTACCAAAACAGCAGTAGCTCGAGAGAATTACCACGACCATGAGATTTTATAATAGAATTAAGCCTATCTTCTTCTTATCAGTAGATCGACAACAAAGTCTAACAATATTGCACGTATCTACCTACGTAGACTCCCTGTATAACGAGTGGATGATGTCCTATTTAATTGAGGCTTTATCGAGAAAGCTCTGCTGAGGTTAGGGGTTCAAGAAGGTTTAACATCAGAATCCTTATTATTTATAACACGGCCCAGCCTGCCACGGACATTCGAACCATTGAAACTTAAAAGCGTTCCATTGGAAACCTCCGAATCTTTAATGGGACTTGACCACAATCTGTCCACATCTTCCCATGATAGGAGAGTAGATGCAGATTTCACAGGAGCAGATTATAATTTTAAGGATCGTGATTACTTTCAGAAGTTGCCGTGGTCTAGTGGGTAGTGTGTTGGGCTTATTAGACATAAGGCCCGGTTCGAATCCCAGGTCAGACATCAAAGCGAAAAAATATTTCTTCGGCGACTTTCTCTCAGCAGATTTCTGGCAAAGACTCTGAGAGGAAAAATTGCCATGAAAAGCTGTTGTTCGGAGTCGACTTTAAACTGTAGGTCCCGCCACTTATGTATAAAATTAACGCACACAACATAAGTGGTGTGAGAAGCTAGGTCGTAATCCTGACTGAAGGGTTGTAATGGCCAATTATGTATGCATGTTTCATCGAGAAAACTTTGCTAAGGTCTGACCTTTAAGAAGGTCTAACATCAGAATCCTTAATAATTATAACGCAGCCCACCCTGTCATGTACATTTGAGCCATTGATATAAACTTAAAGGGTTCCATTGGAAACCTCCGAATCTTTAATGGGAATTCTAAAATCGAATGTTTTAGGGAATAATATAATTGATCACAATCTGTCCACATCTTCTCAGGAGCAGCAGCTTATAATTTTAAGGACTCTGTTTTCCTTCAGAAACGAAATCTCTTACGTTTTGTGGTTATGAAACTATTATTTGGGGTCCTTTGCTTTACTTTAGTCATTACATTTAGTCATTACAACACAATATTTAGTTAGGATTACAACCCTTGCTTCACACACTATCCATCCATATGTTAGTGAATTTTATCCATAAGTGCTGGGACCTACAGTATATAGTCTATGCCGAACGACAGATTTGTGTCTCTCTACGATTAGAGAGCTTTTGCTAGAAGGAAGGAAGAAGACGTTGAAATACCTTTTTTTTCGATTTGTTTGAGATGTCTGAATTGGGGATTGTTTGTCTGAGCTCACATCTAGTAATACTATGTTTACGTATGCAATTTAATTGAGTCAATATTCGGTTAATTGGGAACAACATTTTAACCGTTCTGGTATAATATGTATACGCAATATTCAGCTTAAACAATATTCATTTGATAGCTGCTAAACAACATTGTTTTTGTGTTTTTTTTACAACTCAAATATGAATAGGAAGTGTTCGGTTACTTATAATATGCTTAGTAAACAAAATTATGACAGTGCTGTATTTAAAGTTTTACGCAATATTATAACAATTAGCTTTTAATTGAGCAATAATTAATTGACACATACATACATACATACATAATTGGCCATTACAGTCAGGATTACGATCTAGCTTCTCACACCACTTATGTTGTGTGCGTTAATTTTTATACATGAGTGGCGGGACCTACAGTTTAAAGTCGACTCCGAACGACAGATTTTTGAGAAGCTTTTCAAGGCAATTTTTACTCTCAGAGTCTTTGTCAGAAACCTGCTGAGAGGAAGTAGCCGAAGAAATATTTTTTCGTTTTGATGTCTGACCTGGGATTCGAACCCGGGCCTTTTGTCTAATAAGCCAACACACTACCCACTAGACCACGGCGACTTCATATTTTTAAATAATTGAGAATTTATATGAAATATTGAGATCAATATTGGCGTTAATTGCGATTTACGCAATAAAGGTGCATACGTGAACATAGTATAAACCTACACACTACCTAGCTTTTACTTTAAGTTTACAAACATCCTGCCTCTTAATGTAATAAAAGGTTTGTCTTTCCACTGTTTTCGACAAACTTCTGGGTTATGAACACCATATTAAAATGACTCTAATAACGGCCTTGTCAACCATCAGATTAAGATTTTTGTTTCGAATCAAAGTAATTAAACCATTGACTGCTTAAAAATTTTTCAATTAAATTCTTAAAAATATCTAACTTCCTAAGCCAAACGGGCTAAAAAGGTTTTCCAATTTAATGCCATCACTATGACAATTTATCTCTCAGGCCACCACCAACCAGCATATTGGAAAGAAGCTCTTTGCCTAAAAGTAGCACGAAATTACCATGGCTTTTAATTTTTTTTGGTAGAAATTCTATTTTGCCTTTAAAATAATAACAGAATTTGTATATTTTTTTTTTTGTTGTTTTTCTAATACAAATTAATCCCCATTTGGGTACTCAACACACAACACGAGAAAATAAAAATTTTTTTTAAATCAACTTTTGAAAAAACAAAAAAAGAAGGAGGGAAAGGGGGGAATTATATTTTGGGTGGTTGGAGGGAGAAGTTTGAATGGTTAAAACAGAATTTAAGCCAAAAATTATGCATTACGTTATAACAATGCCAAAAACGAGGCAATTATTCATGGCAAAAAGGAAAAATTAACAACAGCAAGAGAAAAACAGAAAAGAACAGCCAGCAATCGGCAGCATGTGAAAATGAGGAACATGTGAAGCAGAAAAATATTCACAAATTGGTTTCGCTTTTTTGGTTTTTTTTTCCTGGCTATTTAGCCTTTTGCTTATTACCGCATACAGCACAGCTCAAAAGCAGCAGTAACAGAAGAGAACAGAAGGGAACAGAACAGAACAAATGAAATTATTTATTCGCATGGTTTCAAGAGCACACACCCTCAAAGTATGCTATGCAAAAAATAAAAAACAAACCCAAAGGGATTAAATTCAGAATATCATTTGCCATAGAAATGTTTCCTCAAAACCAAAACAAAGGAAAAATTCATAATTATTTTGTTGCTCTTGTTGTTGCTTTTGTTGTTGTTTTTGTAAAGCTAATGAAAATTTATGTTTAACATAAATGTTGACAACTCGGAAATTTATAGAGTTAAAGAAAAAAAGAAAAAAATTCTAAAATTTTATGATACTTTTTTAAATTAGTTTAACCACAGGAACAGCAAAAAGTTTAAATGAAACCTATTCCAGCAGTTGAAAATCTTCTACATTTCCATACAAAGAAAGGGAGAGCGAGACAGAGAGAGTGTGTATGTATGTATGTATGTGTAAGTTTTGTTCTAATAATTACAACAACTAATCGTTAAAGTTTTCCTACATTTTAATATGGCAACTTTGTAACATTGCTTACCACCCACCAATTTGTGTGGCTTAAACATCCGTCTCCTAGATATATGCTTTAAACTTTGTAATACTCTCTCTCTCCCTCTCTCTCTACTTTTACAACGGATTATAATTTTATTTTATTTCCCTTTTTAAAACTATTTAACGAAAATCCTACTAAAGCTCTCTGTCTCTCTGTATACAAAGGGTTAAAGGCTTACAATGAAAATGAGTGCTTTGCTGGAGAAAATTTTAAAAGCGCAACTTTTTTAATATGCAAACAATAGAAAACAGAAATTAATGTATACTTTTAGGTTTAAATGAATTAAATTAAATACTTTTAATTAAACTTGTTTAAACTATAATACAGAAATGAACACTAAAACTAAGTTAATACAACAAACACTTGGATTATGGTAAAGAAAATCAGAAGATTACATAGGAATTTACTCCTTTTATTAGTAAACTCTGAATCAAAGAATCTTCTTTATTGAAAATCAATTCTAAGCAATAATTACTATTTCTTGCAATGGATTGCTAAAAGATTTTTGTGAGTTATTGGTCAAATAAGTAAATAAATAATGCTTAGCTGCTCTTTGGCAAGGAAATTCTTTTAGTTCTGCAGATAACGAAGCAAATGACAGTAGAACAGTCTCTCATAAGTTCCTGGAAGTGTATATTGGTGAGGTTTAATTGAGTTAAGGGTTAGTGTTAGCCTTACTGGTGTTCATATGTTGATTTTTATTCATACCAACCTATCCCCTGGACGTACAGGACCAAAGGTTTAAAGAGAATTTAAGCAACTTTCAAAATCATTGCATACTTTCAAGATTGAAAAATGTTCTAAGTCAAAATAGGTTAAGAAATAATTTAATTTTTCTAGTAGGCGTTAGTCTATTTATAGATTTAGAGAAAATAATAAATTTTTTAAAGTAAAATATTTACTTTTCATAAAAACATGATGCATACTTTTAGGGTCCAAGAAAAACTTAAATTTTTAAGGGAAAAATGCATTCAAACCTTTATTTGTGGACCTTAAAAGAATTGAGAGAAACTCAGTTTCTGATAAAAATCATTGCATACTTTTGAGCTTAAAAAGAAAAACAATACGTTTTTATTCATTAAAATATTTTTAAAAAGTTATACGAAATAAAAAAGCTTTAAATAATGCCTATGTGTTTTAAAAAATATATTGCATACTTTTAAGGTAAACAAATAATTTTAATGCAAAGGCTACTTAATAAACTTTAAAATTTACCAAACTATTAATGCTGTTTTAAGTATTCGATAAACTACAAAATATATTACGAGCACAGATTAGCGTTAAAAAAAATCATTGCATATTTTTAAGATCAACAAATTATTTTAATGTAAAGGGGCTGCTTAAATTATTTTGAAATTTGGCTGACTATTAATGCTGTATTAAGTATTTGAAAGTACGCTAAATATACGTTGCGTACAGGTCAATGTTTCTAGAAGAAAAAAATCATTGCATACTTTTAAGATCAAGAAATTATTTTAATGCATAAGGGCCACTTAAATTATTTTAAAATTTGTCTGACTATTAATGCTGTATTAAGTATTTGTAAATCCGCTAAATATACGCCGCGTACAGGTTAATGTTTCTAGAAGAAAAAAATCATTGCATACTTTTAAGATCAGCAAATAATTTTAATGTATAGGGGCCGCTTAAATTATTTAAAAATTTCTCTGACTATTAATGCTGTATTAAGTATTTAAAAGTACGCTAAACATACTACATTTACAGTTCAATGTTTCTAACATAAAAAAATCATTGCATACTTTTAAGCTTAATAAAAGATTTAAATCTGTTTTCTTTCGAAAAAAAAAAGAATTTTGTAAAACAAAATCAATTTCAAAACTTAACGAAGCAGCAAATTTGCTACTTTTTTTCTCTTGTGCAAATTACCAACATTTTTTTCTTTTTTTTGTAAAATTTTTTCTATTTACAAACGAACAATTTCTTGATTTAAAATATAACCTGGTCATAAATCTTTCTGTAGAAATAGAGACAAAGAAAAAAAAGAAAGACAAAATGAATATAAAGAAACAAAACGTAACAAACGCCCCCTTAGTTTTTAGCATCATATCATACGTACTGTGTTCGGTGTTATCAACTCTAACTCCTCATATTTTGCCCCATAAAATATGCTATAGAAAAAAGGTTATAATCTATTTGGTTAGAACAGAGAGAACAGAAAGCAAGGTGGGGGTGGGGGATGGTAAGAATGTTGCTTTTTATTTAGGATTTTTATGTTTTTGGAGACACAAAATGATAAATGAATTTTGTTTTTAAATGCAAAACAAAACAAAAAAGAAAGAAAAACAAAGAAATTTTACGAAATAATTTTTCATTTTCTGTTTCGTTTTGTTGTAAGAAATGAATACAAACAGAGAGAGAGAGAGAGAGAGAGAAAGAAGAGAGAGAGAAATAAAAATCATACCTTGTTAATATCTTGATGACAGTCAAAGAAAAACTAACAAAATGAATGATCAAACGGAAATGGCAGACAGGACAGACAAGGCAGATAGGACAGACGGACAGACAGACAGACAGAATAAGGAAACAAATAGTTATTCGAAATGATTAAGGACAGTTTAAATTCAAAGATTTATGAAAACGATAAGAAAACCTAAAAATAATTGAGACATATGATGCCATTTAACACACAAAAGAAAAACTTTGAACAGAAAAGAAACAAAAAAAAAACAAAAATTAAATGAAAAATATCTGAAATGATTCCCTTTTGTTTGCAAAAGTATTTTATTTTTTTTTTAAATTGTTTCATTTCATCATTTCTCTCATCATCCTAACTACCATTCTATGGCAACTTTATTTTCTAAAAAACCACCACCAATTTAAATTTATTCTTTCCTGTTTACATTTGTATCTTCATTACAAAACCACGTGTCTCTCTCTGTTTTTTTATTTTTTGTTCAAAAAATTTGTTTGCATATCCAAAAGGGGGACGAAAACACCCTTTATTTGCTTAGTTAAGCTAAAATGTGTAGCCAGACACTAGGGTTTGGTGTTAAATTGTATTTGATTGAGTATTATAATTACAAATTGATGATAAATTAATGTCTGCTTAAGAGTTTTTTTTTTAACACTAAAAATGTGCTTTTACAAAACCCTAAAAGTATGCAATAAAATTTTAACAGAGCTTTATAGAAACAAGGAACTTAGAAGTTGTGGTTTCAAGTCCTTAAAACAATGCAAATGCTTAAGTGGAAAAGATATTCGTTCTACCAATAGTTTAGAAAAGTTGTGCAGAAGATACGCTTTGCTAACACAAGACACCATATAAGCAGAGTCTCCTTAATTACTCGGCAATTGGAAGTCTTATATATTAGATAGGTGTACGGAAAAATTATATCCTAAAGCCATTAGACATCTACTTTCAGTGATAGGACAGCGACAAAGATGTCTTTTAAGGTTCAATTAGTCGTGACTTAACCATAACCATATAAATCAGCTGTTTTAACCAACTTTATGGACATCACTGTTTTCGATTATAGGTGACTTACCATAATGCCATAGTCATAACGATAACCATATGTACCAATTGAATTTTGGTTTTTTGCCATAACCATAAACATTTTTTTGTTTACTTTTGTTCTTTTGAAAAATTCATATGTGCAATTAACGTAAACAGCTGTTTATGGCCATGGCAGCACTGATTGCTGCTAATAGTAAATTTACGGTTATGGATTATGTTACGACTACAGCGTTATGGTCAAGTCACGACTAATTGAACCTTTACTCTTATTTTCCTTTCCTAGGTTTTAATGCCGACTTAAGGGTTGTAATGAACAATAAAGTACGTAAGTATGCTTGGACCTAACATGTCAAGTTTTGTGTCAGAGAATTGCAGCATTTAATAGGCAGAAATCCTTTTGTCAGCATTTTTATAATATCGAGGCTGAGGTTTGAACTCGCGATAAGTAATATCGGAAAAGTATTTCTTAGCTGGCTACGTTTTGGAAATCTTATGGCAAAAACTTAGAGAAAAAATTAAAATTGCCATGAAAAGCTTTATGAAATCTTTGGAAACGCCGTCATCGTCGTCCCGCGTCTCATGGATAAAGTCAATACACACAAGATGGGTGGTAGAGGGATTGGTTGTAATCCTAACTAATACCCATTCAGGAAATAACCAACGACTATGGGAAGTCGCCGTTGTCTAGTGGGTAGTGTGTAGGCTTATTAGACAAAAGGCCCGGGTTCGAATCCCAGGTCAGACATCAAAACGAAAAAATATTTCTTCGGCGACTTCCTCTCAGCAGATTTCTGGCAAAGACTCTGAGAGTAAATGCAATTGCCATGAAAAGCTTCTCAAAAATCTGTCGTTCGGAGTCGACTTTAAAACTGTAGGTCCCGCCACTCATGTATAAAATTAACGCATACAACATAAGTGGTGTGAGAAGCTAGGTCGTAATCCTGACTGAAGGGTTGTAATGGCCAATTGTGTATGTATGTATGTCATCATCATCCCGCGTCTCATGGATAAAGTCAAAACACACTCAACATGGGTGGTATAGGGATTGGTTGTTATCCTAACTAATACCCGTTCAGGAAATAACCAAGGACTATGGGTAATAGCTAACTCTTGCATAAATAAAAGAGGAGGAAAAAGTGCTTGAATTGTTGTAGAACTTGCGGACATATCTCGTATTGCTATCAATCACAGCCGAAGAAGGATATTCAAGCCACAGAATTGAGTTCCATAGCAGCATTTAGCAGTGAAGAAATTAGTACTTCTTCGAGACATAGCAACACGCGGTGATAGAGGATTTCCCAACAATGAAGGGACCGAAACTATGACTGAAGGCAATTTTTAGAGGCTAGAGAGTTCTCACTATGAATTTAATATCAAAGCAATTGAATACTACTGGCAAAAGCATATGTAGTAACCATGAAAATTAAAAAAAGATATAAAAATTAAAATTTTTTTCAGTTCTTTAAATTTTTGCACCTCCCTCGCATCCCCCGACAAACTCAATTCATTGCTCATTTTTCTTACATAATTTTGTGTAAATACCACACACAGAATTCTTGGAAATATTTAAGATTTATAAACTAAATTGTTGTTTGTGTTGCATACTTTTGGGCAGTTCTTAATAAATATTTTCTTTTCCTCTGCATAATTTCGGGTTATGGTATATTGCATATCTTGTTTTTTTTGTAGGCATTTTTTGTGTAACATTTGTGGTTTTCCGAAATCTCTCTGCATGCCAAAGTGTTTTCTCTTTTACGGGAGTGTATCATTTCCTAAGAAAAAGCCAACCACACAATACTAGAATAACAATAATAACAACGTAAGCATAAGCTTGTGGAAAATACATTAAATTCATGCATATTTTTATGACATTTGATTTGACAAAGAAACTTAAGAAGAGGGGAAAAAAAATTGCTTTTAAAAAAATAATATATTTATGAGTCTACACTGTACACTGTACCCATGCATACATACGAGTATGTGGAGTGGAATTATTTCAAGGAATAGAGGAGCAACAACAAAAAGAAAAAATGTCAAATGATGTCGAAAATTCCCCTCTCGCCCTAGAAGTTTTTCTGAATGACTTCTTTCTCGCTCTCTCGCTCTTGTTGACACAACATGCAAAGGCAATTTTTCAATTTTTATGTACTTTTGCGTGCCATGCAGAAATTGTTACCAGAAGACCTCTCTAGCATAGCTCAGCACTAGAGTTGGCTTTGGGAAAACCTTGGTTTTTTTCCCTTTTGCTTCTATTTACTATCAGGATGTTGTGGTTAAAAAAAAACACACACACTTACACATACTTACACACATAAACAATCTAAGAATTTATGTGTGTTTGTTGTTGGTTATAAATGTACGGTTTTTGCATGATTTCCGCTGACTTGACAAATCATAAAATAGCAAACGTCTACCACTATTGCTACTACTACTACTGCTACTACTGCTATTTCTGTGTGTGTATATGTACTGGGATATTACTACTAAATATCATAGGAAAAAAAATACAATAAAAACAACAAAAACAATGTTGCAAAATACTAAAAACTAAAACCAATGCAAAGGAAAAAGAATTCCTCAGAAAACAAAAAAAATATAAAAATCACTACCGCTGTTGCTAAACCAAATCACGATGGCTAAAATGAAACCAGAAAACGTGAACGTGACTCTGAAAATGAGCAGAGACCTCCCCTAAGAAAATGATTTTTTTTTTGTCTTAGAGTCTTAAAAAGAATTAACGAGGGGTGGTCAAAGAAAGTTTAATAATTATTTGAAAACTTTTAATACTTAGTACCTACACGAATTCAAGAGGAGCAGCGAAGGCTTTGTCCACCGGTAACAGGTTCCTAGCAGTTTAGCTACTAGAAAGTTTTTGTGAAACATTCGCTAGTCTTGCAAAGAACTGCCAAAAGTAGTCATCTATTGACTATAGCATTGTAGACTGTGTATTGCAGACCTAAACCACTTTGTTATGTCGTTGACAATTAACTCAATTAACGCCAATATTGATCTCAATATTTCATATAAAATCTCAATTAATTATTGCTCAATTAAATGTTAATTGATATAATATTTAGTAAAACTTTAAATACAGCACTATCATAAGTCTGTTTAGTAAGCATATTAGAAGTATCCGAACACTTCCTTAAAACAAAAACAATGTTTTTGAAACAACCAGCTGGTTTGTTTAGCAGCTGTGAAATGAATATTGTACAAGCTGAATATTGCGCATACTTATTATACCTGAACGGTTAAAATTTTGTTCTCAATTAACCGAATATTGCCTGAATTAAATTGCATACGTGAACATAGTAAAAGAAATTATATACATGATTGGCCATTACAACCCTTCAGTCAGGATTACGACCTAGCTTCTCACACCACTTATGTTGTGTGCGGTAATTTTATACATGAGTGGCGGGACCTACAGTTTAAAGTCGACTCCGAACGACAGATTTTTGAGAAGCTTTTCATGGCAATTTTTACTCACAGAGTCTTTGCCAGAAATCTGCTGAGAGGAAGTCGCCGAAGAAATATTTTTCGTTTTGATGTCTGACCTGGGATTCGAACCCGGGCCTTTCGTCTAATAAGCCAACACACTACCCACTAGACCACGGCATAAGCAATCCACGTATGCAATCTGGAACACTGTAAAGAGGTTGAAGTCGCCGTAGTCTAATAGGTTGCGTGTTTGGCAAAAAGACCGAGTTCAAATCCCAGGTCAGACATCAAAACGAAAATATGAAAATATTTCTTCGGCGACTTCTTCTCAGCAAATCTCTTAGTGGTATGAGTAGCTAGATCGTAATTCTGACTGAAGTGTTGTAATGGCCAATTATGTTTGTATGTACGTAAAGAGGTTCTGATATATTAGAGCATGTAAGTGAGAACAAGTTGTGCGAAATCTGCTAAATCTGTTCCCCTTAATGAAACCTGATTGTGTGGTCCCAGAATGGCCATTAAATCCCAAATGAGAACGCCCTGGTAGTCTAGTGGGTAGTGTGCTAGACTATTAGCGTGAGGGTCGGGGTCGATTCCCACCAGAGGCTATGTCTGTGACAATAGGACGGGCATATGGTCGAAGTTACTCAGCTCGTACATGATTATAATATAATTTGTAATTGTATTGTAATTCGTAAATAAATAAAAAAATAAATAAATGCCCAAATGACGATTGAGGTTGTGACTCGACCGTATACGCTTAGCTAGCCATGAATAAGTTTTAATGCGAATCGTGCCTGGGCAACCTATGTCTTTTTGAAGATTTGCAGAATTTGTATCCATACATACATAATTGGCCATTACAACCCTTCAGTCAGGTATACGGCCTAGCTTCTCAGCTAGCTTGCAACCTTTATGTAGTATAACTACAAAAACAAAAGGATTCAAAGCAAGCCGCACTTACCAAATCTTTCGGTTACAATTCTGTTAACCAGATTACAAGATTCCCACTATAAATGCAAATAAGTCAGTGCCTGACCTGATAGGGCAACCTCTTCCTGGAGTTTAGAGGTGCTATAGTACATAGTGACCATACTGCCGTAGTACAGCGAGTCGCTGTAGCCTGATAGGTAGTGTGTTGGCTTATTAGGCATGCGGCCACGGTTCAAACCGAAAAACGAATTGTGAAAAAATATTAATAGGGCGGCTTCCACTAAGCAGATTTCTAATAAAAACTACGAGAGTTCGGAGCTCTGTCGTCCGGAGTTGACTATAAACTTTACGTTGCGCCACTCAAGTATAAAAATAACACATACAACGAAAATGATGTAAGAAGCTATATCCTAACCCTGACTAAAGGTTTTTTAATGATCAATTACGTATGTTTAGTATTGCGGCTATACTAATCTATTCTAATCACGATATCCTAATAACGAGTATGTGTGATTCAACAGTGTTGAAATTCAACTACTCTGATTCATTCGTACTCAGTACAAATTTATTTTGTAAGTATAGGTTACAAGGATTATGAGTACTATGTTGACATCAAACTCACAACATTCAAAATATGTTTGATGCATATGCCTACTCATTCAGATTCATAAATTTAGAAAAATGCTTATAATACTTACGAATGAATCGAGTGATTCGAATCAATCACCAAACTTTACAGTCTTAGTTGTTGTTGCATGTACAAACAAAGAACAAAGGAAAGACAAAGACAGCAAGCAAAGCAAACACACAACCTTGTTGCGAGTATGTGGTATTCGTACGCGAATCATACTTATTTTGTGCATCATGTAAATGTTTTGTCGAGACGAGTCGAACTCAACTACATCACGCGTATTAAGTATGAATACGACGAGTACTTCAAACTTTAAGTATGAGTATAATATTCAAATAACTATTAATGCGTATAAGTATCAATAATTATAAGTATGAATCGAATCTACTCATCGCTTTGAATACTTATTGCTGGTCTCTGATACAGACACATACTGCAACATTTTCTGTATTTACGCCAACCTCTAAGTATGTACTCTCCTCATCACAAAGTCCACATTCTTAGACTCGAAGAGGATCTTTATATTGAAAAATCAGCTCTAGTAAGATCAGGGTTTTAGCAGTGGACAGATCAGACATGGTATTATTTGGTAAGAAATACCATTTTCCTAATCAATAAACAAAATTTATTCCAAAAATAGTTCCTTTTTAATTTTCAACCACCCCTCGTTATACAATTTCTTAAGAAAAACTACACCAGTTAGAACAAAATAGTCCTCAGGGTCTTATTATGTATTTCATTCCAATTTTTTTTTCCAATTTTTTTGTTTTTGTTTTTGACTTTTGTTGTAATTCATAGTGATTTATTTATTGTACAACTGACGAGATTGTGTTTATGGTACCAGACTTATTACCTTAATAAGGCTTTTGTTCCCCTTTCCCCCCTACCGTAGAATTTTTTTTTCTTTAACTAATAAATTAAATTAACAAAAAAAAAAAATAAACGGGAATAACCATGATTATTTAAGTTATTATAGCCCCCCCCTCATGATATGAATGAAAAAAACGGAAGAAAAAAAATCACAAAAATCATGGCTTAAGGCATTATATGTGTGGGCCATTCATCTTATAGTATTCAGGCGTGTGTTTATTAAAGCTTAAGATCCGTTAACAATGACCACCTGCTTCCGTTTGCTCACTTAAAGTGTGGTCCCCCCATCATACTTACACGCACCCGGCCAATCACTCACTCACTCACTAACACTGACTTACACATCCAAACGGTATTACCGTTACAGTGTTAAGCTGTTTGAAGTTCGTTTATGTTCGTAGCACCAAGAGGGCAGGGGGTGTTTTTACTATTTTTTAGATTTTATTAGCCGGTAGTTTTTGGGCCCTTAATAAAAGTTCAACTCATTTTACTACTCCCGACTTCCAACTCCCAACTGCCATTTTCATTTCGTTTTATTTTCCATAAATTGTTTAAATTGTAGCTGGCCTTTGTATTTGTTGGTGTTGTTGTTGTTGTTGTTGTTCTTAATAAGATGAATGATGTATTGATGTCTTGTGCTTCTATGCTTTTTTGAAAAGTCATGCATCAAATATCAATTTGACATGGCTGGCGTACGTACGTACGTACGTCTTGCTTTCTTCTTAAGCTTCTCTAGTTTTTGTTCTTTTATGTTCTCGATATTGATGATTGTTGGCTGTCATGGCAAACAATAATTTGAAATAATATTATTTTCTATTAATGTTGTTGTTGTTGTTGTGATTCTTTACAACAACAACAAACTGGTCCTGCTGGTTTTACAAAGAGCGCTTTAAGCGTAGGGGGAAATTACTTGTCAGCAGGTGGTATTTTCAGTCATTTTTAAAAAAGTTGAGTTAATTAAAGTTTATTTTAAACAATGATTTGTGAAATTTGTATCAAAAGAAGGAAAAAAGAAATAGGATGATTGTATACCTAAAAGTATGCTTTGGAAATTTTACAATTAATAGAAGATTAATGTTCACAAACAGATATCAAGCCCACAAATAGTCATTATCTGTATTGTAGGAGGAGGATAATTGCTTTTTATTTCAGAATAGAAAAAAAATGAATAAACAAAATAAATTCCTAAAAGTATGCCGCATTTTTTTCTAAATAAAAATAAGCCTAGTCAGATATTAAGCCTATAAATAGCAATTTTCAATGATTAAACAAAATTTCGGAATTATTTTTCTTATAACGCTTAAAATAAATAGAAAAGAGTATCATCTCAACATTAAATGAGCTCTGAATGATTATAAAAATATTTGTAATTTTAGTTTAATTATTTCATTAAAAATAAGCATTTAAAAATTAATGTGACAGAAAAAAATTTCTATATTCTTTAAAAGATTTATAAAATTTTATATTCAAGATACCCTTAAAATATGCTACTATTTCTTGGAGTCATTATTTGGGGCCTGACTGGTCACAGAGAACATTAGGAATCAAATCCAAGCATTTACCATTTAATGACTACGTAGAGTAACTGAAATAGGTAGCTTCGGAACGAAACATATCCAGATGACAGAGGCAGATTGAGCTTCTACTCTAGCATAAGGACAGTATTTTACTACGAATTTATACACGAATTTGTTGAAAAAATATTGCCAAATGCCACTGCTAGGCAAGTTTTGATTAGATTATCTTAGATTTTCAATCTAGTGCTCACAAACCCCAGTTTTCTTTACTCAATACCGTGGAATTTTATGCGTTTTGTGAATCACATCCCATCTTTAGAAAGGATTAATGACTTCATCGAGGAGAGTGAAGGTTTAATAGAGTTCAATTCCATAATTGCATTTCATTTCGCGGCTTCTCATAGTAAATCCTAACAAATTTATTAAAACTTGACTCCCAAAAGCATGCTACAAAATTGTTTGTAAAAAAATGTTACCGAATTTATTGAAGTCTTGAAGTCGCCATAGTCTTGTAGGAAGTCGCCGTGGTCTAGTGGGTAGTGTGTTGGCTTATTAGACAAAAGGCCCGGGTTCGAATCCCAGTTCAGACATCAAAACGAAAAAATATTTTTTCGGCGACGTCCTCTCAGCAGATTTCTGGCAAAGACTCTGAGACTAAAAATTGCTATGAAAAGCTTCTCAAAAATCTGTCGTTTAGAGTCGACTTTAAACTGTAGGTCCCGCCACTCATGTATAAAATTAACGCACACAGCATAAGTGGTGTGAGAAGCTAGGTCATAATCCTGACTGAAGGGTTGTAATGGCCAATTATGTATGTATGTAGTCTTGTAGGTAATGTGTAGGCTTATTAGACGAAAGGCCTGAGTTCACATCCCTGGCTAGACATCAAAACGAAAATATGAAAATATTTCTTCCCCCAGCAGGTTTCTGGCAAAAACTCATGAAGTAAAAATTGCCATGAAAAGCTTCTCAAAAATCTGTCGTTCGGAGCCGACGTTATATTTTAAGCCCCAGCACTCATGTAAAAAATTAACACACTCAACGCGAGCTAGGACGTTGTACTGTACTGTACTTGCCACAGTTGACAAGTATACGTTCTTTAACCTAACCTAACCTAACCTAACCTACTGTGATATTGCAATTCCTATAATAATTTTAGATAAATTCGCAAGTATTCCTTTATCTCGTCTCATGCAAATCACAAATTAATATTAATATAGCACCTGAAGTTATGCAGCAAAATTTTTCATTATAAAATTTTTTTCCAAAAAAAAACTATATAGTCTAATCTATCTATATAGTCCTTTTTATTTTCATGATATTCTTCTGTGATAAATTTGGTCTTTCGAGTATTTTACTGGTGTTATATTTTTATAAACAAATCGTTGGTTTTATTATTATTTTTCTATATATTTACAGGCTTACTGTTTACCTCAAAGTATGCTACACATTGAAGTCGCCGTGGTCTAGTGTGTAGTGTGTTGGCTTATTAGACAAAAGGCCCGGGTTCGTATCCCAGGTCAGACATCAAAACGAAAAAATATTTCTTCGGCGACTTCCTCTCAGCAGATTTCTGGCAAAGACTCTGAGAGTAAAATGTGCCATGAAAAGCTTCTCTAAAATCTATCGTTCGGAGTCGACTTTAAACTGTAGGTCCTGCCACTTACGTATAAAATTAATGCTCACAACATAAGTGGTGTGAGAAGCTAGGACGTAGTACAATGGGTCAATTCGACCACCGAGTACTGTACTTGTCAGAATTGACAAGTACACGTCCTCTAACCTAACCTAACCTATGCTACACATTTTTAAATTATAGTAAAACAAAAGTAGCATATGTTTTATGTATTTTTTAATTATTGATTAATAAACTCTAGAGACACAAATAAATTGTAAAATTCCATTCTATTCAATTATTTAAACCATTTAATATTTCATTGCGAATAATTATTAAGACCTACATTTGGCCTTTGTTGCCACAAACTGTAGTGAATAATTATTTCCAATATTTTGCAATATATGCCATTATGCAACAATTCATTGCCTACTTTTTGGAAAAAATAAAAATAATTCCAGATTTTTCTTTCGTTTTATTTACACAACAAATAATCTCTGGAGCTCTATGACTCATATTACAAAAACAGAAGACAAAAAAGAATATCCGTAAAAGCAATTTCTGTTACTATTCGCCTATACGCGCCATTTTTACATATTTTTTTTTCATATAATTTTCATAAACTGCAATTAATTTTGTAGAGTTTCGTTACATTTTTTTTTTTCATTTTTTTTTTCATAAAAAGTATATTTACAGGCGCAAGTAGCATCATATTTCCCTAAAGACTGGCAACATAAATAATAGCGTTATTACATAGACAACCATTTGGGACTTGTAAATAACTGCAATTATTTACCTGGCTGTTAGGAAAATATCACAGGCAAAAAAAGAAAATAAATATTAAAAAAAAAATACGCGTTAAACAGGAACTAAAAAAACGTTGAAAAAGAAGCAAAAAAAAATAGCAACACAGACAAACAATATTTCCTGTCGTCACATTTGTCTTGTTTTCTTTTTTGTAAGGATTTTCTCTAGTTATTTTTTTCTTTCCTTGTTTCAAAAGGATAAAATGCAAGCATTTTTTCTGTAGTTCCATGATAATAGACAACATTTTATAAGCGTAAGCATTAAAGGTAATGCAAATAATGCTATTAA
Source organism: Sarcophaga peregrina (assembly GCA_014635995.1). Lineage (NCBI taxonomy): Eukaryota > Metazoa > Arthropoda > Insecta > Diptera > Sarcophagidae > Sarcophaga > Sarcophaga peregrina. Next base: position 97,611,218 of record CM025791.1, read on the forward strand.
ATGACATAAATTTGACATTTATTTTCATATTTTGTAGCATATTTTAAGGTAACTGTAGAGAGAGTATTTCTATTTAAACTTTTCCGGCTAATGAATACACTTCTTTGGTATTTAAATCGCCCCAACAATATCTAAATCATAATTTAGGCTTGAAAAACCACAAGTTGTCAATTTTTACAACATTAAAAGTCTATTTTCAGGCATGATTATCCATATTTTTTAAATGTTTAACACAGGAACGATACATTTTCTATTTTTCTGCCCTGCTTTTAAGTTCTAAACAGAAAACTTAATCCTTTTTTTCTGTGGTAAACTTTTAGGCTCTTGAAAAGAGAATAAACAACAAGAATTTTGATTACAATTATTAGCATACATTTAGGGCCCACAAAGAAAAATCTTAAATAAGTATTTTTAAATACAAAGTAAATTATTTTCCTTAGAATCCACCTATTTTCCAGGTGTTCAAAAATGAAAGCATATTGGACTTGATTTATAAAGAAAAATCCTGCAAATAGCCCTAAGGAGACAACAATTCTGTTTATCAAAAGAAAACTTTTAAATTTGTTGGAATACTCTTAAGGATTTAATTTTTCTTTTAGAAAATATGCCCTAATATAGGCAATGAAATATACAAAAATATGGTAAACTTATTAAAAACGAATTTTAAAACTTGTTTATATAGATTGGACAAGTGTTATAATTTAATAATGGTTTTTTTCCTTAATAAATAGGACTTAATTTGTGAAGATGTTGTAAAGAGAAAAATCTTCTAAGATGCTCCCCAAAGTATGCTAAGCTTTATAAACTGTTTTAATTTAAAAAGTTTCATGTTTTTTCGTTTTTACGAAAACAGCATTTATGGCTGCAATAGAATAAGGAAAACCAAACATTCTATTAATAACTAAAAACGAGGGGGGAATGAGGGCTGAATATGGCATAAAGCAGCCTTGGCTATTTGCTTTTTTTTTTTTGTGGCATATTTTAAGGAGAATGAGTGTGGTAGCTATAAAGTGCAAACATAAATTGCTAGAAAACCACTTGTATGTTCATGTTGTTTGTTACAGACACATTTTAAAAATGATTCCGTTGAGTAAAATCAAATTAAAAATTCCTAACAAAGCTAAAGGCTGTGCAGCCATACAGGACGTAAGCAGTAGTAGCAAGTAGAGTAGAGTAGAAGGAAGTAAAACTGCAAACATCAATGTATGAAAAATCCATCAACTAAACAAATAGACTACAAAACAATAAATGCTTAAATGGGGAGAAAAAAAATGGAACAAGTGCTCAGAGTTAGAATTTCAAAAAAAAAGAAGAAAAATATGCCGGTTAGTGGTAGATTTTTCATTCCTTTTAAGGCCTTCTTCTCGTGTTATGTATAGTAGTGTTTGCATGGCAGAATTCATCAGCCGGCATTTGGATCTTTGGCAGTTTTCAAATTCTAGCACAAATAGTGGTTGCAAATCTAATAGAATCGCCTTCATCATAGTCATCACTTAGTACTCACTCATTCACCCGCTGACTTTCCTATGTCTATGGTAGTGAGTTTTTAGCGGAGATACAAAACAAATAAGAAACAAGTCTAGGAAATATGCTTTAATGGCATAAAAACTGCAATACAAAAATTATATTTTACATATTATAACAATGCTAAACAGAAGGACCAGTGTTTAACATAACCCAACAAACATTTTAACAAAAAAATTCAAAACTTTAAACCAGAAAACAATTTTCTAAAGAAACTTAAAATTTTTTTTATACATTTTTGCATTCGATTAAAATAATTTTTTTTTTATTTACCTAGCATAAAATATTCACTGGTCTTCTTGGCCTTTAACTACAGTTGCAGGGGTTGTTGATTTTTTTTTCTATAACGCCTAAATGTATGTGTGCGGAAATTTAGACAAATTTTTTGACATGCACATAAAAGTATCAACAATTCCACAACAATTTAATATTTTTTTATTGAAAATATTAAAATGGGACTTCAAGGAAAACAAGACTAGAAAAAAATATCGTTTTTGCATATTCAAAAATGCTTAGCTACAATGATCCACTGGTTGCTGGAAGCACAATTATTGCATGAGAGCACTGAGAGTGGGAGAGGCCACATGCCACATGCCAGAAATAAAAGGTAACTTATACTCGCTGCTATAATAGTTGGTCTGTAAAGGACTCTAAAAGAACGACGATGGCAAAGTATGGTAAAGTGGAAAACAGCTTTAGGGCAAAATATGACTGTCACAGATATTCGACACGTTTCACGTTTCATAGAAAACAAGAAAATCGTATTTAAATTTAATTCATCTGCCGCTCACTTCACCCATCATTGTATTGTGTCTTGGCTAAAGTAATTACTATGAAGTTGTTGTTGCTGTTTATTTGTTACATAGAAGGGATGTTTTTAGATGAGATTTTAATTTTTCTTACACCCCCCATTATTGTTATTATTTTTCAAAAAAAAAAAACCTAGAGTAGATGGTTATGGTGTGTTTCATCTGCAATGTAAAGAATATGTTGCTTGCATATGACGTTTAAATTAGAACGTCAGTCTTACAATCGTTTTTTTTCTGTTCTTTGCTTTCCATATATTGTTGTTGTTAAATTAGTTATAGTTTTGTTGTTGTTGTTGTTCTCTGTCTATTTTATTTCTAGACAATTGTATTTATTTAGGCTTTCAGTGTTGTTGAGCAGGTCTTTTCGTTATTTTAATTTACCATTAAAAGATTTACGGAATAATGATAATGAAAAGCCTGAATATATGCTTGAAAACATTTCATAATAATGGATATGAAAAGTAAATATTTGAAGAAAGCAAAATGGTATTAAAAAAAATGTAAATAAATTAAACAGGAAAGCATATTTACAAAATAAGCAAATTTTTGCAAAATTATCTAAAATTTAAAAGAATTTTGAAGTAAGAAGCAAAAAAATTGATTTTTTGGATCCTAAAAGTATGCTTTAGAAAAAAAAGAAACTATAAAGTATATTGTATAATATAGAAAAGTTGTAAAGGATTTATAATCCTTACGAGCTGCACATGAGTATAGGAAACGCGGTAATTAAGACCAAGTGCTCGGGAAGATATTTGGGAATAAGGCTAGATCCCAGACTGATATTTTCCTATTAGATTCAGTACTTGGCTGACAAAGCCCGGAAGATCGTTGGACAGCTCAGCAGATTAATGGTGAATATTGGAGGTCCGTTATCCGTCGCCATGGTCTTGTATGCTGGCTTATTAGACGTAAAGCCAGGGTTCGAGTCCGAGGCCAGACATCAAAATAAATCAAAATACAAAAAATATTTTTTCGGCGATTTCTTCTCAGCAGATTTCTGGCAAAAACTCTGAGAGTAAATAAAATTGCCATGAAAAGTTTCTCAAAAATCTGTCGTTCGGAGTCGCCTTTAAACTGTAAGTCCCACTACTTATGTAAAAAATTAACGTACACAACATAAGCAGTGTGTGAGAAACTAGGTTAATAATTCTGACTGAAGGATTGTAATGACCAATTACGTATGTATGTTATCGGCGAGACGGAGACACCTGATGGAGGTTGGAAGCAGCATTATGCTCTATGGGAGTGAAATTTCGAACGAAACGCTAAAGGTTAAGAAGCAAGCAAACTCCCCTGTATCTGTACAGAGAACGATTGCATTGCGTATCACGTCGCCATGTCGTACAGTGTTCGACCCAGCCGTACTTGTGATAGCAGGTACAATCCCTGTAGATCTGCTAGCACAGCAGTGCGGATGGAGATTTATAAGGCGAAATCGGCTGGAAATCACATAGCTGGTCACTTTAGGGAAAACACCATTTCAGTATGGCAACGATGATGGAATGATAAAGATAGAGGAAAGTGGACGGCGAGACTTATTCCAGACATAAAGCCAAGGATTGGTCGTAAATTTGTAGAGGTAAATTACTACGTTACGCAGATGCTATCGGGTCACGGATATTTTAGGAAATATTTGCACAGAATGGGCGAGACCACCTCCCCATATTGCCTGTACGATGAAGAGCAAGTAATTGATGATACTGAACACACTGTATTCCAATGTGCATGCTGGCAGAGCTATTTCTCTGTACTGACGTTAGTAATTGGAACGATCACAGCCGCAAACATTGTAGAGGTTATGGTTGCAACTAGAGAGAATTGGGCCTCAGTGACGAATTACTTGGCGCGCATTCTAAGACTGCAGGAGAGAGATCTTGGGGCTGCGGAAAATGTAGGCACGCCGGCAAAGATGACCAAAACAACTCAACTGCGAAGTAATACCACCGTAGTTCAGGAGTGGGCACAAAAAGTCCACGAGACGAGGGGGGGAGGGAGTTCTTGAGGTTGCGAAACATGTAAGCACGCCGGCATAGATAACACTGGCAAGCGTGTCAAACGAAATTTCAAACGAGGAGGATAGTGGAGTCACTTCGATGTCTTTTGATACGCAAACCGGACGCGGATATGAGTGCGTAGAGGCCAAAGGACCAAAAGAACCCAACTGCGAAGTAATACCACCGTAGTTCCGGAGTGGGCAAAACAAATCTACGAGACGAAGCGGGGGATTTTGTGTGTGAGCATTCTAAGACTGAAGAAGGGAGTTCTTTAGGCTGCAGAACATGTAGGCACGCCTGCATAGATGACACTGGCACACATGTCAAACGATATTCCATTCAGGAACCAATCAGGAGAAAATATTGGAGACACTTAGATGTCTCCTCAACTTTCGATACACAATCCGGACGCAGATATGAGCATGTAGGGGCCTAAAGGACTCTCCGAAGTAATACCACCGTACATAGCTCCGGAGTGTCCACATAGTCCATGAGACGGGAGAGGGGAGATTTAGTGGGTAAGCAATATAGCTTTATGAGTGTCACCTTCATTTGACCTAAATTGAATCACGCTACATGCCACATATTCATCCCACTTTGGATATTCTAAACGAGAGATTTGAGGACATAGTCATCACACATGAAAGCTGACATTATTCGATTTGACTTCGTGAGACCTTTTATTATGGGGGGTTTTAAGTTACAAATAATGCGCTCAAAGCGCCAGACATTTAAACGATGTTATATTCAACAGATCTTTAAAAATCAGAAAAATCTCACACTTATTTCCATTTATTTAAATTTAAAAATAGGAAGCGCCTAATGAAAGACTTATATAAATAAAAATTCATAGCTTTCTTAAAATATGTTGTTGTTAGTATACATCAAATATTTAAAGCATATTTATAGTTTTCAGGAAAAAACGTTGTATACTTTTAGGGGCTAAAATTGAAATTAGACTTTTGTTTCAAGATTAACGCTAATTAAACTGTGAACGAAATAAAATGAAGTTCTTATTAAAGATTAAGGAAATTAAATTTTGTAAAAGTGCAACATATTAAATTTGTTTTTTAAATGATTTTTAAACTCCAAGTATTTGGTGGTTTATTTCTTAAATTCTTCTCAAAACTATCTCAGCTGTGTTTACATAATTTTTTGTATACAAAATTCTTTATATCGTAAAATTTTTTTCCTTTTTTTTTATATGAAAAATAAACAACAAACAAACAATAAAAAAATATTTTCGTTTTCTTTTTTGTTTTTAAAGATTATTATTCTTACAAAACAATCAAAAACTTATAATTTCTCACACTTGAAACTTTGCACATAAACATTAAACGTAATATTCCCCTTGAATTTTTTCTTTCTTTCTTTCTTTTTTTGTTGTCTTAAAAAAATTCTCCATCCATTAAGAAAATAAAACAAAACAAAAAAACAATTGAAAACTTTTTCTCCAGCATATTTTTTAGTTATCAAACTGAGAAAGAAGATGCCACAAGAAATGAAATCGACATTTAGGAGTTTATCATTGAGGCAAACACAATGAATAATTGTTATGACTTCCATCACTTCCACTTCCACTTTCTCCGACCAGAAGTGAAAGTTTTGTTTCTATAAATGGGAAAAAAATAAACAATAAAGAAACTTAAATATTTAGGCCTAAACAGGGACATTAATGGTCCCCTAAACTAAAGACAAATACCCACTAAAGCACAGTGGCACCAGCATGTGAGACTTTTTTCCTTAGACAAAACAGCATGAAATGAGAAATATATGGACACCTCAGCAAGGATTCTTTTTAATAATTATTATAGAAAAAGCCATATGATGTAATAAAGGAAGGACTTCCCTCTCCATAGGGCTACGTTTGGAAATATATATTAAAAAAATAAATATTTTTCAATGCATACTATAGGGCTAATCAGATCTGTAATTAGGTAATAATAGCGACATAAAATGCCATATTTTCATTGCAAATATAGATTTCTAAAGGATTTAGAAGAATATTTATGAAGACTATATTAATAGCATACTTTTAGGCATTTAATTAAATGTCACATACTTCTAGGCTTTACAATTATTTTTCAATATATTTCATGAAAATAGCATACTACCTTGAATCTTAAATTAGAAATCTTTATCTGTATTTTTAAACTCGCTTCGATTTTAATAAGAAAAAATTGGCACCAAAACTTAAAGAATTTTCCTAACCTTGCTGCAACTGTCGAAATATCGAAATATCGATCCGTGGAAGCAAATATAGTGGAGTAAATGATACTATTCAGCATAACGAGATGTTGTCCACGAGAAGAGGTTCACCACTAATAAGGCCCTTGTTGGTGAATGAATTTCTTATAAAATTGTAGGAGGCGAATACTGAAGGTATGTAGGTATCTTTGTAAAGCCTATTGCCACTTGTAGAGGATTTTAGTGATATGATTTCAAAAGAGGTTTTGAAATTGTAAATTGGTGCAAATTGTGCATGTTAGTAGTACTGGGCACAACTTACTTAATTAAATGGTCCTTACAACCCAGTAGTCTGGTTTAGAACCAAAATATTGTTACGTTTTTACCTCTTTAAAAACGTTAAAAATATGAGTTCGTAAATTGCAAATAAAATAAAAATAAATTTGAGTTTAATTTTTACATCGATTCTTTATGGTCCGCACTACTTTTGTGCCACTGTTCGAACTTGTACACAAGTTGTATACAACAATAACTATCATAATATGTGCTTGTTTGTTATATTTCTCTGTAAGAAACAATATTTTTTAGTTATTCTTCTTTGCTCACAATCTTCTTGTAAGCACAACACTTCTGCCCGCGTAACACTAACAACTGTTTTCTTCACACTCAACTTGTCTGCACACAAGTCTGACTGAATTATAGCTCGATTTCGTGTCTTCACACAAAACTGATGGAATTCTCACTGCAACCAACGTGACGTCGTCACACATGATTAACTTAATTTGAACTCCATCATTTCTCGGTTTGTCTTGCCTTTTATATTGATGCATCAATATTGTGATGAATGCTCTCGAAAGAGGATGACGACCTTCGGAAAATGTAAAGAACTTGTTTTCATTAATATTGTTTGTGTGTCTTATATGCATTTTGTTTTTGCTTGGTTACTACTTTGTTCGCTGCACTTTGTTGTTGGTTGTTTACATCTTTTATCTTTTATGTTTTTTATGCTGATGCTGTTGCTATATTTCCGACTTATTCATTGATCACGTGATCAAGTCCATTATTTTGTTTTTGGGGCTTTTGTTTATTATTCTAACAACACCATTTCCACTTTCGTAACAATATGAAACATATTTCTTCTTTTTTTTTCAGCAGTCTTTGGACAAAATCTCAGAGTCAAAATTAAAATTGCCATGAAAAGTATTTCAAAAATATGGCGTTCGTAAATGACTTTTAACATTAGGTACCACCACTCATTGATAAAATTACAAACACAATGTGGAAAGCGTGAGAAGCTAGGTTGAAATCCTGACTAAAGGGTTGTAAGCTAAGTAAGTAAGTATGCTGCCTAATATATAATTGCAGGATTATCTAGACTTCTTATAGTTTTGTTTATAAAAACTTTACGTACCTATATCCGATCGGCTTCATACCAGGATTCTAAGCATCAAATGGATAACAATTGTTTAGTAAACGGTACGTTTCGTCTACTAACTTTTAAAAATTTTCTTTTGCAAAATTTTTAATTGAATCTTATTGTACCGCAAAATATATGGGCACCCCTGAGTATTCTTTTTTTTTATTCAGGACAGGATATTTGCAATACAAATACAAAACATATCAATCAAGCCTTATATTTGGTTTTTCTCATATTCACCCTCTCCTGGAAAAATCTCATTTTGAAGCGAAGAAAAAAAATAAAATATTCTGGATAACAGTTTTAAAAAGTTATTAAACAAATATGAGAACAACAACAAGAACTGAAAAAAAAACAACAAAACAAATAACAAGAGAATTACAACAACAAACTAACGAACAGGGAAAAGAACAAAAAAAACTTTGAACAAAAAACCCTAGAGAACACGATATCCTATGTAAACTAGCATGTAATCCTAGGGAAACATTTAAACGCACACTTTATAAGTAAGGGATGCCAGGGGAGGAGGATTGTTTGTTTGCAGTTTTCCTTACAAAAAGCGAAAAACAAAATAAAATTTTCCAAAAATATGCACGAAATTGGGTTTATAGGTTTCTAGGGGAGGTGTTTGGGTATTAAAAATAAATAAAAACCATCACACACGGCACTCATATTGTATCAAGGAATTGTATAACGTGGGTGGGGTGAAAATAGTTTTCCTTGGCATATTTCTTTATAAAACCTTTAAAGAATCCCATGCAGAAGTTAAAGTTCCCAGCCTAAAAATCAAGCGGAAAATTTTTTGTTTTCTTGTGTTTCGAAAATAATGGTGGGAATTAAAACAATAATTGCCTATAAATTAAGGCCAAAGGGAAGGAAAACTAGCATTTGGCAATGGAACATAATAAGCAATTAAATGGATGTTTATTTAAACACATCAATAGAAATTTTATGAATTTCCAATCATACTAAATAATATTAATTTTTTTCACCCCAAAAAGTATGCTATAAATTGTGTTTAGATATTGTCCCCGAAAAGTATGCTTTACATTTACAGCTGAGATATATTTTTTCCCTTTATTTATCAAGCTTTAAATGTAAGCTACTTCATATATTTCTTATTATACCCCTTAAGATATGCTTTAGTTATGGTTTGCTTTAAGTAAAAGCATAGCCATAAACAACTACTTAAAAGAATGTAGGAAAAATAAAGAATAAAAGAGTAAAAAAGAGGTAAAAAGACGAATAAACATCAGAAAATAAATGCATTTTATGCTGTCATGTTAACTATAAAGAGTCTCATGCATTAAACTGTCACTTTTGCACAAACGAGGAATAAAAACTTTTCCATCTCCTTCTCCTTTGTACTCTGCTGCTTCCTAGCTCTCTAAAACAAATGTAAGTAAACCAACTAACCATACTGCTAGAGCTATTTTGCTTCTGCCATTGCCAAAGTAATAATTTGAAATGTAAATACTAACGAAGCGTAAATAAAAACTTGAGCAATTTCTTCTCCATTCTCTTCATTTTTATTGGCTGCCTTAGTTGCAGTTGCAGTTGCATTTCCAGTTTACTCATTCATTTTATTTGTTTAAAATTACGCACTTTATCAAGAAATCTTTCCATTAAAAAACTATAAAAAAAAATAAAACAAGATTTGCTAAGAAAAAGTAGCATTTTTATGGTAATTTTTTCGCTAAGAAAAATATTAAGCGTGTTTAGTTTGATAAGTAAAGCATAATTTTAGGGAGAAAAACAAGCTTTCTTCATAATTATAAAATGCTATAGAAAACACAAAAAAAGATGAAAGTATTCTGAAAGAAAAATGCTGTCAAGTATGCTACTTTTTATGATATTTTATGTAGTGTCCTAAAGTATGTTATAAAAATTACATGCAATTAATTAATGATATTTATTTTATTTACATTTTTTATAAACATTGGGAGACAGCAAGCATTTAAGATATCCAGTCTCTTTATTATTAAGTCTTCTTTACAATCTAAGGATTCAAAAACTTCAAGGGAAGTTAACAATACCACCACGCCACCACCAGTTGAAAATCTTAAAGGTTTTCACATAAAGTTTACTAAGCAAACAATTCTGGTTCTCTAACATGGTCTGCGCTCAGGCAGTTGTATGGAAGTTCATAGAACTTTTTAAATAATGCAGCCTCTTTATTTTTCTTCCATCAGTTTAATTTAGAATGTCTCCCTAACTTCTGTGGTGGGTTTCAGAGGTCAGTCAGTTTAATGACTGTTAACCATGCTGTGGTGTTGATACAGCCTAATTGATATCTTTCGGGTGCAACCTATAGGTTTAAACTAGTTGACATATTTTTCGATTTCCTTGACAGATTACCGCGGCAGTTTAATGTCAATATCTCATAGTAGTCACAGGCATATCTCGGGTAATTCTGTAGTGTTGACCACATCTTCCATCGGGCTGTCTGTTAAACAAAGTTATTTAATGGACGCTGAGAAAGAATGTGATTTCAATGCTACGCTTAGGTGGTCTAAGACATTGAATAGAAGAGAAATCTTGGATTCTCTTCATACATACGTAAGTGACCATTACACATTCAGTGAGGATTACGACCTAGCTTCTTACACTACTTATGTTGTATGTGTTAATTTTAGACATGATGTGGCCTAAACTTTAAAGTCAACTCCGAACGACAGACTTTTTGAGAAACTTTTCTTGACAAATTTATTTGAGTTCCAAAGTTTTTACTAGAAATCTGCTGACAGAAATTTCATTTTATTGGATCTGAGTTTTGAACCGTGCCCTCACGTCTAATGGCCCAACGTACTACCTATTAGACTTCGGCGACTTCTTGGCTTCTCTGCTGATGATTTATTATTCCTTACCATCGAGGACATTGTGGTCTTCAAAGTAGGGACTGTAAATATTGGAAAATCCAAATCGATTTTCCAAACTCGTTGGAAAAATAGAATCGTAAGGCCTACCCATTACTTTGTTTAGAAAAAGTATGGAATAAATAGTCTTCTAAGCGACTAGCTCTAATTTTATGACTTTCTCTTCGGTGGTTGCATTAGTTGACAGGCTAGAGTGTTGGTTTTTCGCTAGACGAGAGCTCTAGGTTTAAATCTCAGATTAGACATCTTGAAAGGAAACAATATAAGCCCTTGCTCTGACCAGCTTCTTCCTTTTCCCTGATTTTGGTGAAACTTGGTCAATACAGGGACTCCGTTCTCCTGTGGCATCACAACGGGCTGCTATGAATGCTAAAGTGAGCTTTGTGATATCAAAGCTACCACTCCGACCTAACCTAACCTAGCACCTAAACTATATGTTTTGATGATCCTCTCTCAGGATAACCAATGGAAAAAAAATCTAAAAATCAGAGAAGGCAATGCAATTATTGATGGAGGCTTTCAGGGATAAAGGTAACTCACACGACATGTTGCCATAGTCTAGTAGGTGGTGTGTTGGCTTATAAGACATGAGGCTTCAGTTCAAACTCCAGGCCAAACATTTCCAATATCAAATAGTATTTCTTCGGTGACTTCTTCTCAGCAGATTTCTAGCAAAAACTCTGCGCGTTAAAATAAAATTGTATGAAAAGATTCTCATAAAATTTGTCGTTCGGCGACGACCTTAAACTGCTGGTCCCGCCACTCATGTTTCAGAAATTAACACATAAGTGGTCTAAGGAACAAGGTACGTATGTATTAGAGATGAGCAATGAATCGTTTTTTCGCTACTCATAAGTACACATGAAATTTTGAGTATGAGTGAGACAACAGAATTGAAATTTAACTATTTTGATTCATTCATACTCATTGCAACATAGATTTATAAGTATAGGCTGCAATGAGTATGAGTACAACGTTGCTATTATACTCACAACATTCGAAATATGTTTGATTCATACGCCTCATACTCATTCAGATTCATAAATTTAGAAATATGAAAGGAAAGACAAAGACAATAAGCAAAGCATACACACAACCTTATTATGAGTATTGTGGTGTTCGTACGCGTATCATACTTATTTTGTGCTTCGCGGTAAATGTTAAATCGAGACGAGTCGAAGTCAATAACATCGTGCGTATTGTTAAGTATGAGTACAAGGAGTACTTCAAACTTTAAGTGTGAGTAGTGTGAGTATGATATTAAAATAAGTATGAATGCAATCTGCAATTATAAGTATGACTCGAATCTACTCATCGCTTTGAATACTGGTTGCTGGTTACTCTGTTCCACATACGATAACTATGACTTCAAATCGTTCATGCAGAATATCCCATGTCCCATCAGCTGTGTAGCAAGTAGTGCTGTCCTGTTGAAAACATGCGACGTTGTGGTCCAGTATAATCAATTCTAGTCTTCGCCGTTGACAGTGTTGGTTTGGCCAACGTCGTTCACAATGAAGTCTGGACCGATAATACCGCCAACACAGTGCCTTTTTCGGTAGCTATAGGAACCTCTTGGATCTTACGTGAGTTATTTTAGTATCTGATTTAAGAATTTTGTTTGTTGACATTCCAGAAATGAGTCTCATCATTGAAAATAATTTTTCGGTGACAATTTCGATCAGTTGCTAACCGCTCCAAAGGCTATTCTGCGCAACATCGTGCGTATTGTTTGAGTATGAGTAGTATGAGTATGATATTAAAATAACTATGAATGCGTATATGTAAGCATCAGAAATTATACGTATGACTCGAATCTACTCATCGTTTTGAATACTCGTTTACTCGTTGCTGATCTCTGGTATGCATGTATGTATGACACGACATGTCAGTGTGAGTGAGTAGGCAGTAACCGTGATAAAAGCTAGCAAATGAGCCTTAGAATTCCCTTCACTTGAGAAGAGTGAGTCGCAAGTCTAGTGGTATTGAATTTGACCTTAAAAGTCATGTCTATTCAAAGGTTTGGGATGGAATCAATAAAAGTTTTACTACAAGAGTTCTTCACATGCTTCACAAATATTTTTCACATGTTTTAGCAAATTTTCAAATACTTTTCATATAATTTCTGGCATTGTTGTTGTTGTTGGTAAGCAAATGTAATTGTCACGTGTATAAAATACACCGCAACATGTTCTGGTTACCAACTAGAAATAGAAATACGAAAACGAAATTGAAATCATCATAAAAATTATCCCCTTCTCTGTTGGCATTACTTAAAATCCTATGAAGCGTGCAAATTTCAAAATTTGTTCGAAACACCCCCGCCCTTCAAAACACTAAAGGCAGCAGGAAGCACTTTTATTCACTTAGAAACAAAAATAATAGAAAAAAGCAAAAAACAAAATAACCATGACACTAAATAAAACACTAGGAAAACCCTCCATAAACTTTACGTGGAAGTATGTTTGCTATACGATGCCATTAGAACGGATTGGGAAGGGGGGTTAATTTTTGGTAGGAAAACATCAAAATTCAGTTTGTCAAACGTATGCTGCAAGCAGTCATCCAGTCAGTCAGTCGACATAATAGTGTTGTTTTGTTGTAATTGGTATATCCTTGTATATCCTTTATTTACGTCTATGTCTGTGCATTTCGTGTTTGAATGTGCTTGTGGGTGTATGGGTATATGGGTGTGTAAGGCGCTAAGCTGTTAACAGTCAAGTGCAAGAGCAAGAGCTGCCGCATGTATGGCTGTTGTAAGCAAGGGTGGAAATGAGCAATTGCCTCTCAATGTTCTAATAACCAAAAACGCCTAAAGTTTCCTTAAATGGTTTTTATGACAAACGCGTTATTTGGAAAAACTGCATTTAAAAGTATTAGATTGTACACTGTGAACCCCTGAATTTATGGAAAACTACAGAATACTGACATACGGTAATCCTAATGATTATCGTCGTGTGACTTTATGATTTATGGTCATAATAAAATGTTCCCAGTATTACATTTTTTCGGTTTGCCTGTGAAATACTTACAAATGTTTTTATGTTTTTTAGTGGCATACAATTAGGGGTATAACAATAATGTTTATTTATGTTTTTTATGATTTAAAAGTTCACTGCACAAATTCTGTAGAAATAATTAAGTTCCAAAAAAAAAACAAATAATGTTTGTTAAACATGACATTTTTGCTAGTTAAAAGTAACCAAGTTAGGTTATTCTCAGCTCAAGGAAGCCTTTTCTAGTGGCTTTAGGATTTTACTTTATTTTTTGTAAACATTTTATAAAGTTGATATCTTAATTACTTTGTTATCTGATATTTTATTTTAATTAAGGCTTTATCTTGCATCTTTTGTTTTAATTTTATTTTAATAAAATTCATTAAATTTTTTCCCCCATCTTCTTTAGTATATTTTTCTGCTACTACACCTTGTTTTTTTTAATATAATTATGCCTTAAAGTAGGCTGCATATACATTACATTGCTTCATTGCCTAACCAGCCAGCAACCAATTGCTATGCTGTGTTTACCGTTATATTATAATATGCAGTTTATAAACTCATTATATTAAAATTATCTCCTGCCGGTCTCTGTCTCTCTCCCTCTTCTCTCTCTGAACATTAATTGCATTTTTATGCCACAATTTGGTTTTTCCGTTATTGTCAACACTGTTTCTTCCTTAGCTTGCTTGAGCCATGTATCGCATATCACAGTCTATTATTTTTTAATTTCTTTCCCTCTCCCCCTTTAACATTGTTCATTAAAATTCGTTGCCTGTGAAATAATGTCCATTCAATATGATTATTTCTCCCCAAAGGCAGATTTAATTTCATTTTTCTGATGGATTTTTAATAATTTCAAATATGCCCAACAGAACAGGAAACTAATGACAAAAATGCAGCCTAAAAGATAGGCTTTAAAAAAATTTTTTTAAATGAATTTATTTATTAAATGAATTCTACGTTACATAAAAATAGCCTTCACTCTTTACATATTAAAAAAAAATTGTAGCATACTTTCAGGTGTACTTAATCCTTAAAAGCTATGAAAAATAAGAAAAACTTGCTTCATTGCTTGTTCTTATTTAAAAAGGCTTACGTTTGTTAAATGGCATTTTAATAGTGCATCAGAAAAAAAAAACTGTAATTACGTTTATCAGAAAAAGAAAAAGCATTAAAGCCTAAAAGCATGCTTTATTTTAAAAAATGTTTTATAGTGTTTGTCGTCAAATGGAAGTGATTACCATTGGATTGCTTTATTTTTTAAGAGAGAAAATTGATGATTTTTTTTAATAACTAAAAGAAGTTTAAATAAAAGTGTAGCATACTTTTAAGGTGCAATGAATTAAACGCAAGCAGGCATATATTAAGGGTGTTTAAAAGTGCAAGAAAAGGAAAATATTGCAAATTCCTATGATAATTAAAGAAATTGAAGTAATAAAGACAGGAATTGCAATAAGAGCTTATCGATATAGGCAAACTAGTAAGAATTTGGAAAAAAATTGGGAATGTTAAATCTATTATATGTAGAAACAGATCTATGGCATGCAATAGGGATACTGCTACCACTATACATGGGAGAGGTTCAACTGTCATGTACGAAAGTAATAACTTCACCCAGCATATAGAGCTATTGTAGGAGAATTCGATAGTGAAGCGAAGTCGCCGTAGTCTAGCCCCGGGCCAGAAATCAAAACAAAATGCAAAAAGTACTTTTTCGGCGATTTCCTCTTAGCAGATTTCTGGCAAAAAGTCTGAGAGTAAATAAATTGGGCCGGGCCGCTCAATGGATCCTCGTTAAAGATGCTCCTTTCAGTCGCGTCTCGATCTTTTCGGACAGTCAGGCTGCGATAAGATCTCTGTTAGGTTTCGTGATCAACTCTAGGATCGTTAGGGAATGTCGCCGTTGTCTCGATCTAGTCTCGGGGCGCTTCACCGGTGTCTCTCTGGTGTGGGTCCCCGGGCACAGTGATATTCCGGGAAACTGTAGGGCCGACAAGCTCGCCAGAGCTGGTGCGCTTCTTCCGGAATCCTCTTCTGTTGAATTGGGTATGCCACTTGCCTCGGTCAAGTTGACCATTATGCGGAGTTTCCTTCGGGACGCCAACCTATCCTGGGTCAATGAGGAGTCCTGCTCTACCGCTAGACTTACCTGGCCCAAGATGGATGGAAGGCGTAGCAACCAATTACTTGGTCTCGGTCGTGATGTCATCTCGACTGTAGTGGCCATGCTTACGGGTAGGCGAGAGAATGAGGCTCCCTATTAACGACTTCTGCCGTGGATACAGGTCCACTGAGGAAGAGGAGAGCGTTATTCACTTTCTTTGCCAGTGCCCGTCTTTTTTAGGTATAGATATAGGTTATTTGCTCCCCATTCCTTGTTAGCTTAACGGAGCTATCATCTATTGATATCAAGGGTATAGCTTCGTTCATCAAATTTTCTGGCTGTTTTCCAGTACGGGGTAGTCGTGCTTTTGTTGTGCAGCCCTTGCGCTGATCAACTTCTTCCTTTCCCTGATTTGGCGGAACTTGGTTAGTACAGGGACTGCGTTTCACCAGTGGCATCACAACGGGCCGCCAAGCGTGCTCAAGTGAGCTTTGTGATATCAGAGCTACCACTACGACCTAATACCTAAATAAAATTGCCATGTCGACTTTAAACTCTAGGTCTCACCGCTTATGTATAAAAATTAACACACACAACATAAGTGATGTGAGAAACTAGGTCAATAATCCTGACTGAAGGGTTGTAATGACCAATTATGTATTTCGATAGTGATGGTGAAAATGTGCCATCCTAGTTGTTGTTGGATTCGTGAACATGGTTGTTATTATCCACCCAAAACCCAAGAGTTCGTCCCTTGAGTCATTTAAGGATAAAGTGAAAAAGTATGGGACTGATTCCAATATCTGCAAACATCCTGGTAGGTATAGTCAGGAAATTAAGAAAGAATAGGACTTTGTCCGTTCTATTTAGAGATGATTCTTGTGATCATCAGGAAATAAAATCTGTGCTTGAACCAAGCTACCTTCCACTGGGAATAACCATCAGCTCACATTTAAGTGAGCATAGTAAGACGCCGTGGTCTAGTGGGTAGTGTGTTGGCTTATTAGACAAAAGGCCCGGGTTCGAATGCCAGGTCAGACATCAAAACGAAAAATATTTCTTCGGCGACTTCCTCTCAGCAGATTTCTGGCAAAGACTCTGAGAGTAAATGAAATTGCCATGAAAAGCTTCTCAAAAATCTGTCGTTCGGAGTCGACTTTAAACTGTAGGTCCCGCCACTCATGTATAAAATTAACGCACACAACATAAGTGGTGTGAGAAGCTAGGTCGTAATCCTGACAGGAGGATTGTAATGGCCAATTATGTATGTATGTATAGTAAGACCCCACTCATCCAATTGATGCCTTGAACCCCTCGGTTACATGTCATCATTTTGCTAGCCATGAAACATCATGAAACAAGACAACTTTAGAATTGTCATCGCAATTTCGCAATCCCCACTGTAGGCATTCAAGATCTATTATATACTTCCATCATCTTTCAAACTAACTGACTATATAAGAAGATTTAATTATTTCTATCACATAATAAGCATTAAATCAATTTACCCCTTAAAGTATACTGTATTTTTTCAATTGTAAATTCAAATTGATTCGGGATTAATTGTCGGCTTAAAGTAAATTCTTTCATGTTTCAAATTTTAAATTAAAGCCATAATTGATAAAATATTTTATATAAACAAGCTTTCATAAAAGTGTAAACGCCTTAAACTATACTCTAATTTGTTTTAATAAAATTTTCAGCATTTCTTTTACTGCATTCATCTAATTGATTTGCAACAACTTGATTGCTTTTGTCATTTCTGAAACTAAAAATAAAATTAATTTGACAAAAGCCATTTGCTTTTCAAGGAAAAGAAGGGAAAACGAGCAGCAATTCTTTGTAGTTGAAAGGAATATTTGATACTTTGACACCCTTTTTCTAATTTTTTTGTTTCTTTGCTGTTTAATACAAGGCACAAAAGAACATCAACAGCAATTTTGTCATCAGCATTATTGCAGATGACACACCATAATACACCCACTCTAGAGTGTAACTTTTAAAGGAAAGTATACATAGAGCATCATTAACACTTTGGTAACATAATAGTAAACATTTATGTCAATTGCACGAAGGGGGGGGGGCGGAGGGGGAGGAGAACAAACAAACATTTTCCCCCACATGCTCCAACACAAACATAAAGTAACTGTTATTGATACTGATAGCGACTGGCCTCTTAGGACAGGCAATGTTGCAAGGCGAATGGGAGAGAGAGTATGAGAGTGAGTGAGTGAGTGAGTGAACGAATATTTCCAAGTAACATGTCATCAGCAATTTTCTTTAAACATGTAAAGTGCAATGGCAACATTAGCGACTGTGGCAGTAGTGGCAACAGTGGCAATAGCAGCAGCCAGAACAGTCAAAGCAATTGCCAACAAAAGAATTGTTGACTTTAAAAGCTTTTCCTTTGGCTTCGGCTTTGGCTTTTGTATGCTCCAAGTGTGCGTAAGTTGTCCGTCCGTCCGTCCATCCTGTATGCTCCAATACTAAATGGCAATTGCGAAAATGCCATCAAAATAAATTTTAATTCAATTTTTCTTTACTTCTCTTCCCACCCTCCTTTTCCTAACACACGCTTGTAAAAGTAACATAAAACGTTTAGTTTCTCCCTCCGTCCATCTCTGTCTCAGTCTATCTTTTTTTTTAGTTAAAAAAAAAGTAAAATTTTCCCAAAAATTTTCAAAGAGAAAAATTATATTTCAAGTGGTGGTCCTCAAAGAAAACAAGAACAACCCATTAAGGCACGACAACAGGGTGTAGAAGGTTTGGTGCACATCTGTTGTAAAAAATTGGAAAAAAACGTTGTAAAAAACAACACAAAAACAATGAAAAATAAAGAAAATTTTTAAAAAATTAGTTTTTATTGAGTACTTCGATTAGTTTTCTTAGTTTTTTTTTGTTGCATATCGTCTTGGGATTCCAAAGGTTTCCACATGTGCTCTCAAAATTTCTAGTTGAAAACCTTATTTTCCTCGTCCTTGCCAATGTACGTACGTACGTACGTACATACGTACAACTGTTGACAATAAATAACCTATGAAACGAGGGGTGTTTGAACGGAAATTTATCTTCTGCTTTTTTCTTCCAAGACAATAAAGCACAAGTAATAGGAAAACGCATCAATTTGAAGAGACATCAGCACAGCGAAAAAGGAAAAACAAAATATGTGAACATGTTGACAAACTAATGAGACATGTTGTTTAAAGCATATTCCGTTCCAATACACTCGAGAAAAGAAGATAGAAATCCAGGGATTCAAAACTGACGATATTTTTCATCTTCAGTCCGAATTTCTTAGTGAAAGCTTTACGAGCGGAAAACGTTTAATAACAGAAGAACGCCTAAAAATAGGCCACGTTTAGAGCATAAGAGCAGATAATGGCTATCGTAATCAACTGTGGATCGTTTAGCAGCGGAAGAACGCCTAAAAATAGGCCACATTTAGAGCATAAGAGAAGATAATGGCTGCCATAATCAAACTTCATGCCAAGAAAAAGAGATTCACTGTCTAACTTTATAAATAAAAGAAGTTGAAGAACATGGAAGCCAGGTGGATTTAAAAAAATTCACAAGAACAAAAATTTCCCCAGAACTTTAAAAGCCAGTCGATTAGACTTCGAAGCATGGAGTTCTGATCAATTTTAGCTTGATGTCGTTTTACTCTGCGAGCAAGTTAGCACAGTTAGTTGCGAGCACACGGAAATTTTACGGATGAGGCACCAGGAGGAAACCGTTGAGGTTCCTGACGCTAAACGGAGAACTCCATATCTTAACTTTTGATGCAGTACCGTTGGTTGAAAGCACATGGAAATTCCAAGGATGAGGAACCAGGAGGAAATTGTTAAGATTCCTGAAACTAAATCCAGAACTCCAAATTCGGCATGAAAAGTTATAGCAAGAAAGCCTGCTGCAACTGAAGAAAGTGGGTGACCAAAAGTCATGAAGAGGATTAGGTGGGAGAGGAAATCACAGGGAATTCCTGAAGCTAAAAGAAGAACTCCAAATCCTGCATCAAAAATTATAGCGAGAAAGCCTGCTGCAACTGAAGAGAGTGGCTGACAAAAAGCCATGAAGAGGAACAGGTAGGAGAGGAAATCACAGGGAATTCCTGAAGCTAAAAGGAGAACTCCAAATCCTGCATCAAAAGTTATAGCGTGAAAGCCTGCTGCAACTGAAGACAGTGGGTGACAAAAAGCCACGAAGAGAAAGAGGGAGGAAAGGAAATCCCAGGGGATTCCTGAAGCTAAAAGGAGAACTCCAAATCCTGCATCAAAAGTTTTAGCGAGAAAACCTGCTGCAACTGAAGAAAGTGGCAGACAAAAAGCCACAAAGAGGATTAGGTAGGAGAGGAAATCACAGGGGATTCCTGAAGCTAAAAGGAGAACTCCAAATTCGGCATCAAAAGTTATAGCGAGAAAGCCTACTACAATTGAAGAAAGTGGCTGACAGAAAGCCACGAAGAGAAAGAAGGAGGAGAGGAAATCACAGGAGATTCCTGAAGCTAAAAGGAGAACTCCAAATTCTGCATCAAAAGTTATAGGAAGAAAGCCTGCTGCAACTGAAGAAGGAGGCAGACAAAAAACCACGAAGAGAAACAGGTAGGAGAGGCAATCACAGTTTCAGGATTCCCCTAAAAGAAGAACTCCAAATCCTGCTGAAAAGACTTTAAGTCGTCAGGAAAACCCTGAGGGAGCTAGAAACGGTGAAGAAGCTGGTTGGCAAAAAGTCACGAAGAGGAACAGGTAAGAAAGGAAACCGCAGGGGATTACTTACTTAATTGGTCATAACAACCCGATTAACGCATTTCGGCCTGCCGTAACACATCCTTCCAGGTGCCTCTCCGTCTTGCGAGCCTACGGCAGTTGGTCACAACAGTCGATTACAGGGCTTCCTCAATTTGGTCCTTCCAACGGATACAAGGTCATCCTCTCTCACCGGAGCATCCTCCTCCATTCGAACGACATGGCCGAGCCAGCGCAGCCGCTGGATATTAATACCACTGGGGATTCCTGAAGCTAAAAGGAGAATCATGTGCCAAAAGTTTTAGCTAGGAGTACTAATAATACGAATCTAAGTCGGCAGGAAAACGCTGAGGGAGCAGCAAACAATGGGGAACCTGGGTGGGAAAAATGTCACCAAGAGAAAAAGAAAGGACTGCCTTTACGAGGAAGGGGAGGTAATAGATGATGCAGAACACAACAATCTTCGAATGTGCACGCTGGCAGGGCTATCGCTCTGCACTGACGTCGATGATCGGAACGATAACGGCCGCTAACATTGTCGGCGTTATGATTGCGAGCAGAGAGAATTGGGCCTCAGTGGCGAATTACGTGGAGCGCATTCTGAAACTGAAGAAGAGAGATCTGGAGGCTGCGGAGCATGTGGGCACGCCGGCACAAAGGAGCAGCGTATTTGTTGAAGTCTTTTCGGGATATTGCTTTGAAAACGCCAAAACTTCTGCAGGATTCTGTGAAGATGATAAACAGGATAAAACTCTTCTTCATTGGATACATGAACGGTACTGGATGTTATCAAGACTAGTATTACGATCCCCCTTGGAATCACTTACAAGATTACTTTAAGCTGCAGATGGTTTACAGCGACATTCAATAAGATTGACCACCAAAAGGGTGTTCTGTCATGCCTATGCCAAGCAACAAACATCTTGTATGACTCGTCAAATACTCACAGCACTTGGTGGCAAAGTGCTAATTCATTCAATGTATGATTCATAGTATTCTACGGAGTAGTTGGTGAGAAAAATTTGATTAACTCGACAGCTGAAAATCATTTTTTAAATTTTACCAACCGTTGGTTTTTGGGTGTATAATTACTTGCTGTTGACTTGTATTTCTCCCTTGGATTTGCAGTTGATTAGAGGTGCGAATATATGAGTGTGTGCGTCCGTGTGGGGGTAAGTGTTGGAGGACAAGTGTTGAAAAAGGTTTTGTTGTTGTAAAATTGTAAACAACAACAACAACGAACGAATGTAGTAGGAAAGAAAACAAGAATAAATTGTTCCCTGGAGATGCATGCACACAACACATCTCATCGCGCTGAAATAAAAGGACATCAAATGAAACAAAGGAGCGAAGGAGAGTGGCATTTACATTTACTTACTCGCATGGGGTTAACAAAACGGTAAACAATTGCAAAAAGGATATTCGAATATCAAGTGTTTACGTTTTCTTCAGTCAGGCGTCAGTGATAGAAGCCAAAAACAAAAATTAAAACTAAAACGGGGTGTTAATGCAGTTCAGCAAAAGTCATTTGTTTGTCTTGAAAGGATATCCTAGCTATGCTGTCGTGTATTGAAAATTTTATTTTCTTTGTTTTTAAAATACCACCACCAATACCCCCTTTGCTTTGTTTTCCTCAATGTTAAGTAAAATTATTTTAAAATTAAGCAAAAAACACATGATGTTTCCTTTTCTTTACCTTGTATGCGTTAACAAACCGCCCTTAAACTGACAGGACATGGAATCCTAGTTTACGTTTCATTTCTGTTTTACTTTTTCTAATTTTTTATCGTCCTTCTAAATGCTGCTAAACTGCAATTTTCATGGTTTGTAATAATTTATTGATAAAAAAAAATAGGAAAGGAAAATATTATCAAAAGCTTACAAAGGCCCACTCTTAACTCCAACTCTCTACCATTCTCTCTGATGCTAATATTACTAATGCAAGTCCTTTTTAAGTGCTGAACTGCTTAGAACAAGTGTGTGTGTGTGCGAACATATCAGTCTTAAGCTGCTTATTTTTTGGGTTACAAGATGTTTGCCAAGATTATCTTGTGTCTTGTTCTGTGTTTTGTAAGGACCTGCTTAAGATTTCTTATATGGAGGGCATCCATGCTCAGAGTATATGTTTTCATACTCTGTGGTGTATACTATAAGGCGTTTATTTGTTTTCATACTCTGTGGTGTATATTATAAGGCGTTTACCCTTCTTTTCTTTGCTTTCTTGTCATTGGCAGGCGTCTTGATTTGAATCTTACAATTGAACCATTAAGATTATGTTTGTAATAATGAATGATGTTTCCATTCATAAAAAATTATATGCACACGATACAATTCTATACAAAATTTTTAAGTCATTAGGGAGTTGATAAACTAAATGTTACAAAACTGGCATCATTTTCCCTAACGCTCTCTCTCTTTCCCATTTCTTAAACTTCAAAGCAAGTTGTGACCTATTAAGTACAGGAAAAAATATAAGAAGCTTATGATATGTCTTAAGTCTTAAGCATAACAGATAACATTTCTTTGGCAAAATATTACCAAACAAACCGAATATCCTAGTCCCAAGGGAAACTTGTTTAAATGAAATAAGTTCCTCCTTTCCTTGAAAGTTAAAACTATTATGGGCGCCTTTTTAAAATAAATTTAAGAATTACTAGATGACCCATGCGAATATTTCGCACCATTAGTTGTCATTTTTGTAACATAAAAATAATTGCCAAAACAGCTTTTTACAACTTAATATGCATATTATATATAACTGACTTAGTAATAAACGGCATTATAGTAAATAGCGGTATTGCCAGAATGGATTTTAATACATACTATATTATGTAGAACTGCATTACAATTAAGCGACCCTGTATTACTACACTTGAACAAAAACATGTCATCACAATGACAACAGTATTATCATGCAGTTCTATATAAAATATAATTTTTATCAATGAAAATATTAATTTTTCAATTTCTAATTATTTTTCGCCATTAGTGTTAGAGATAAGCTTTAAAATGAGATATCATTCATTAAATTTGATGCGGTGGTATGGGAGATATTTGCAACCGACAAAAAAAAGTGCTTTAGATATAATATATATGATAGCTCCATTGGATTCAATCGCAGAGTTTATAAACTGGAGTAGGATCACACTCGCGACCATGATTAACAGAGGGATTGAAAATATTTTTAATAGAAGGCTTGCTAAGTTCCTTAGTAAGGAATTTTGATTTTTAATATCCAAAAATCCTGCATGGATTATATAAACCGGCCTCTTCACTATAATTGATCAATGGAATCAAATAATGTATTAGAAATTTTAGTCTGATTAGTTTGGCTGCTCATTGAAGCACATGGTCGGACTACCACGTGCACACAAAAATCATCTTTTCAGATGAATCTCTTTTTGATCTTGGCGGATATGTAAACGAGCAAAATTGTGGTATTTGGAGTATTGAAAACCCGCACGCATATATTGAAAAGGCGACACTCCCAAAACAAGTCACTGTTTGTTGCGAATTTTGGTCCAGAGGCATAATTGGGCCATTCTTCTTCGAAAATGAGCAAGGAGTGGCCGTTACAGTTAATCGTCATCGGACCATGTTGAATGAATTTTTGTTCACAAAAATTGAAGAGTAGGATATTGGCAACATTTGGTTTTAACAGTACAGAGCTACGTGCCACACAGCCGAAGCTACACTCGAAGATTTGTGTCCGTTTTTGAAGATCGCATTATCAGTCGCAGAGCTGATGTCGTTTGGCCACCTCGGAGCTGCGATTTGACACCGTTGGACTATTATTTGTGGAGTGCCGTCAAAGATAAGTGTAACCTCGTCAAGCCAGAGACAAGTGACGATTTAAAGGACAATATTCGTGAAACCATTGCTGATTAAAAATTGTGCTAAAAAATTGGACCGATCATTATTAACCGGAAGGATTGTATTTTCAAAAAAATAAAGAAATTTGAGAAAATATTCAGTAGTTTTTCTAAAGCATTTTCAAACAAAAAAAGTTTATTTGGCGGACCCTTTACTTTCACCGTCTCGTGTATCTAGGACAAACAGCAGCTATAACAGCGGAGGAGCAAAGACTTTCCATGCGCAAATGGCATTCAGGATGGGAGAAAAGTTGAAAGAGTAGACGGACATTTCAGCTTTTCCCTAATCTAACCTCTTGAATGGAGAGCAAACATTGCGAGATGAACTATTATGTGATCCAGTTCCTAACTGGTCATAGATGCTTTAAGGAGTACCTGCATAGATTTGAACATGCCCAAACTGTGTAGATGAGGAGGAAGATTCGAAGCATATTCTTACAGGCTAGCCCAGATTTTGGTGGCCAGAGGCAACGAGTTTTGAACCAAATCGGCTTATGGTAGGGGTTTTGAATTCTGGGATTCTTTGGAGCCATTACAGCCATTCAGAGAATGTCTGAAGTTATCCTAGAACTCCGAAGGATGGAGGAACGAATTCGAAATTTGATTTGGTGTGTCAAAAAGCTTTAATGCTAACCAACCCTCCGCGAAGAAATGTTAAGTTAGGTTTGATCGAAGTGCTAGCTCTAATATCACAAAACTTACTTGAGTACGCATAGCGGACCGTTGTGACTCCATAGGTGAACGCAGTCCTTATACTGAGTATGTTCTACCTAAATTCAGGGAAGAGGAAGAAGTTGATCAGGGCAAGGGAAGAAATACACTTACAACAGTCCCGCGAGGGAGAATGGTTGACTAATATACGAGGTGGGCTTAGTACGTAGGCACCAGTGATGGTGAATCGTGCGCTCTTTTATTGGAACAAAGGTGTCTTTCGAAGATTCCCATCTCCTTTCCAAGACAAAAAAGTACTTAAAAATTTTTTGCCCCGATAACCACGAAAGAAATATAGTCAATGCACTCGTCACCCGTAAGACCACCAGGAGGTATCACTCACAATTAACTGGTACCCCTAAAGTAGCAGAATATCGAAGAAGAGGAAGAACAATTGGTCACAAATGCTGCATTAGCAGTAAAAACGTCTACAGGCGGCATGACTGTGTAACCATTTACTTACTTAATTGGTTATTGCACCCCTTTAGTCCGGATTAAAACCTAACTTCTCATACCACCCATGTTGTAATGTGCTAATTTTATACATGTGGTGCGACAGGCACCTACAGTTTAAAGTCGAATTCGAACGACAGATTTTTCAGAAACTTTTCATGGCAACAGTATTTTCTCTCAGAGTTTTTGCCGGAAGACTGTTGAGGGAACAAACAACGAATAAATAATTTCCTTTCTTCGATTTGTTCGAAATGCATGAGCTTGGTTTCGAACCACGGATTCTTGTCTTATAAGCAAACATACTACCTGCAAGATTGGAGTGATTTCTTAATCATAATTATTCCATCTGTCCAGTTGAGTGGTTGACTTTGCAGAATGAGTAGCTCTAAAACTAAAATGTGAACTTGACTTAATACTCGAGGTCTATGGGACGCGAAACCTATTTCATTAGGTGGCATACTAACCTGCTTAGCTTCATTAACGAAACTTAAACAGGGCAATGCCAATACAAAGGAAGGCAGGGCGGACAAGGAATAATATTTAAGGAATTATTACGATCTAACCGAGATCGTCTTAATTGGGGCCGACTTAAATAATTTAAAATCCAGTTTATAAGCCTATAAACCTATTTAAAAAACTTGAATTTTTTTTACCATCTGGCAACTCTGTAAATAATGATTTCATACTTTTAAAGTCACTCACCTCTATATATCCTTGAACACTATCACACTGCTGCAACACCAACAATGCAGGATTGAATTTCATTGCTGAAAACTCATCGGGCGAACAGGGACTTAAGAATCCACTGTCCGCATCACTGTGCGTAGACAAAGGTCGCGGTTTACGTATTTTATATTGGACATTACGACTGGGCACGGGCCCCGGATTGAAGAGAACATAATTCAATTCGATATTTTCATTAATGGGGCGCGTATCATTCAAAACATTATCGGCACTTAAGAGCATACGCTGCAAATGAAACATATGCTCAGAGGTAACCAATTCCGACATGGCCCTCTCTTGTTTGGGCTGGGTGCCCGCAGAGTCTTTGTTAGATTTATCCACGGTTTTATCAGTTTTACTCGAACGAAAGGGCGATAGATTAAGGAACGTTAAACGTTTTTTGGTGCGTTGTAAAGTGGTTTGCGAAGATGTATTCGATGTAGAGGAAGTATTCGAATTGGTAGAACTCGATGATTCTACTAATGCAGGTGGAGGTAGTAGTAGTGCAGGAGTGTGTGGTATTGGTGTCTTTACTCTCCTGGCTATTAGTCATAGAGGGAGCGGATTCGAAAGCATTTAAAAGTTTCTCCAAAGAACGAGAATTCCTGAATTCATTAGGATTGTTCGCATAGGTATGCTGCTGCTCTTCCTCCGAATGGTTTATTAAATTGGCTTGCACCAGTTGCTCATTGGTATAGGGATTCGGTATGCCAATGTCTATGTTAGGAGGTTCTTCTTCAAAATCTTCCGGATCTATAACAAAATAATTGTGATGATCAAAGTTGGGCTTGCCTTGATCTACCACCAATTCCTCTTCATCCTCTAGGAGCCTCGGCTACAGTCTCCTCATCATATATTACCTCGGGTATGAGGTCCTCTTCAGCAAAGTCTAGATTTTGCCGTGAGCTAAACAAAGGGTCTCGTAAACCCTGTTGCTGTTGGGGCAAAGGTATTTCCATATTAAGCGAATCATGGGTCCTTCTTCTCGCTTGCTTTTTCGTTTACGAAATCCAAGGGATCGAAAAGACAATAATTGTCCATATGCGAGGTGTGGGCCTTTCGGGGGCGTACAGGTAGATTCTTAA
Source organism: Sarcophaga peregrina (assembly GCA_014635995.1). Lineage (NCBI taxonomy): Eukaryota > Metazoa > Arthropoda > Insecta > Diptera > Sarcophagidae > Sarcophaga > Sarcophaga peregrina. Next base: position 97,638,714 of record CM025791.1, read on the forward strand.
GTTTCTCCGTATAGTCACTGTCATTATTATTGGAGGCATTCGAGCCGGGAGGACTGCAATCTGGTGCTGGTGGTGGCGGTGAAATTTCATTGGAAGAGGAAGATGTTGTAGGTTCTTCTGGTGCCGAGTTCTGTGAATTCAAGTTCTTTTGCGTGTGCCTATGTAAAGAGGCAAACAGCCCCTTGGAATTAATGCGTGCTATACAGTTCTTCAATTCTGTTACACGGCCCTTATAGGGACTACCATGATTACTGGCTTGAGGCGAATCGCAGGCATCCAAACCTCTTATATTGGAGGCTGAATTTGAACAGTTCGTGTCTTGCAATTTATTCAGTTTACTTAGTTCCTTGCGTTCCTTTTTACTTAACACTACTTTGCCTCTAAATGGGGTAGAGGGACAGGATTGGGTATTCTCATTAAGCCTTAGATTACGTGAAGGTAACTGCGACAGAGGAGGAGGTGTAGGTGGTGCTGGCTCTCTATAAGGCAAAGACTTGGCGGGCAATGTAGACGATGATGACTGTAAGGCCAAGGTGGTGGTTTCATAGCTTACGGGAAAATCTCTAAATAACTCGGTAAATTGAGGCATTTGCCTATTTGGTATTTCCCGGGAGAAAAATTCAAATTCCATATAATTTTCATCCTGATACATATGAGATCCGGCACCATGACACACCACTGTGGTGGCATTATTTTCACAAGACGAATATTTTGAGCGTTTATTTGAAGATGTTGTCTTGCGTATAGTGCCCCCATGGGCTTGGTTTGTTGTATTGTAGCAAGAGGTGGAGGTGGGTGAATTTGAGGTAGAATTGGCATTACGATCTGAGGTTTTATTAAGACGTAGCTTTGATGGTTTCTCTTTACTATTACAGCCGGAACGTGATGATGACTTTTGCATATTTGCAGGGTTATCAAGTGATGATAGGAGTGTGTTTACGTTATGAATTGTTTGCCGCCTTTTAGGTGATGTTTTTAAATGTTTCTTGTGGCTGTTATTTTCCGTTTGGCCAGCTGCATTATTATTGTTGTTTGTGGTGGCTTTGTTTTGTTTGTTTCCTAATGACCGGCTTTCAAAATGGGCTATTGTGTATGGCCGCCGTTTAACAGTGCCCGTAAATGAACTGGGCGAATCCCAGTCATAGATGGAGGATTTCAAAAGGCTATTATTCAAGTTTTGTTGGTTAGTTTGTGTAGAATTATTATTTTCTCTTGTTGGTAGTGGCTGCTCATCATTTAGTAATTTATCAACACTGGAACAAAGGCCTTCAGTGCGGCCTCATCCCCGTCATCACACATTTTGGCAAAGGCAAAGGCGAGGGCAACATTTTTTTGTTGAATAGTTTCCTTAGGTTAAAGATTTTAAATTCAAGGTATTTCACAATTTCTTTAATTTTTTTTTTTTAATTTTTATATAGTCATAAACTATTAAAGGGCCATTATTTTTATTTTTAATAAACTACTGGAAGAAAAATCACTTTTTATGATTAAAAACATTTAAAAAAATCGTTTTTTTTTTTGAATTTTTGTTTCAATTTCCGTAAATTCTATAAAATATCACTTAAATTTTGCTCACAGTTTCCGTAAATTGTACAAAATAACATCGAATTTTCCGCAAGTTCTTAAAAATCACTTTTTTTGCAATTTTTTTTTTTCCAATTTTTTTTTTTCCAATTTCCGTAAATTCTATAAAATATCACTTTAGTTATTTCTACAAAATAACACCAAATTTTTTTATATTTTCCGCAATTTCTTTAAAATCACTTCTTTTTTGTTTCGAGTTTTTTTTCCAATTTCCGTAAATTCTATAAAATATCATTTAAATTTTTCTCACATTTTCCGTAAATTCTACAAAATAACACCGAATTTTTTTTTACATTTTCCGCAATTTCTTTAAAATCACTTTTTTTCTTTGTAAATTTTTGAAATAACCCTGTGCTGTCATTTTAAGGACTCGTTGGTCGTTTCATTAAATTAATTGTTTTTCATAAATCTTCATCTGTGTTGTTATTTTGGGGCAAAGAAATCTCATAAAGGATGTTAAAAAAAAAAAGAAAATAAAATTAAAGAAAGAGAAAAAATACCCTCATAAAGTTAAAGAAAGACAAGTTATGAGTTCAAAAGTTAATGGGTTTTACTGTCCAGCCAGTCAGCCAGCTAGCCAGCCCAGTAGTCATCCATTTGTCCATCCATCTGTTTTCATTTATTTTATACGTTTTACTTCCACCACTTGCCAAGGCTTTTAATAATTTTTCTCTACTGTTTTCCTTTAAAACTGAAAAGGAAGAGAAATGTCCGCTTAAATAAAGGATTTTTATTGTATTTCCTTTTGGCCAAGTGCAAATAATTTGTTTGAAATTTGTTTTCTTCCCGTTTTTTCTTCTCGTTTTTTTTTTTTGTCTACTAACAGTGTTAATAAAAGTTATTAAAAACAAGGGCCTGCAAACCATCAGTTTGGTTGTAAAATGAAATTTTATAAAACTCACCCGGCTTAACACTTGAGTTTTAAATTTTTTTTGTTTTTAAAAAGATTTTTTTTTCTTACTTTCAAGCCTTCTTTTTAAGATTTCTTTGAAAATAAAACGTTCCAGAATTGTTAAAAAGAAATTTCCGTGAAGTATGCAATGGTTTTTAAAATTTTTACGCCTAATAGTATGTAAACAGAAGAGCAATACTTAGCAAAAACCCCTTAAAGTAGGCAACGATGAAAATAAAAAATGTTTTCTTTCAAACCCCTTAAAGCTATCAAACAAAAGTTACTTACATAATTGGTCATTATAAACTTTTAGCCAGGATTACAACCTAGCTTTTCACACCATTTATTCAGTGTATGTTAATTTTATATACGTATGGCGGGACCTAGATTTTAGTAATTCTTCATGGCTATTTTACGTTACTGCCCAGATATTCGCCAGAAGACTGCTGGTAGAAGAAGTCATTTCGTTCGAGATGTATGTACACGACCTTGAACCACGAGATCTCCTTCAATAAACACAGTCTACTAAACATTTTATCGTCTAATAAGCCAACTACATACTACAACACACTACCTACTACAATGCACTAGTCGCCGTATCCCCTTACAGCTGGACATGAGTATTGGAAGCTAGGGGTTGGATAACGGGTGAACTTACTTCTATCGGTACAGAGAACGGCTGCACTACGTATCGCGTCGGCATATCGTACGGTGTCCGCCCCAGCCGTACTTGTGATAGCAGGTACAATCCCTGTCGATCTACTGGCAACAGAGCGGATGAAGATTTATAAGGTGAAATCGGCTGGAAACCACATAACATGGCAACGAATGGAATGGAAGGTGGACGGCGAAACTTATTCCGGAAATAAAGCCATGGATCTGTCGGAAATATGGAGAAGTAAATTATTACGTTACACAGATGCTATCGGACCACGGATATTTTAGAAAATATCTGAACAGAATGGGCAAGACCACCTCCCCTTACTGCCTTTACGAGGAAGGGGAGGTAATAGATGATGCGGAACACACTATCTTCGAATGTGCACGCTGGCAGAGCTATCGCTCTGCACTGACGTCGATGATCGGAACGATGATGGCCGCTAACATTGTCGGGGTTATGACTGCGAGCAGAGAGAATTGGGCCTCAGTGGCGAATAACGTGGAGCACATTCTGAGACGGAGTATTTGGGCACGCTGGCATAGATGACACAAGTTCACGTGTCAAACGTGACAATTAGAAGTCTCCCAAACCTTCATTACGCAGTCCGGACGCTGATGTGAGCATGAAGGCTGCCAAAGGGCCAAAAGGACTCCACTCCGAAGTAATACTATCGTAGTTTTTTCTACAGAATTTCTAACAACAAGGAGGAGAAACGATCTATGGCTCTGTCCTGACATGCAGAGGCCAGGTTTTCTTCAATGATTTTAGTGAGTTAGTCTTCTAAAGTTAGGTGAGCAGAGAGATGAAGTTATTTCCCTCCCTGTCCTTCTGTTTTCTCAGCATTACTCTCGGAAAATTTTATATTTCCTCTAGCCTTTCCATTAGTCCCATTTATAGGCAATCAATACGTGTTTTGCACTTCTCTCCTTTGAACACAATTGTTTACACTCCAACTTATATAAAATTAATTAAAATTTCCAATGCTCTCCCGCAATGTCTTTGTATTCGGAAGCAAGTAATTAATAAAGACTTTATGCTTGATTTGCTCTCGAGCTGGTCCTCTAATACCAACTCCTTTACCCATCCGCCCCGTCTCCCCCACCCCATTATACGCAATTTGTTTTAATGACCCAATTCTAATTATGTTTTATAAGCTTTCCCTGGCAATAAAAAGAAGAAACCTTTATAAAAAAAGCCCCTGCAAAAAAAACTTCCATAAAAAATTTTTCATTTCATAATTATTTGCATAATTTCAGGCTTAAATAAATAAAAGAAAAAGAGAGGAGCAAGAAAAAAATAATGCGATGGCATAATGATTTTAATAACTAAAGGAGCCAACTAATAACTTCTTTCATTTATTCATTTCATTTCCAAGGAAATGGTAGAAAAAAAATATAAAGAAACTCCTAAAAGTATACTCCTTAAGAAAAATAGTTACATTTCTGTGAAGACAAATAAAAGTTAAAACTACGAGCAAAATGTTAATTTTTAATTGAATTTAACACTCACACCCGCACTTAGTTTTTCAAAAAAATAAAATTTAAAAGTAAAAATTAACTGGACCTTGGAGAGTTTTAAGGACATAAAATTAAGACAAAATAAGAAGTTTTTAAACACAAAGTTTTAGGGCTCAACAATAAACCAAATTAAATAACAGAACGGAACGCGGCAATTAGTCTTGAGTGCGGCTAAAAGTTTTGTGAGAATTTTTCAGAACTATGACAACTAAACTAACACTTAAGCTTTGGGAAGAAATATTGTATAAAATCTTTGCCCTAAAGTAGGCCTCATTTAGAGATATCAAGTACAGCAATATAATTAAATTTTTGTTTAAAAGCAAACGAGGAAAGAAATTTTAATTACCAACAAAGTAAAGTTTAAACTGAGTTGTGCAATGAAAATTTAAATAAAACTTTTAACAGCATACTTTTAGGAGCTATACTTTAAATATGGTACTATGCAATACATCAGTTTGTAAAATAAAACTCACACTGAAAGTAATTTTTCAGAAAAGTTTAACAGAAATTGTGGTGCGATTAGACTTGGCACGAGTACTACACTCGAATTTGCCATATGGGATCCGAAGAAGAGTCGCCTTGACCATGATTAGACTGCATGTAAAGCAAAATTCTTCTTCTTAATCAGTTCTTCTTGAGTAAAAGAGAACATTATTAATACCTCTTCCTCTCGTTTAAAACACTTTCACTAAGCTTAAAAATTATTTCAATTTAATTGCATATCTTAAGGCTTTTAAATTGAAATTTTAAATATTTGAACAAAAATTTAAACTCAAAAGCCACTAAACCAAACATTCTGCCTAAAATAAAACCGAACCTGTGGAAAACTAAACGTTTTCATTAAAACCGTTTTGTTATCTATTAAAATATCGCTTAAGTTGTGCATACATTTAGGCGTTGCTGTATATAATAAATTCTGATTGACGGCTCTAGCATCGAATGGCTAAAATAAAAAACACAACTTTTTTAAATCAAAATGAAATTTTCATTTAAAATCGTTATGCAAATGTGTCAGTTGCAATTTGCGTTTTAGTTTGGAAATTCATGCAACATTTTTTATTTTCTGTTTCTAATGAAGCATACATTTAGGTGGCAGACATATCGTGAAATAAAAATTTTAAAATGTTTAAAAAACGAAAGAAATGAAATGTTTTAATAATAGCTTTCGTTAAAGTAGCATTTTAAAGGCTAACAACATAATTTATTTAAAATTTTGGTTTAGAATAGTATAGTTTAAGTGCATACTTCCAGGCTTCTGGTTTTTAACAGTATTTTTCTAGTGTTTGCGGCAGTTAATAATTAAGATGTTTTTCAGCTTACTTTCAAATCTATACTTAGTGTTGAATATTTATAGCATACTTTTAGGTTTTGTTAAAAAATGCAGACTATAAATAGGTGATAAATACATTTGGAAAGAAAAGTGAATGCGTTAAAAGAAAACAGAATTTTAAATACTTTTCACTATTGAAACTTTTCAAATATAATGGCCTACTTGCAAGGAGCAATATAGGATAATAAAAATGTAGCATAATTTTTAGTATTTTAGCTGTATTTAACCTAAAATCTTTTTCCAAAAGAGTGTTGCAAATATGTCAAATGCTGTAAAACTATACATTGAAAGGAAGCATGAGTTTAAAACATTGGAAATATATTTATGTAGTGCCTATTTGAAATTGGAACTCTAGTTGAAAGTGAAGCATTCTTTAAGGGAACATTTGTAAAGTAATGAAACAAAAAGGTTTAAATATGCCATGTACTTATACTTCAACAGTCATTAAAATTTCTAAAAATGAAAGAGTTTTTGAGTACAAGACGAACTAAATAAACGTTTTACTAAACATTGAAGCCTACTTTGTGGGAGAAAAAATACTAAAAATGCTAAAATGTATGCTGAAAGCATTCATGCGTTTCAAGTATTTTGTAAAATGAGAATAAATGAGAATACTTGGGAGATTACTAGGTACTCCCACTTCTTAACTTATTTAAAAAAAAATTACTGAAATCCGCATTTATATCCCTCTCAAGTACAATCCTTACGTCTATACATACATGTATACGTAATTGGTCATCACAACCCTTCAGTGAGGACTACGACCTAGCTTCTCACACCACTTACGTTGAGTGTGTTAATTTTATACAGCAGTGGCGGGACCTAGAGTTTAAAGACGACTCCGAACAACAGATTTTTTGAGAACTTTTTCATGACAATTTTATTTCCTTTCAGAGTTTTTGGCAGAAATCTGCTAAGAGGAAGTTGCCAAAGAAATACTTTTTTCGTATTTTCGTTTTGACGTCTGAGCTGTTGTTTGAACTCGGGCTTTCAGTCTAATAAGCCAACACTCTACCTACGAGACTACGGCAACTTCATCCTTACGTCTATGCTGGATGAAAACTGCCAGGACTAAATAGACTCGCTTTCCAGGTAGCTTTGTGTCGATTTCATATGGGTATAGGTCGCCGTGGTCTAGTGGGTAGTGTGTTGGCTTATTAGACGAAAGGCCTGGATTCGAGTCCCAGGTCAGACATCAAAACGAAAAATATTTCTTCGGCGACTTCCTCGCAGCAGATTTCTGGCAAAGTTTCTGAGAGTAAAAATTGCCATGAAAAGCTTGTCAAAAATCTGTCGTTCGGAGTCGACTTTAAACTGTAGGTCCCGCCACTCATGTATAGCCAAGACACTACCTACTAGTAATGGTTGAAAACTCCCGCGACTAAATAGACTCGCTTTCCTGGTAGTTTTGTGTCGATTTCATATGGGTATAGGTACAAAGAGACCGGAAGTTCCTAAAGAACCAAAGAATACCAATGAAATACCAAAATACTAAAAATTGGTAATCCTCTGGCCACTGTTATATTGTCTACCTGGCAGGGGTATTTACTGGACACCGTTAAGAAAGGATTTCCTTTGCTGACTTCTTTAAACAGGGTCGTAAAAATATTTCTGTTACCATGTTTATATACATCCCACTTGGGTTTTGTGAATTCATGAAAATTTAAAAAATCTAGCGTACTTTAAGGAGTTAAAATATATTCTTAAATTTTGCATATACTTTTAGGCTTTTTTAACTTTAAAATTTAACTTTATTTAACTTAAAAAGCATTTACTGTTAGAAACTTTACCGCCAGCATATCTTTAATGCAAGCAAAAAAAAAAACTTTACTTGTTATCAACGAGACAAGCGTAAAGTACTGTTAAAACTTTTCTAACATTGACTACCTACCCTCAATCCTCAATGCGAATATTGACAAGTTTCTTCAGAGGAAACGATGTACAACACATTGAACTTTCCATTTACCACTTGAATGGAACTTTAAATAAAAAAGTTAAAAAATATTTAAACAAATGTAATACAAAGAATTGACAAACAACTTGTCATTGACATGATTATGAACGAATGAACCAAAAAAACATACGAAATACGTATATTTGAGAGACTAGAGTCATTCGACCAACCAACCAACCAAACCAACATTTGTAGAACTCTTGTATGACACAAAAACCACTTTTAGATGTACAAGGATAATAAGAGGGCTACAGAGAGAGAGAGAGAGAGAGAAAGAGATCCTTACAGAAAGAAAATCAATGTATGTAATGCATTATCAACTAACCAACCAGCCAACCAACCAACTATCTAACCAACAGTCGAAAGAAATTTTCTAGAACTCTAAAGTTATTTGCTTTGAAAACACAATGAAATGGAAAAACATAACACATGGCATACAGCAGGCAAGCACTGCATAGAGAACTGAGAGCATAGAGTTTACAAATCTCAGCTTTGGAAAATGTTTGCCAAAGTTTTTAAAAAAATTTTCCAACAAAGCCAAAGAAAACGAGAGAGAGATTTTTTTTTCTTTAAAACTAAATTCAAACAGAGATGCTGCATAAAGTGGTTTTTAAAAGGAATTTTTCCATTTCATCAGGAGTTTTCAAAAAATTCTGATTTTTTTCTTACTCTCTCTCCATTTCTTTTTAAATGGTTTTAGAAAAAAAACCACAACAATTTTGGAAGAATCTTCCTTTTATTCTGTCATTTCGAAAAAAAAACCAAGAAGTTTAAAATCAAAAGAAATGCAATGCAATTGACAAATAAAAATCATTTTCACTTGCAATGTCTACCAATAAAATAAATTGAAGTTTAATGTTCAAACTCCTTAAAGTATGCTGTAGATTTTAAAGCAATTACATTTATAAAGTCAAAGAAAAGTTAAATGCCTGTTAAATTAGAATTTTATTTCGAGAGAAATAGATCTTTTTGCATGTTAATTAAAAGTTGTATAGGCAATTATCACTATAAGTTTAATTGCCTAAAAATATGCAGTAAACTTTTTATTTAGTATGAACAGTTTTCTAATCAAACTTTCCAGATCAAATCCAAAATGTTACCCTTTTTATTTTTTTAATTATAAAAATATTAATTATTAATAGCACCCTAAAAGTATGCAACATTATGTAGGAAATTTTCTTAACTACTAAAATAAAAAGAAAGAATGATTTCTGTCCGAGCAATAACCCCTACATGAATAGAAAGTACAGCTGATGTCCCATCGGGGCATTACTACCTGATGTAATAATCATTAATCTCACCTACAAGTATGCAACATTATGTAGGAAATTCTTTTAACTACTACAAGAAAAGGAGAGAATGTTTCCTCTCAAAGCAGTAAGCCGTACATGAATAGAAAGTACAGCCGATGTCCTATCGGGACATTACTACCTGAAGTAATAATCATGAACTTCACCTAAAAATATGCAACATTAAGTAGGAAATTCTCTTAAATACTACAAGAAAAGAATATTTCCTCTCAACGCAGTAAGCCGTACATGATTAGGAAGTATAGCCCATGTCCTATCGGAACATTACTACCTGGGATATCATCTCAATAAGTTATGTTTTCGGGACAAGATCTGCATCCAGGGACATGGATAAATTTAAAATATTATGGGATTAGCTAAAACCAGAATTCAAAGCTTTTAAACGGTGTTAGTTGTGGATTTCATAACTGTTGCTATCGCAGATTTACTGGACTTCATGCAGAAGAGTTTCTCTCTCTTCTAGAGAGATAAAGAGAGGGAGATAGACAGAGTGATAGGGAGAGAGATAGGAAAAGAGAAAGGAGAGAGAGGTTAGGACGTTGTACAATGTATCAGTTCGAAACTCCTTGTACTGTACTTGTCTTGATTGATAGGTACACGTCCTCTAACTTAACCTAGAGAGAGAAATAGAGGGAGAGAGAGATAGAGAGTGAGAGATGATGCACCCATTTCAACATGATCTTAGGCTTTCTGCCATAGGCATTATGTATGGCCTGGCTATGTGTATCAGTCGTTTTGTCTCAGCCTAATTTTTTTTTTTTTTTAATATGAACAACACCCAGAGAATGCCTCCCACTCTCATACAGGGCTGTGTGTTGGAATTTCATAAATAGGAAAAACTTTGTATCACTTTTTCTAATGTTGATTACACATTTTTTTTTAAGAAAAAAGATCAATAAATAAAAATAAATGCCTGTTAAGCCTAAATTTATGCTTTGAAAAAATTTATTTTTTTTATTTTCGTTTTTAATACCATTTTCTAATTTAAAATTTAATTTTTATTTTCTTTTTTTTTCATTTTCTTTTCAGAATCTCTTGATTTGTTGAACAAAAGCAAAAAGAAAAATTCCAAACTTTATGACCGTAAGTAATCTGTTCATTTATTTATTTTAAACACTATATTTACTGCCTACTTTAAGGCTCACTTTATGTATTTTATGAGGTGTCTTAATACATAATTAAATTTTATACTTTTACAGAAGATTGTCATTTAGATTTGAGTTTAAAGTACTCTTATGACTTGGCTTCTTTCCTCCTCCTCCTTTTATTTTTTTTTTTCTGGCACTTGAGTAACATCAAAAAAAAAAAAGAGAAATTGAGTAAAAAATTCAATGTGAAATGTAATAAATTGTATGACATTTCAAAAAAAGAAATAACGAGGGCTATGGAAGGATGAGAAAGAAGAATTCAAGTCCATATTGTGCAATTGCAAAATCAAAGTTTGTTAGGGGATTTTAATATTTTATTTACACGGTTTCCAAATAAAATTGAACTCTTGCCAGTAAGTTTTACGATTTCTAACTAATACTTGCCATAAGAAATAAGAAAACCGAACTTTTAAGACCATATTTAACCGTGTGATGGAATTGCTTTTCGAGAATTTTATTTTTCGTCATGTGCCTGTCATATTCCTTGATTCGCTTTTGAAACAACCCTCGTTTTAAATTTGATTTTATTTTGTGGATTTTCCTGTACCGAAAAGAAAAGAATCGAAAAAAAAATTAAATAAAATCCCATAATAAAGCTACAATAAACTTCCTTAAAACAGCAATTAAAATAGCAAACATAACACAAAGACAAAGCTATGGATGGCACTTCAAAGAAACATACAGTCGAGGATAAAATAATATATCCTAAACAATTATTTGATATTAAGACGACAAGCTTTAAATACACAAGCACGTAGGCAGTCCATCTGTGAGCTGGAGTTTTGATACAAGTTTTCGTCTTGTACCTCACTAATCTCAACTTTCATGTAGTCGTTGGAGTCTTGGAATTGTAGCTGCATTGTCCGGTAGACAAGAGACATCACATATTCATCGCATGATAGCTTGCTCCATGGACTGTTTTCTTGCGAATGTTGTCATTCTTAAAGAGGAGAACGGAGGCAAAAATAGGAAACTAACTAAGAAGGACACGGATAGGAGAGAAAATGGAGCTTGAAGACGGATGCCTAGACAAACTTAGGCCCAAGTGAATTCAAAAATCATGAACCTATTAGCATTGTTTGAAGTATAATTTTTATGGTCCTATGCTACGCCTATTATATACATAGATGTCTTAGACTCTCGCCGTGGTCTAGTGGGTAGTGTGCAGGCTTATTAGACAAAAGGCCCGGGTTCGAATCCCAGGTCAGACATCAAAACGAAAAATATTTCTTCGGCGACTTCCTTCTCAGCAGATTTCTGGCAAAGACTCTGAGAGTAAATGAAATTGCCATGAAAAGCTTCTCAAAAATCTGTCGTTCGGAGTCGACTTTAAACTGTAGGTCCCGCCATTCATGTATAAAATTAACACACACAACATAAGTGGTGTGAGAAGCTAGGTCGTAATCCTAACTGAAGTGTTGTAATGGCCAGTTACGTATGTCTTAGTCTCAATCTAATCCAATTGCGTTTTACACGCCATCTCAGAGGTCAAAACAAATTGAAATCTAAAGGGATACGCTCAGAACTTGCGAGCAAACTTCTTTCGAAAGCTATGCCATTTGCCGTCATCATAATAAAACAAAATAATTTTCCTGTTAATCAATATTGCCCGTATCGATTGCATTGATTGCTTCAATCTTGAAAAAGTTTTAACAACAAAAGTTTTAATACATATCGTTACTATTTTGGGGGCAAATTTAGATCTTCCTAATCCTATACGGAACATTATTGTAATAAAAAATGTAGCAACAAAAATAAAGAGCTTGTTTACAAGATCGATAAATAAACAAAAATGATAGCAGCAACATCAGTATAAAAAAATATAAGAGATAAAAGATGTAAACAACCAACAACAAAATGCAGCGGACAGAGAAATAAACAAGCAACAAACAAAGTGCAGTTAAAAAAATAAAATAGCGGATAGACAAATACACAAGCAACAACTACTCTGCCTGGATGAATGTAAACAAGATACACAAACAAAAATGGAAACAAGTTGTTTACATTTTTGAATGTTTCCTGAAGGCCATCATTCTCCTTCGAGAGCATTCATCACACTATTCCATACATCGATAAAAAGGCAAGACAAAGCGAGCAATGATAGAGCACGAATTAAGTTAGTCGTGTGTGACGACGTCACGTTGGATTGACTGAGAATTCAATCAGTTGCATGTGAAGACATGAGATCGAACTATAATTCAGTCAGTCTTGCGTGCAGACAAATTGCGTGTGAAGAAAACAGTTATTAGCGTTACGCGTACAAAAGTCTTGTGCTTACAAGAATGTTGTGAGCAAAGAAGAATAACGAACAAGTGTAGTTGCTTACAAAAAGGTTGTAAGCAGAGAAATATAACGAATAGGCACCTATTGTGATAGTTATTATTGTATACGCGGTATAAGTTCGAACAGTGGCACAAAAGTAGGCTAATAATAGTTCACAATAGCAGCTTCGACAAGATGCCTCGCTGCAATCCTTAGCAATGGTATGACGCAAAACTACCCAGGAGAAGACCCGTGGAAACTAAGTTGAATATTTTTTTAATCACTGATTGCAGATATTTCTTTATCAATACTTTTGGCCTAAAGTCAATTATTTACTGACCTTAATCACTTAATTTTTGAACAAACAAAATAATAAAATTATGTAGCCTACTTTCAGGAAATTTTTGTAATAAAAAAATTTTATTGCCAATAACTTAAGTATTAGATCATTTATTTGTTTAGATCTATACCTTCGTTTTTGTTTTACATCGTGAAAATACTCATTCCAAAAAAATGTTGCCTACTTTAAGTATTATTTAACAGTTAACAGAAATTTTCTTTACCAATAATTTTGGCTTTAAAGCACTTATTTATTGACTCTAAGCACTCAATTTGTTAATACTTTGAAGAAAACAATACTAATTCGAAATATAAAAGGAATTGTGTTGCCTACTTTAAGGAAATTTTTGTAATAAAATATTTTTATAGATTTTTTATTGGCAATAACTTCAATAATAGATCACTTATTCGTTTACAACTATCAATCCGTTTTTGGTTTACACCGAAAAACACTCATCACAAAAAATAATTAGTGTTGCCTACTTTCAGGAGTTTTTAAACTGTTAACAGAAATTTCATTACCAATAACATTGGTTTTAGAGCACTTTTTTATTGATTTTACATACTCAATTTTTGTGTACACTCAAGAAATCAAAATATAAAAGAAATTGTGTTGCCTACTTTAAGGAAGATAGTAAATTTTAGAGCCTTCTAGCGAAAATTGTTACCAAACAACCAATAGTACAATCGTATTTAATTTTTCTTTATAATTTTCTTTATAACTTTTAAAAAATCCTTAAAAAAACGCTAAAAATATTCAATTTTTAATTTTCAGCCACTATTTCTCTAGCCTTAACTGTATATCCGGTTGTTTTTGGCAAATACGTAGTCATATATAGGAAATAAAACCGTAATGAAAAACGAATTGTAAACAAAAATACAAAAAAAAAAGAAAAAACCCGAAAGACAACAACAAATAAAAAATAAACAGAGCAAGTAACACACAGTAACGGAAATTAAGACTCATACTCCTCCATAAATCCCCTACTAAACATGATCTCCCACCTAAAAACCTAGAAGAATTGTTGTGTGTGACTAAAAATGTGTGAGAGTATATGTGTGTGTTGTAGCATTCATTTAAGTGTAAGTAAATACTTCCTTAAAACACACAAAAAGAGAGAGAGAGAGCAGAAAAAAAATTAAATCATAGAAATAAATACCAAAATAAACAACAACAACAAAAACAATCTGTTAGAGAGTAACTGTAAATATAAGTGTAAGTGTAAGTGATTCTTATTTTATGTAATGGAAAATAACACTTAAACCTTAAATATTACTAAAGTAAAAGCAAAGAAAGAGAAAGAGAGACCGAGAGAGAGTGAGAGACAATTTTCTGTTTATCTTTTGTTGCCATTTGTTATACTTCAATAACTGCATGGCAAATTCTTTAACATTTCTTGGACCATCATCCGTCCATTCATCCATCCATCTCTCTACGAGTGTTATTTACTTTATTTATGTGTGAAGAGTATTTTGCTTTATTACAACTTAGTCTTCGCTTCTCTCTCTCTCTCTCTTTTTCACTCTCTTTAATGCTTTCTAAATAGTATTCGTTGTTGTATTTTATGTTTATTGCTTTCTGGTCTCTTCAAATTGATGTTTTGTTTACATTACTCGACGTTAAAGATTTACACAAGCATGGATGGCCAGCCATCTGGCTCAGTGTCTTCAATCTCTATGAAATTTAATATTTGCATTGCCTTTTTCTATACTTAATGTAGCCTACTTTAAGGCACTGTTGTTAATATTAATGGCATAAATACAGTAGCGAGCACAAAAAATGCAACACTGTGCCATATGATCTTTAATAAGATCTGTTTCAAAATAACGGTAACTAATTTATCTATTTTCTTTTGATGTTAATTCTTTCAATTATAAGTTTTCAAAGTAACCACAGTTTATTCCAAATTCTGCTTTAAAAAGTTCAATATTTTTGAATTAGTGAAAAAAGTGCAAATTTTTAGCGAGCAAAAAAAATGCAACATAATAAAAACAAATAGTTAAAGTAAGTTATTTATTTAATTATAATTGAAAATTTCTTAAATAAGTTATACAACATGTGTTTTGTAATAGAAGCAGCTCTCAGCTGACAGCTGACAGCAAAACTGCAATCATTAAAGCCTTAGAAGAAGGAAAATCCATGCGTGAAGTTGGACACCTCTTTGGTGTAAATCAATCCACCGTATGTCGGATTAAATCTCGATTTTCCTTGAGAAATAGTGTGGAAAGGAAACCAGGTAGTGGTAATCCTCGAAAAACTACCTCTCGCCAAGACCGCCAGATGATTGCACTGGTTAAAAAAGATCCACGAAAGACCGCAGTGGACGTTGCTAATTTCGCAAATGAGCAAATGGGAGTCTCTATAGGCGTTCACACTGTTCGCTGTAGGTTGAAAAAGGCTAATTTGCATTAGAGACGACCCGCAAAGAAACCTCTCATCAGTGCAATCAATAAAAAGAAGCGCCTGGAATTTGCAAAACGTTACAAGGGTT
Source organism: Sarcophaga peregrina (assembly GCA_014635995.1). Taxonomy (NCBI): domain Eukaryota; kingdom Metazoa; phylum Arthropoda; class Insecta; order Diptera; family Sarcophagidae; genus Sarcophaga; species Sarcophaga peregrina. The sequence goes on from CM025791.1 coordinate 97,654,203, forward strand.
GGTCAAATGAACAATGGGCTAAAGTCTTGTGGAGCGATGAAAGCAAATTTAATTTGTTTGGCTCCGATGGGATAAATTTTGTTCGAAGACCGCCTGGACAGAGATATTCTCCAAGATATCAACTTCCAACCGTAAAACATGGCCGTGGATCAATAATGGTGTGGGGTAAGGAACGATATGTTTAAAAAAAATTATTGATTTTACGTCACGTATTTACAGGTGCGTTTTCCCGTGATGGGGTAAGTCCCTTAACTCAAATTGAAGGAAAAATGGACGCCAAGAAGTACTGTGAAATCCTTGGAGAACACATGCTTCCTCATCTGCGGGAAAAAATGCCTCCTGGTAGCATATTCCAACAGGATAACGATCCAAAGCACTCAAGTCGCTTAGCTCGAAACTTTTTAAGCGACAATGATGTCAATGTTTTGGATTGGCCATCGCAGTCTCCCGATCTAAACCCCATAGAAAATCTGTGGCAGCTATTAGATCGGGAAGTTAAGAGGAAACATCCGTCAAATAAGCGGCAATTAGGAGAAATTTTGAAAAGTGAATGAGAGAAAATATCCATTAACACATTAATAGCTTTAGTGTCGACTCTATGCCTTCTAGGTTGCAAGAAGTCATAAAAAATAAGGGCTACGCCACTAAATATTAATTTTAAGATTTTTTTTTGTAAGAATTACTATTTAATTTAAATAAACACATTAAAATTTATGCTGTTGCATTTTTATTGCTCCCATGAAATTCACACTCTTTTTAATAAATGACAAAATAATATTTAATTAATTAAAAATATTTTTGCATAATGTTATTGATAATAGGTATCTATAACTGAAGGGATTAATAACCCAAAGAAATATTTTGAACTGGTCACCATTTTTTTAAAATTATCGCACTTAAAGATAATTTTACCCAACGTTGCATTTATCGTGCTCGCAACTGTATTTCAAAGCCTTCTTCGTATGAGGATTATGAATGCCGTTTTAATGTAAAATCAACAAGAATAATTAAAATTAATATTTAAGCATATAACACGTGTTAAATGTAAAAATAAAAAGGGTTTGGGATTATACAGCTGGGGACTAATTAAAAGCGAAAAAAATCGAAGAATGAAAATAAAAAAAATTAAAAAAAAGAAACTCAAATCAATAGACTTGTAGAAATAAAAAATGCAAAGAAATCTTTATGCTACCGTTAACAGGAACTACCAATATTTCGAATGCTTAGAATTATCCTTTTCGGGTTTCTTAATAGCACCACTTTTGATTTTCTTTTCAATCTCTTCAATTTCGCGTAGTTTCTTATTGAGCTTTTTACATTTCTTTCGCAAATCTTGAGTTTCGTCCTGAATCGTTAAACGATTTTTAATATTTTTGGTCAATACCTCCATTGATTTCATACTATTTTCCGTAGAGGCTTTTGTAGTCAACCCTGAGGCGGCATTGGAAGCTTTGGTTTTCTGGCCATTCACAGCTGGTTTCGTTAGATTTGTATTGGCGGGTAGTTTTAGTACTCCAGGTATTTGTTGTTGTTGTTGATTTTGTTTAGCAGACACGGCTGCTTCCTTCTTCGCTTTGGCTCTTTCCTTTTTCTCACGTTCCTTGCGGGTGGCTTCTACAACTTCCGCTGACAGCCCGGGTGGCAGACCTGTAGCTCTTCGTTGGACAAATTGTTTACCTTTACTTTCGTACAGCGGCACCTCCTCCTGCGGCACATAACCGTCTTTCACCCGCCTAGCTTTGCGCCAAGTGCCATCCGGTCTCTGGGTGGCTGGTATGAATTTTCCTTCACTGCTTGTCGAATAAGTGGCCATGGCTAAAATCGTGTTTTTAATCGTATTGCCAAAATACTACAACACAATTAGAAAATCTTTAAAATCTGCTCTAAAAAAAATCTGATGGCCTTGGATTCTATAAAAATTGTTAATTAAAATTCTCTATTTGGTTTCCCTAAATCTTAAGTTCAGTGTCTGTTGGTTTCCCTCAGTCCACACAGTGCCGTAAAGTGTATGTTTTTAGTTTTGGGTTTTTGAGTAAAATAATTTATTTTTATTTATTTTTGATTGCAATAGTAATAATAAAAAAAAAAAAAATTATAAAATAAGAGTTAGACCACTTAGTTCTTTACCACAAAAACAGGTTAGGTTAGGTTAGAGGACGTGTACCTGTAAACTGTGACAAGTACAGTACCCGGAGGTCGAATTGACGTGTGAGTTATTTTTTGTACATGAGTGGCGAGACATAGAAGTCGCCGTGGTCTAGTGGGTAGTGTGTTGGCTTATTAGACAAAAGGCCCGGGTTCGTATCCCAGGTCAGACATCAAAACGAAAAATATTTCTTCGGCGACTTCCTCTCAGCAGATTTCTGGCAAAGACTCTGAGAGTAAAATTGCCATGAAAAGCTTCTCGCGCCACTCATGTATAAAATTAACGCACCCAACATAAGTGGTGTGAGAAGCTAGGTCGTAATCCTGACTGAAGGGTCGTAATGGCCAATTATGTATGTATGTATGTGAGTGGCGAGACATACAGTTTGAAGCAGAGAATCATTTTTTTCACTGCAATTTCTACTTGCGAGATTTTGCGAGAAATCGAAAATGAGAATTTTCGTTTTAACATCTGACCTGGGATTCGAACTCGGCCCTTTCATCTAATAAACCAACACACTACCTACTAGATCACGACGGCTTCCACAAAAGCATCATATTCCATACCAAAACTACTGCAAAGCGAGGCAAACCATTCACCATTAACCTAGACAATCAGAAGTCTAATCTGTCATTTAACTGCCTATTACTGGATTAATAATGGTAGCAGTCGGTCCTTTTGAAATTGTTTTTAACCCGGTTTGACAACATTGCGCTCTCAGAAACATCCTGACAAAAGTATTGACATTCAGAAGCCTAAACGTTAAATAAATGAAGCCAACATTGATTGTGTTTTATGACTCCGGATACCTTCCTACTCAAGTTACTTCATAGTCTTCAATTGCAGGCCTAAATGCTCTGTTATCATACAACTACAGTACCTTACTGGTAAGGGTTCTTCAGAATCATTTCCAAACAACATTCACACTTACACACCTAACTACTTATTACAGCCTTTGAGCCAGGATTTCAACGTAGTTTCTCACAAGGAACCTACAGTTTAAAGTCGATTTCGAACGACAGATTTTAGAGAAACTTTTTCAATTTTATTCACTCCCAGTGCATTTGATAGAAATATGCGAGAAAAAGTCAGAAGTGGAGATACAGTAGGACCTTGTTTAACCGTGATTTGAAAAAGAAAATTATTTGCATCGACTTAATTTTATTCTGGATCGTCTTAACTTTCTTTGCATCGTTTAACCGTGATTACCTCTATTATCCGTGATTATAAGCAAAAATCATGGAAAATCGAGGTCACACTGTATCTGACCTGGTTCTTGTACCGTGACTTGACGTCTAATAAGCCATCTCACTACCTACTAGACTACAATAGACCCAAATATCATCTCCAGATCATAGAGCAAACCAAACAGTAATCTTTTCCGGCATCAATGGCTTATCCACAATTAAGTCCGAGTTATTCTAGACCCATAAGCGACAATTTTAATTTTTCAGTAGAAAGAAGTCTCATTGCTTATTTGAGTTTGATTTAAAATGGATTGAGGTGTAAATCAAAATGCATAATACAACATAATCAGTGGTTTTGTATGTTTTTTTTAATCGAAATTTTTGTACCACCCCTCGTATATCTTTATAAAGAAAAATGCCTTAAATTATTGTCTCAAAACTAACCCAAGACACTATTTAATCACTTTAAGTGTTAATAATTTACAAAATTTTCAATAGGGGGTATATTGTTATAGCCCCCTAAAGTATACTTTACAAAAAAATATTTTCTTAAATTAAAAATGCTTTTAAAACTGTCGTTTTATTTCCTTAATGCTGCTGCTTTTATTAATTCCTATTTTAAATGAAATAAAAAATTTTCCATTCTTTGTTTTAATAGAAAGAAATTTTATGTCACACTTGAACGCCATTATAACTGAGAGGAAAAAATAAATCGCAAACAGAGAAAGAGGAAGAGAATGTAGAGAAGACAAAAAAAAAATACAGTAACTGTTAAAGAATTATGCGTTCCATGCGTGACCATAGCTCAAGCAATTGCTTTTCTGCCTTTATTTCCCTTTTTTCCCTGCCGCATATAGGGACTAACGTTGACTTTTAAAGCTAAAACCAGCCTTTTAGGTATGCTATAGGGAAACAATAATGGAGTGCCATGAGTATAGGAAAAATGAAAGAGTTATGGCTGGAAATATTTGCTACAATGTCTGGTTTTAGTTAATGGTTTCTCAGAGGAGAAGTGTCAGTTTAAAAAATGACTTTTTCACTACCCTTGCATACATACACATGTCTATGTACACATATGAACATGAACATGAGAACAAAACCGGTTTTTTTTCCTTTGTTTTGTGTTGCAGCATAAGTGTGAAAAGCAAAAGAGTGGTAAGAGCCTATGGGTATGCAATTGTTTTTAATTTATGTTGTTGCTCTACAGTAATTTGATTTCCTTAAACTATAAATCTGTATCAAGCAGAGTAACACAGAGAGAGTTGCATAGAAATTTATAGGCAGTTTAAATAGAAATTGATTTTTTAAAGTGTACTTTTAGGCATTAACTATTGTTTGCAAATTGTTTTATGCAAAATTATAAGCTATAAGGCAAGGTTTGCTAGTTAGTTTATCTTTCTAAGTTGCTTTTAAGTTAAAATTTTTAATTTTCATTTTTTATTTTAAAAATATTTTTTTATTCTAAATATTTCTGAGCCTTAAGGTATGCTGTTTTTGTTACAAAAATTTATTTTGGCATCTGCCAAACATCGCCATTCTTTCTTATTAAATATTTAAAAAGACTTTATTTACTTTGTATTTTTATCGCGTTTAGAAACCTTCCTTAGAGTATGCTTTAAAAAAATTATTTTAATTTTAAAATTTTTCTTTTCAACTTCTTCAAGCATAAATTGTTTATGTAAGCATTTCATCATGAAATAAAAAGTTTTAAATAAAAATTATTTGCAATTTCCTTAAGCCATAAAATAAAGCATCACTTTACAAAAGCATATCCATGGGCGCCACAGCTGATAATGACGTAACTTATTAAATATACAAAAAATTAAGGTTTTGTAGCCTCTAACATAAAGAATAAATTTAAATTTCAATGATTCATAAAAGAAATAAACAATTTACTAAATTCTAAAGCATACTTTTAGGCAGTTTACCTGGTTACTTCATTTCTTTAGGTTAGCTTTGTATTTTTTTCCTATTAAATCAAAATTTCTTTGTAACTATAAGGCAATTAAAGAAGTTATCCTTTAGAGATTTCAGATTAGTGCTATTGTATAGGAAGTTTACTTTTTATTATTAAATTACCTGCTTGAAACGAAATTATTAACATATTACAATGAACACGTTTCTTATAAGCATTGCCTACCTACCTACCTACCTACCTACGAACAACAACAATAGAAAAAAGTAACACAAAAACTTCAGTGAAACTCTTTGCCACAAAAGCCTTAAATTAGGCAACAAACTATAATTCAAACAAGAAGGTGCCAGGCAAGTCACAGCAAAACGTGATCATTTATCACAACACCGGCATTACAGCTTTCGTAATGGACGTTATAACCGAAATAAAAATCACACAAAATTAGCACGTAATTTTTCTGTTACAACAACACCTACACTTACACCCACATATATAATAGTTACACATATATTGAAAGCCTAAAAGTAGGCACGTAATTTCTTTATAAAGCAAAGTAAAGAAAACGATTTCAAGCACAAGGAAATTATAGAATAATAAATTATTATGATGAATATAAATTACATATGGTGCTTGGTATTTAATTAAATAAAATTGTCATCAGCCTTAAAATAGGCTAAAAGAAATTATACAAAAAGGAATGGTATTCGGAAAAAAAATCATACAAAACGTGACAATAAAAATTGTGTAATATTTTTGAAATTTTAATTGCTTTAGAATAAAATTTATTATGGAAAAAATTAAGTAAAGCATACTTTAAGGCGTTAACAAAAATATTTATAAAACTATGAATATATTGGAAAAAAATTAAATTCTAAACCCTCTCAGGGAAAAATTAGATTGCCAGAGTTCAGTGCGTATTTTTCGTTAAGAAATGATTGAATATTGTAGCATATTTCAAGGCAGTGATTTATTATTATTTTGTTTTGTGTCTTTTAAAAATCGGTAATTCCTTAAAGAAATCAAGAAGACAGTTTCATGTGTTTAGCATTAATTTTGGCAGGGAAGCTATAACCTGCGTAGGACACGTTTATAGTGATGATGATGCCTTCGAGATAAGACATGAGAAATTTCTAGACGAATAGATTGCGCATAAGAAGGTTGCAATATTGGCTAATAATAGTTCACAATAGCAGCTTCGACAAGATGTCTCGCTGCAATGCTTGGCAATGGTATGCCGCAAAATAACCCAGGAGAAGACCCGTGGAAACTAAGTTGAATATTTTTTAATCACTGCAGATATTTCTTTAGCAATACTTTTGGCCTAAAGTGACCTTAATCACTTAATTTTTTATAATTTTTGAACAAAAAGTAAAAAAAAATCAAAAATTATGTAAGCCTCTTTCACAGATATTTTTTGTAATAAAAAATTTTTATGCTAAAAACTTACGTATTATATTCATTTATTTGTATAGATCTATAGCTTCGTTTTTGTTTTACATCGTGAAAATACTCATTCCAAAAAAATGTTGCCTACTTTAAGTATTATTTAACAGTTAACGGAAATTTTCTTTACCAATAATTTTGGCTTTAGAGCATTATTTATTGACTCTAAGCACCAATTTTTATACTTTCAAGAAAACAATACTAATTCAAAATATAAAAGGAATTGTGTTGCCTACTTTAAGGAATTTTTGTAATAAAATTTTTATAGATTTTTTATTGGCAAAACTAATTAAACCAATTTTAGATTTCATACTTTTCTTCTATGCCACTATCAATCCGTTTTGGTTTTTACACTTAAATAATAGATCACTATCATTTCCCACTATCAATCCTGTTTTGGTTTACATCGAAAAAAACACTTCATCACAAAAAATAATTAGTGTTGCCTACTTTCAGGGGTTTTAAAACTGTTAACACGAATTTCATTACTAATAACATTGGTTTTAGAGCACTTTTTTATTGACTTTACACAGTCAATTTTTGTATACACTCAAGAAAACAATACTAATTCAAAATATAAAAGAAATTGTGTTGCCTACTTTAAGGAATTTTTTTTTAATATAAAATAAACTTTATTTATAGATTTTTCTTTGCCAATAATGTTGGCATTAGATGTGTTTTATTTACTTTTTTTTCTGTTACTTTATTATGCATGTAATCCCTCAAAAGATGTTAAGAAACATAAAAATCATTGCATACTTTACGGTTGGCTGTTATTAAAAGAAATAACTGTATTTTATGTTTAGGATTTAAAAGGGATTGTATAGGTATTTACATGCTTTCTCTCTATTATTCCATTTTGCTCTGTTTCTTCGGGTTTTAAGAATCTATAATGGCGAAAGATCACGATTTCTTAAGACGGCCATTATTTACTAAGCAATGCTATGGTTTTTCTTCATTTTGTTTTTGTTGCAAAAACAAACAAATGTCCCCCCAGTATGGTATGGTAAGTCCATTGTAATTTAAAGCGAAAAAAAATGTTCTTTTCAACAACAACAACAACAGCAGCAGCAGCAGGAGTAGCATAAAAGGCTGTAAAAGAAATAATTTATACGCTAGAGAAACAAACAAAACATGTTCATGTAATATTGTGGCATACTTTAAGGGGTCTGGGACAGTGTTTCTTTATTTTTTGCTTTGTTTTATTACACATTATTATTTAGAGTTCCTTAGGTACATTTTTTTTTCGGGGATTTTATTTAAGGCCAGGCCAAGTAGGAAAAATAAATTCTTATATTTCGTGTAAGGTTTTTTGGCTGTGTGGTGATAATGGCCGCCAAAAAAAAAACCATTTTCAATGCCACTTTTCTTTTTCTTTCGAATGCAAAAACAGCGAATAAAAAACGTCTCCTTAAAATCCTGTTTTTCATATACAAACCAAACAGCATGAATATGTTTCCTTAAAGGATTGCTTTTTTTTTACTGATAGCCGTCATATATTCATGGCCTGGTTCCTTTAGTTCATTTTAAATGTTTTACACAGTTTTTGTTGCCTTTTGCTGTGCTGTTGCTGTTCATTTGCAACTGACTGTTAACTGTGGCGCAATTTCTATTTTTCTTACGAATTTTAAATGTTTTTTTATAGTAAAGGAAACCGTTGCCAAACGGAAACGGAAAATGCAAGTCTTTGTCGTTGTGTTTTCATATTTTGTTTTCGTTTTTTCACATGCTGCTGCTGCTGCTCTTTAACATTTTATGCGATTGTAAAGCATATTTTATGGCGTCACCAGACCTTAATAAAACTCACACTCTCTTTCTCTCTGTCTTTCTCTCTCTCCTTCTCCTTCTTTTATTTTTTTCTTCCACAAAACCTGTCTTTACAAGGCCTTACCAGCCATATAAAGACAATAATGATGTTCATTATGTATTATAAAGAGTTACAATATGCTCTACAGTTTATTTATCCTTTAAGATCCTTTTGCTTTCTTTCCATTTTTTCCATTTTTTTTTCGTTGTTTGTTTTTAAGCTCATATTCCTGTTTATTTTTTTGCAACACATTTTTTTTGCTTTCTTTTTACATCTTTGTTGAGTGTTTATTTTAAAAACCACTTTATCTCTCCACTTAAACGAATTCATATCCATACACACACACATACATACATATGTATGCATATGTGAATGAATGTTGTATATAAACATGTTTTTAAAAATGTTTCATAGCATATGTTAAGGTGCTTGTAAATTTATATCATTCTTACGTTATGCTCTTTTCACTTGTAATTTAATGGCGTTTACATTGCTTGCAAATTTATATTCATTTTACAGCATATTTTGCTAATTTTAAACGGCATATTCTGTGCATATTATTAGCTGTTGAGAGTAAATATGAAGATAAGTTTTCATATTTTTTGTAATTTATATTTTAAAGCATATTTTAAGGGTTGTTATATAAGTTAAAAATCTAAACGTATTTTTCTGGCAACATATGAATTCAGAAACAACTCAAACCAGATTCCAGTGACGGAATGTTTCGAGAGCAAGGTGTAAGCTTTGCACTATGGAACCAATTTTTGTGATAATGGACTGTATCTTCAATACACCTTCATATCTGTGAATTTTTCGGCCTTTTGTCGCCAAACTGACATGTTGTATGTTCGTCTCCTGTGATCGTCTGGCTCAATATCAGCACCTCGTAGCTAATGGAACCTTCTGATCCTACCAATTACAGAGATTTGCCTGACAGCCATGAATTTTCTACTCCTCTTTGTATATTAGGTCTCACATACAAATTCTGGTTATAATGGTAGTAATAGTAGTAGCTACTGGTAGTAGTAGTAGTAATAATAGTAGTATTACTAATAGTATTGGTAGTAGTATTAGTAGTAATAGTATTACTATAGTGTGGTAGACTATTAGTAGTAGTAGTAGTAGTATAGTATATTGTTTTGAGTATGTAGTATGTATAGTAGTAATGTATAGTAGTATAGTATTAGTAGTAGTTAATTAGTAGTATTAGTAGTAATAGTAGTAGTATTGGTAGTAGTATTAGAACTAATAGTAGCATTGGTAGTAGTATTAGAACTAATAGTAGCATTGGTAGTAGTATTAGTAGTAATAGTAGTAGTATTGGTAGTAGTATTAGTACTAATAGTATTATTAGTAGTAGTATTAGTAGTAATAGTAGTAGTACAAGTAGTATTGGTAGTAGTACAAGTGGTAATAGTTAGTAGTAGTACTAGTAGTATTGGTTGTAGTATTAGTAGTAATAGTAGTAGTATTGGTAGTAGTATTAGTACTAATAGTATTATTGGTAGTAGTATTAGTAATAATAGTAGTAGTACAAGTAGTATTGGTAGTAGTCCAAGTGATAATAGTTAGTAGTAGTATTGGTAGTAGTATTAGTAGTAATAGTAGTAGTACTAGTAGTATTGGTAGTAGTATTAGTAGTAATAGTAGTAGTATTGGTAGTAGTATTAGAACTAATAGTAGCATTGGTAGTAGTATTAGTAGTAATAGTAGTAGTATTGGTAGTAATATTGGTACTAATAGTAGTATTGCTAGTAGTATTAGTAGTAATAGTAGTATTGGTAGTAGTATTAGTATTAGTAGTAATAGTAGTAGTACTAGTAGTATTGGTAGTAGTAGTAGTAGTAATAGTAGTAGAACTAGTAGTATTGGTAGTAGTAGTAATATTGGTATTAGTAGTAGTAATGGTACTAGTATTAGTAGTTGTAGTGATAGTATTAGTAGTATTAGCAATAGTAGTACTACTAGTAGTATTGGTGGTAGTAGTAATAGTAGGAGTAATAGTAGTACTACTAGTAATATTGGTAGTAGTATTAGCAATAGTACTCAGGAATAGTAATCGCAGTTGTACTAGTAATATTGTTAGTAGTATTAGCAATAGTACTCCGGAGTAGAAATCGCAGTTGTACTAGTAATATTGTTAGTAGTATTAGTAGTAGTATTAGTGGTAGAACTCCTTTCTCAGTTTTAACTCGATCGCCCGCATTCCTAATTGCTGGGGATTTCGTAAAGAAATTTCGGTTCCTATACCGTAGGTATTTCAATTGCCCCAGTAAAACACGGTATTCTCAGGTTGTTCTGCAAACACACATAACTGTCTTGGCAGCATGAGACCACTGTAGAATTGGCTATTATCTGCTAGACTGACCAGGATGTATCTTAGGTATCGCATGGTTTCACAGTTAGAAACAGAAATTCTTGGCCTCTCCATTTTAGCTTTTCCTCGGTTTGACAATTTCTTTGTCAACCTGGCTCCATAACATATAATCATGTCTCTCTCTTGTGTGTTCTCTTTCCTCTTGTTTTACCAGTTATCTCAGATATGTTTACATAATTTAAAGCATACTTTAAGGTGTAGTAACAAGTCTATTTGGCCAGGTAATCAAATTATTATGATAACATTTTATTAAATCATGCATGTACATTATAATTTAGTTAAAAAAAAAAATGTTTCGAATATTAAATAAACTCGTTAAACCAATCCTTTGAGAATGCATCTTATCTATGTTAAACCTTAAAAAAAAAAATTAAACCATAAAACTATAAAGTAAAATCAATTTCCTTTCTTTCTTTCTGTTTCATTATACGGGTTTAGAAATTCCTTTTTATTTATTCTCTTCTCTTTATTCTTTTCATTCTTATCAATTGCATGTCTTTCAATTTCAATTTAATTTTATCTCTTGGTTTTGCTTTTCAATTAAACTCCTTAAAGTAGGCAATAAATAGTAAGTAGTCCTTTGAAATTCTTTCTCGATTAATTGTTGCACAAATCCATTTCAATTAGCAATATGTCACAAACATTTGCTTTTGATTTATAGAATTTTACTTTTTATATCCTTTAGTAATGTTGTTGTTGTTATCCTTTTGATATTTCATCACACAAATCTGTAATTGAGTAGTTTTTCTTTTTTTTTTCTGGCAGAAAACTATTGAAAAATCTGATAATTTTCATGGATTTCAAAGGTAATTTCAATGATATTTTAAGCAGATAAATGAAAAATAATTTAATAAGAGCTTTTAATAAATGTCTAGAAACAATTGAGAGAAATTATTTCAACCTAAATGTATGCTTTATAATGTTCGAAATACTTGTTAAGAATTATGTTTATCCTTAAAGTATGCTATAGAAGTGGACTAGGGAGAAAGGATACATTCTTTGAAAGTATGAAAACACAAATTAATTTATTAGAATTATAAGCAGCCTAAAAGTAGGCCACAGAAATATAAATATTTTTGAATTAAAATGCAATAGACGTAACTGAAGAAGCTGAAACTTGGTCAACTTAACTTAATTCAATCCTTTCAATATTAAATTGTTTTGTAATCATTTGCCAGCTATGAGGCCGCAATTTTCTGACTTAATAACATCAAGAACACCTGACTATAAGGGCAGGTTATTCAAAAATCCACTTTTCGAAACATAAACAAGGACATGCCAAAATCACCATAGAATGAAATCCATAGAGATACCGTAGAAGCGGATGTCAAGCTCGGGCATGCAAGAGACAAAATGATTGAAAAAAATTGTCCTTTATATTATAAGTCATTAAAGTTCCTTGCTCAGGATAACCTACTTGCGATAAGTTAGTACCCAGGGTTGGTAAGCTGCACTTAGGAAAACTTTAGAGAAACCAGAATGTGTTCAATCAAATTTATTGCACTATACGGTTAATAGTAAAAAAGGGTTACATGTATAATTAATAATTTTGTCCCTAAAAGAAGGCAACAAATATTTTCGACATTTTTAATAATCACAATTTTATCCCATCCATAGTCGAAGTTCAAGTCGCCGTGGTCTAGTGAGTAGTGTGTTGGCTTATTAGACAAAATTAGAATCCCAGGTCAGACATCAAAACGAAAAATATTTCTTCGGCGACTTCCTCTCAGCAGATTTCTAGCAAAGACTCTGAGAGTAAAAATTGCCATGAAAAGCTTCTCAAAAATCTGTCGTTCGGACTCGACTTTAAACTGTAGGTCCCGCCACTCATGAATAAAATTAACGCACACAACATAAGTGGTGTGAGAAACTAGGTCGTAATCCTGACTGAAGAGTTGTATTGGCCAATTATGTATGTATGTAGTTGAAGTTCAATAACAATGGGCTTAAATGCTTTCCTTTAAGGTTGCCTAAGTATACTAATCTTTTAATATATAATTTTTATCCTACAGTTATGCTTTAAAATATTTTCTTGAAAATTATGTTAGATAGTTTCCCCTAAAGTAGGCAAAGAAAATTATGCTAATTTTCTCAGTGATACCATACTTTAAAATTCATTAAGATTTCATTTAAAAGATCATACATGTACATATCGATGAAATATGTGCTATTTCCAATAAATTTTATTTTTCAGAATCGATTCAAAATATTTTATTTGCAGAATTTACGTTTCTCCCTTTAAAATCCTTTTAAATTATTCGAAAAATGTATAAAAACATGCTTTCGAATTGCATAAATTTGGTTAAAATTTTGTTCAAATCACTTTATATTTTTAATTAATGTTTTATTAATTATTTGGCACCCATCTTTTGCTAATTAAACATTTAAGCGCTTCTAAAATAGATTTTACGCCTTATAAATTGTTATAAAACACTTTAAGGTTTAAGAAATGTAAACAAAATCACTAAATTTTTAAACATGCCTTTGTTTACATATTCATAATAATTTTTTCTACGCCTTAATGTAGGCTTTAAATTAAATTTTTTTTTTATTTATTATCATTATTTTTTATTGGTATTTTTAATTATTTTTCTTTTAACTTTTCACTTCAAACATGTCCTTTGTTTACATATTCATAATATTTTTTTACTACGCCTTAATGTAGGCTTTGAATTTAATTTTGTTTTTTTATTTATTCTGATAATTTTTTTATTGGTGTTTTTAATTATTTTTCTTTTAAGTTTTCACTTCATTTTATTTTATTTTAGATAAAACAAATAAAGCACTTTTTTATTAAGCCTTTAGCTATGTTTTATTTTTTTAATTTTTATTCGTATTTAAACTTCTTTCCCCTTTCACTTTGTCACCCAAAATAACAGCATAATTTAAATGATAAAGATCAACAGGGTTATTTCAAAAAAATGCAATAACATTACACCAAAAAAAAATAGAATAAAAAATAACAACACCAACACCTACATACATATATCGAAAACCGTTATAAAAATCAACCTATAAGTAGGCTGCATTTAATTTTTCATTAATTTTTTATTTTTAATTCTTCACTTATAAAAAGCCTTTATTTGGCATATTTTAATATTTAATAACATTAGTTTACTGCTGTTTAACACGCTTATACCGTTATTTTTTTAATTGTTTTCATTAATTCTCGTTTAATTTTCTCTCTTTTAAAAATTTTTCAATTTTTTGTTATCACTGTTCACCAACAACGTATTTATTCGTTAACAGTTTACCGGCAACTGAAAGGTCCTTTCTTAAGTTGTTTTTTAAAACCAAAAATATTGCACTTTCTATTCTAAAAGGGATATTTCAATGAAACTCTCAATTGTTAGATACTCTCTCTCTCTCTCTCTCTCTCTCTCTCAATCCCTGTGGTATTTGTAAATTTCCAATAGGATATTTTATTTTGTTATGCTCTCTTGTTTACTTCCATTTCTTGTTGACCTTAGCCTTCGTTTGCTTAATATAGGGTTCGTTAAACTCCGTTTAAGGGTAACAACAAACAAGAGAGAGAACTTCTAACTGTCGTTTATACATTGACTAACAGGTTGCCTTTTAATGGTGACGTCACTAAAAGAGAGGAGACATGAAAGCATAAAATTCTGGTTTTGTTTTGGGAATTTTTTCTCGCTTGCCTATGCATACAACACAGTAAATTGCTTTGAAGTAACATGAACGCTTGCATTGGGGAAAGAAAAAATAAATTTTTTTGGGAAATTTTTTTGTGTGTTTTGTTTGGGGGACTCTTGCAATTGTTTTGGGATTTTTATATAGGAAATTTTAAGGAGAATTTTTTCCCCTAAAGCGAGTTCAATTCTGTAGTTAATTTAGAGGTTTTTTGCATGTGCATTGGGGAAGTATTTTACCTCCAAAAGAAAGGATTCCTTTGGTGTTTTATTTGGGGAATTTTTTTTTCAATTGTTTTGGGAATTTTAGTTTGTTTACAATGCTTAGTAATTTGCTTTGAAATAATTTGAATTTCCAGTAGAAAGGAGGAGTCGTATGTGTTGAAGTTTGATTTGAGTTTCAAATAATATTTCCCTCCACTAGAGGGTTTAAATTTTGGGAATTTTTTTTAATGTTTTGGAATTTTTTCCCCCCATTTTCAATGAAGTTGTAAATCAAAACGGAAATTATTTGTTTTCTTTTCACAAATTAAGAAGAAAAAAGGAAGGATCTTTTAAAGGAGACCCGGATAATGGGTAAAAAAAACATCTTTGATTGAAATTTCATATAAATAAGCTCCAAAATGCTTTGAAGATTTGGATGGTGGCCATAGTAGGCTGTAGTGTATAAAGGATTTTGGAATTAGATTCTCGTGTAGGTCTAGTGAGTAGTGTGTTGGCTTATTAGACAAAAGGCCCGGGTTCGAATTCCAGGTCAGACATCAAACGAAAAATATTTCTTCGGCGACTTCCTCTCAGCAGATTTCTGGGAAAGACTCTGAGAGTAAAAATTGCCGTGAAAAGCTTCTCAAAAATCTGTCGTTCGGAGTCGACTTTAAAACTGTAGGTCCCGCCACTCATGTATAAAATTAACGCACACAACATAAGTGGAGTGAGAAGCTAGGTCGTAATCCTGACTGAAAGATTGTAATGGCCAATAATGTATGTATGTAGGCTGCATGACTAATGAAGAGTATTTTAAGCGGAGTCCATGAGCGCACTGGAATCCATGAAATAATTGTTGAGTGACAAGGGTTTGCCTAAGCTCAAGAATATTTCAATCGACCTACAGGATCAACGGTTTTGAGCAGGTATTTTTAACTGCTGCGCCGATCTGGTCAAGTAGAAAACTAGTTTGCTTCTTTTCATTACTCAAATGGCCATCCATTGCACTATTAACCCATTGAAAGCCATTCCCCGAGCTTGCAGGGGAATCCCGGGATAATATTATGGCCTGGATGCCCAATCACAATTGGAGTAGGACAAAATGCGGAGACTAGCGTATGTTAATACACCGAGGACTAAGAAAGCCTGTCCTACAGGAGCGGAAGCTTTTAGTTCCAGAGCGAAAGATGCACTGATTGTACAAAGCACGGGATATTTAGTCAGGAGAATTACTATCACCCTCTACAAAGTCCCAAATCATGCTGCAATTGAGAACAATAAACAGGAATTTACGTTATTGCCAGTAGGGGAGCAAAGAAATATTTGGAGAAGATAGAGAGAAGCAGCATTCAAATAGAGATATGTAGAGAGAGAGAGAGAGAGAGAGCGATAGAGTCGTTCAAAACTGCCGCGGTTTAGAAAATCAAAATTTTTCCTATTTAGATACACTAAGAGTCATACATCACAGTATCCAGGATTGCCTACACACATAATTGATCATTACAACCCTTCAGCCAAGATTACGACGTAGGTTCTCACACCACTTTTATTGTGTGTCTTAATTTTACACATCAGTGTCGGAATCTACAGTTTAAAGTCGACTATCCAGGACAACTCCTAAGTAAATAACCGCGCAGCGCGCTGTTGAACACTACTTTTGAATGGGGCTCGTGATGAACTCAATATATAGGTTCTGTGCTGATAAAAATTAATCGTCAGATCACCTACTTGGAACCTAGTAAGGCATTAATGCATCCCAGACGGTTACACCGAACTTTATATTGGGTGCAGCAATAGACAGCAAGCGGCATCCTAAAGCTTGCTAGGGCACTAGATTTAGAAAAAAAACCTTATAAAGGTACCACAAAGGGATTGAGGGCATTACAATTGTATGTAATACTGCACTGGGTTTCAATTTTCCACGTTAAATTTACTTTCGTAGGATAAGTTTCTTGATTTTTCAAACATTTTTTTATAATTTTTTTAAACAAATTTCTTTTTTTTACATTCCATTGCATGCCTTATGAGCACAATACTCTTGTGCAGACAAATGATTGTTTATCAAGATTAATGAAAAATTAAATCCCTCTCATCATAAATCAAACTCTTTAGCTCATCAAAAAGTGAAAAGAAACAAAAAAAATCAAAAAAACGAAACTCATTTAAATCCTTTACAATGAGGATTTGGTTACAACCAAAAATGTTAAAACAATTTTTTGTTTCCTTTTTTATTCTGGCTTTGTTTTTATTGTCACATTTTCACAAATCACAACACAACACTATACAAAAACAAACAAACAGAACGAAACAAAACAGAATACAGCACAACAGAACAAAACAAAAAACTGCCCGTCATTACTTAGTTTGATAAAAACAATCACAGCCAAATAGCAGACAGATTGTGCTGTCACTAAAACAACACAAAAACAATTACAAACAAATGAAAAGCGTATGTGTGTGTGTGTGTGTGTGTATATGTGCATTGGTAAAAGTAAAATGTAATGTGTTTTCATTTGACTCTTTAAAAAAAAAACCAAAACAAAAATGTTTTTATTACACATAAAACAATTGCTCTCTCGCTCTTTCTCTCATACAAAGTCTGTTACATACTAAATGTGTCTCTCTTAAACAGTGAAATAATACAAAAGAAAAGGGAGAGAGAGAAAAAAACAAAAATATTTTGCATAAATTATCATGCACACACACACACAAAAACTCTCGCACCCAAACTGTGTGACTCACACATTATAGAGAATGAACCAAACTGTGCATGAACCCTTTCTCTCCCTTGAACCCCTTTTGAAAAGGCAATAGTTGCTGCTGGTTATTTAAGATAGTCCTGAGTGTAATGAATAAGTGTGTGTGTGTGTGTGCATATGAAAATGTCTTTTTTTTTTTGTTCTTCTGTGATATGAATCGTGTTTCATTCGTGACATTTACATGTGTTGGATGGATGGATGAGTCGTTTGCTTGCTTGGCGTATTGTTTTGTTTTTGTTTTTTTCTCTCCATAGACAAGCATTTGGTTTTTGTTTTAATATTTGCTGTTCAATTTGGTCCCTTATGCGATGTTAAAACTCCATGTGAATGAGAATTTTATAAGAGATCATTTAAAAGAGATAAGCCAAGCACAAGCACAAGCAAGCAAGTATCCGTTGTTTTTCTTTTTTTGTTTTTGTTTACATTTCCTTGCTTTATATTGGGTGTTGAGTGTAATAATGATAATGATGAGTAAACAAAAAAGTGTTACTCTCTAGTTTGTTTTTGTTTTCGTTTTTTTTTTATTCTCTTATGGGTAAACCAAAACTCAACACAGACACACGTATATGTACTCACATTAATGTAATAAACAAACGAGCTCTTAATGAAAACTTTACATATAGAATTTTTTTTTTTTTAACATGTTTTAGTTGTAAAACATTTTGCAACTTTCTCTCTCTCTCTCTCTCTCTCTTTTGTGTTGATGTAAATACTGTTGCAAACAAAAACAAAAAAAAAGGTTCTGTTTTATCTTATTAAACCCTAATGAATTGAAGACTTAAGTTTTCATTCATTCAACAGCAGCAGCAGCAGCACCAGTAACAATATTAACACCAACAATACCCACAAAAAAATCATGTCGTTTGCATAAATTAAGAATAAAATGTTACTGATAACGGACTAACAGCCAATACAACAAAACAAATACACACACACACACACTGCTATGCAGAAAACTTACGCATATTTGGCAAATTAACAGAGAATCAAATTAAAACACAGGGGCCGGGCCATCTCATACAAATGGTTTCAAATGACATTCACTTTTTAGTCGCCTTTTTTCTCTTGTTTAACACAGTTTTGTAATGTTTAACATGAAATTGGAGGGAGAAAGATAGAAGGAGAGAAAGAGAGAGAGAAAGAGAGAGAGGCAAACAATGAAAATGTCTCTTGTTTTACATGAAAATGGAAGAAATAAGAGTCCTTAAACGAATTTTTTTTCAAAGAAATTTTAATTTAAATTGAATAATGCCAGTCGAAAGATCTCAGCGGATTTTCTAGATAACAAATGGAGCTGGAAAAATATCCAGAAGAGGATGATAAAGAACCTGCATTCTCTGTTTCAATGTTGCAACTCCATAGCTTCGTGTGCCCATAATCATTCATAGGATTTATACGGTAATTGTCAGACTGGTTATGCCCACGACTATATTGCGTTTTAAAATAGGTGACGACGTATAATCTCTAACAAGATACGGCGGATTAACCCTGCTGCACAATTTTGTTTCAACTCCACTTGACTTATTCGTCTTCTCTTCTACGATTCTATAGCTCCTGACAGAAAAAGTTTGTTTAGGCTAGGCAGCAGATACTCTTACGCTATAAGCTTTGTTTCAGGAGCCATTGTTTAAGATCTCCGGCCTTTTATTGTAAACTAAGCTAGCTAAGGCATGTGTAGGCTTTTATTTCGCCTTAAATTACCTCTTCTGCTCCTCCCCAATCTTCTAAAGCTTCAATTTCCTCGAATGACGAACACCATTTATCCCTAACCCCCATTACAAAGGATATCCATAGCTTACACAGATCCCTGTATGGTCAAGGATGCTTTCAACAAAATTCCCACCGATTTAAGCTAGCGAATAGCCCCTTGTATCTACTAAAACTACCACATGATGAACTCGTTAGAGAAGGTTTTTGTCAATGTTCCAAACACTGAGAGTAAAAGTCCTGAGTTGTGCCAATGGAATGACATGTGAAATGCCAGTCAACTGTTCGCTTGCAGAATTTAAGATGTATCCGGCTTAGACGAAAGGCCCGGGTTCGAATCCCAGGTCAGACATCAAAACGAAAAATATTTCTTCGGCGACTTCCTCTCAGCAGATTTCTGGCAAAGACTCTGAGAGTAAAAATTGCCATGAAAAGCTTCTCAAAAATCTGTCGTTCGGAGTCGACTTTAAACTGTAGGTCCCGCCACTCATGTATAAAATTAAGGCACACAACATAAGTGGTGTGAGAAGCTAGGACGTAATCCTGACTGAAGGGTTGTAATAGCCAATTATGTATGTATGTATTTATCAAGTTAAATACTCAGCCTTTAGGGGGTTTGCATTTTCCATTTTCCACTACATAAACATATTATTACGTTGCACTTGAACACATTACTAACATTTTTCCTCTGGGTTATACACAAAACACTCACATTTTTATTACGTTCTCTTTGTGCCGACGTCTGTTTATAACAGTTTTTCATTATGACTAACATGACCATGTTATATGAGAATAACGTAAACTTTACATGCCTGTTAACATTTACTTACCAGCAGGAATTACGTCATGTTAAACAATATCTGTAAGGAACATAAATCAATTCAAGGACCAACTGTTGTCCTAGCTATGACTGCAAACAAATCACAATAGTGTGCTTCCAAAGTGTTATAAATTATGGTGGAGTTTCGAGTTCGAAAATGGCAAATGTATCGAATTCTTAATTCGAATTTCGAATTAAAAACTGATATACGAATTTTATGGCAAGTTCTCTTTAAAATAAATTTATAGCAACAGTATTTCTTTTAGAATCATTGTGAATTATAGTTTTTACTTCTCTGTTGCCTTGGTGCTGAACTAAGCTAAAGGATTTCAAAATAGGTTTAAAAATTTACTAAATTTAAAAGCCATATAGTAACATGTAGTCCATTTTGCTGGCTAAAGAATAGGAGATTGAAAGAACTAAAACGTGAATCTTTTATTGGGTAAAGGACTATCCTTTTCCATGCAAATAAAACACGTACAATACCTTGAGTTCGTTCAATTTTTACTATTACGAAGCTTGATGTCTTGACACTACATACGAAGCTCTGAATTATATGGATTGGGTTGCTGTGCTCGATAATTTTCAAGTAGTTTTCCATGTGAAAGACTTCACACACATTTCGGGGCAATATTTCGCCGACAACTTGACCAATGTTGTTTTACAATTGATCATGCGAAGACATCGGATTTCACGTAGCCCTATGCATTGAACATGATTTATGTCGCCTAACTCTAAAGTCATCGCTTTTCAGAAACTTCTTATACAAAAGAGGGGCAAAATCGGTTGTATAGTGTGGTCCTTAACTCTGTCTTTACATACATCCATAATTGGCCATTACAAGCCTACAGTCATGATTACGACCTAGCTTCTCACACCACTTATGTTGTGTACGTTAATTTTATACATGAGTAGCGGCGGAATCTACACTCTAAAGTCAGCTCCGAAAGATAGATTTTTAAGAAGCTTTTCATGGCAATTTTACTCTCAGAGTCTTTGCCAGAAATCTGCTGAGAAGAAGTCGCTGAAGAAATATTTTTCGTTTTGATGTCTGACCTGGGATTGGAACCCGGACCTTTAGTCTAATAAGCCAACACACTACCCACTAGACCACGGCGACTTTAATTAATAATTAATTACAATACAATTACAAATTATGTTCTAATTATATAGTGTCACAGACCAGAGCCTCTGGTGGGAATCGAACGCACAACCCTCACTCTAATAGTCTAGCACACTTCTCACTAGATTACCAGGGCGCTTACGTACCTGATTCTGTTTTCTACATAGTTTGGCAGTAATCCTGGTGGGACAGGCAGAGCTTGTCTAACAAAGAGAACTCCGTTTCACGATTTAGAAGGAGTCACACACAAATACTGAAAACATTCCTATCGTTTCAAACGATATACAAACTCTACAGAAGCCACTTGCAGGTAAGGGCGAACTGAATGCTATGTAGAGTTGTAAAGTTATATCCGAGATATCCGATCTAATTTAAGTAGTGGATGGGTATGCATTCTATCAATTTATGCCATGTGAGTATGGCAACAAAGTAACATTCTTTCTCAGCTTAGAATTTGTCAGCGACAAATAAATATCTCTTCCATCAAGAGAGGCAGAAGTAAGCATGCCTACCCAGCAAATTTACCAATTCCATAATTAAACGGGATATTGCTGTAACCAGAAAGGCATGTTTACTTACCTCGAGAGTTCATCGAGGGAAACAGGTATCGTATCTAGCATTCAGTGAAGCATCGAGGAATATACTACGTATCCTATCGTATCTAGTATACAAGTGAAGCATAGGAATTGAAACAACTACGTACATACGTACATTGGTGGTCACTACAAACTTTCTTGCCAGGATTTCAGCATAGCTTCTCACATCACTTTTGTTGGTACGTTAGTTTTGTACAAGAGTGGCGTGACATAGAATTTAAAATGCCTCCGAGAAGTTTTCATGGCAATTTTAATACACTCTTAGCGTATTTATCAGCAATCTTGAGAACGAAAGCCGCCGAAGAAATATTTTTTTTTTGTTTCCTATAGTTGGAGATGTTTGACCTGGAGTTTGAACCCTGGGTTTACGTCTACCACTACCCACTAGACCACGGCGACTTCATAATTCTGTCTTTATGAAACAAAATATTGTCCAGATTATTACCTACAATACCTGGCTAAAAGGCTCGCTTTTAATGTGGTCATAGTGCCCCGATTTAACACACAGTCCTTCCAGTATTTTTCTCTCGAAAAAATAGGGCCCAGGAACATTTTCGGATTACAATAAGGTTTTCAAGATGTCAGATAAACTGAGCTCCATAGACGACAAGTTTTTCAGTTTTATTACTGACGAATACTTAGTTAAAAGAATCAGGCATTAAAGCATATCTTTACTATGAAAATCTGTCCATAAAAATATGGCCGCACACTTTTTCCATTAATACTTTAAATAGGAAATTTTATTTCAAAATTTGTTAAGATATTTCAACATTTCATTTGGTTTTCATTTTAAAGCGTATGGAAAAGCTTATGAGTTTTCATTGTTATTAAAACTTATTATCCATGAAAAATAAGTATTAAAAAAAATTTATTGTTCTACAGTTGTGTGTAAATTAATAGCATCATCTTTATAAATATATAAGAAAAATATCTTCACAAAAATCTTAAAAAACTTCTAATATTCAGTTTCTGAAATTTTTTTTCCGAACTTTTGGATTTCCTTTCATGTAAAAGGGAGTGCTATATATACAAAGATACTGTTTTTGATTAGAACATTTTTATTCTCAAATTTAATTTAATAATATTTACTTTTTAGCTGTAAGTGCTGCTATTATTTTGCCTGCCATTGTGGAATATGTATTGCGAATTCCTGTGTGTCAAAAAAATATGTGACCTTCAATGTGAATATGCCTACAGCTTCATATGCTCTGTCACTCTCTCTCTCTCTCTCTCTCTTTCCAATTACAATCAACAGCATAAAAAAGCTACGCTTTTCAACTTACACTCAGTCACGAACGTAGACACACATTCACATGGAAAAGACAAAACAAAAAACAACAAATAAAGCAAGTAGGAACAGAAGAGTCGGTCTTGACGACTACCCTATACATACATAGACATGAAAATTTAGCCTAGGAAAGCCAGAAGTCGCCGTGGTCTAGTGGGTAGTGTGTTGGCTTATTAGACAAAAGGCCCGGGTTCGAATCCCAGGCCAGACATCAAAAATGAAAAAATATTTCTTCGGGCGACTTTCTCTCAGCAGATTTCTGGCAAAGACTCTGAGAGTAAAATTGCCATGAAAAGCTTCTCAAAAATCTGTCGTTCAGAGTCGACTTTAAACTGTAGGTCCCGCCACTCATGTATAAAATTAACACACACAACATAAGTGGTGCGAGAAGCTAGGTCGTAATTCTGACTGAAGGGTTGTAATGGCCAATTAAGTATGTAAGCCAAGCTGTGGGTTAAAATCCTGTTTAAGAACTGCTTCCTGACTATTATAACGAAATACTGTAGGACATAGGCAACTTTGCAGCAACTATTTCCAAACGGAACCCGCTGTTTCCTAGGAAGCAGTGTGCTGGCTTAATAGACGGCTACGATTCACACAACAAATCTGACATCTCCAACCAAACGTGGTAATGAAAATTAATATTTATTTCGGCTACTTCCTTTCCCTCAGATTTCTGGCAAAAACTCTGAGAGTTAAATAAAATTGCTATGAAAAAGTTTTTCAAAAATCAGTAGTCGTTCGGAGTCGATTTTAAAATGTAAATCATGCCGCTACTTATGTAAAAATACAACAAAATACCAGCATTAAAAATGGTAAACAAGTAAACAAAAATGCAACAACAAACGCTTCAAGAATACACAACAACAATAATGAAACAAGGATGCTTACATTCTAAAAGATCTCGAGAAGGAGAAACCAAAATCATTCACTTTCAAGAACATTCAATAGATTGTTTACCCTGCCATATAAAGGCAATGCAAAGCAGCCGAATGAGTTAGTCAAGATCAGTTAGTCTTGTGTGAAGATGTGCTTTGTTTGAAGAGAGTAATCATGATTTGAAAATTTCCGTTACAAAAATATGGCAAATAATTGCCTAGTAATAGTTATTGTTTTATATGGTCTAGTGCGTAGTGTGTTGGCTTATTAGACTAAGACCCTGGTTCGAATCCCAGGTCAGACATCAAACGAAAAATATTTCTTCGGCGACTTCCTCTCAACAGATTTCAGTCAAAGACTCTGAGAGTAAAAATTGCCAAGAAAAGCTTCTCAAAAATCTGTCGTTCTTAGTCGATTTTAAACTGTAGGTCCCGCCAATCATGTCTAAAATTAACGCACACAACATAAGTGGTGTGAGAAGCTAGGTCGTAATCATGACTGAAGGGTTGTAATGGCCAATTATGTATGTATGTATGTATGTAATAGTTATTGTCTATGCAAGGAATATAAACAAAGGAAGGCAATTGTTGTTGTTTACATCAAGTTGTGAATTGTGATACTGAGAATTATGTGCGAATAATAAAGAATTTAATTGGAAACTCAACACAAATTTATTTTAATTTTATTTTTTATGTACGAACTCATATTTTAAACGTTTTTAAAAGGTAAAAACGTAACGGTCTATACGTATCTCACATGGATTAAACATGGAGCTTGACCTTATTCCTACAAGTGTTACCTACGTTGCCATAGATACACGATAACACCTCCTTTATAGGGTATAAGGTATTAAAAATAAACATAAAATAAAATCTAATATAAGATTATATTTTTGTTACAACAACAAAGGCAACAACAACAACAACAATCAAAAATACTGAAAATTAAACCAAAAAACAAATAAAAAATAAACAAAAACTCCAATAAGTAAATAAAAAAAATATTTTATCTCCTCTTTTTATAATGGAAAACGGTATTGAAAAACCGAATAATACTACGGCCAATACACAAACCCATACGCCTAAGAGAAGTAATAAAATACAACACTGTACACACACACAGAGAGAGAGAGAGAGAGAGAGAGATACTGCCTGCTATCATTCACCCATTCACACATACACATACTCTTACAGAAAAAAGTGCCATAAAAAACGAAATACAATTTTGGCTACAAAAACAATGTGAAATAAAACCTAAAAAGCGTTTACAAATACGAAATAATAATAACAACAACAACATAAAAGTGTGAAAAGAGAGTACGATTCTAAAGAAGAGTGTACTCATAGGAAACTGTAATATAAAAAAAGAAAAAGGAGAAAACGTAATGAAGAGAGAGGAGATGCAAGGGAAACCAACAAGAACCAAAGATGTTAAGAAGCAAATAAAACGTGGAAAATGCACAAAAAAAAAAGAATGAAATCTACAATTGAAACTGTAAAGAGAAAGAGACACATTTTAACAAAAGCC